>VZTH01005076.1:0-271186 GCA_013397815.1 Aleadryas rufinucha
GGGTGGGTTCTGCCCGGTGGAGCGGCAGCCGCGACGTGCCTGTGTCTGGCACCAGAGCCTCGGCGGGGAGAAGGGCCGGCGAGTCAGAGTCAAGTTAAAAGGGGCCCGGAGACTTCCGTTGTTTAAACTTGAATGCTCGAAAATGGTCTGAGAAGCAATAAACAATCTGATCCTTTTTCTCCCCCCTCTAGAAATCCAGTGCAGTATTAATCCACGGAGGTGCTGTGGGGACAGTTGGCAGTACAATGGCTTCTCAGTACCTCGTAGTGGCTCTGGCCGTTTTCTCCTCTTTTACCCAGGTTGTAATAGAAGCCAGCTCTTGGTGGTAAGCATCTCGTATCGACTTGGTTTTGAAAGGGGGTGTCAAGATTTGCTCGCTTCAATGTCTCTGTGCTTCTTCTGTACTTTGTTTCTGCGGGAGTGCGGCAGGAGCAAGGCAGCAGGGGAGAAGTGTGCTGGTTGGGATATGTTGTGTAGGAGAAGAAACGGGTCTGTCGAATAAGGGTAAATGTGTAACGTCGTCTTGTAAAATACAGTTTTTAGAATGCTGTATGATAGATTCTCTGTGAATTTTATCGTCTTTAAATAACTATAATTGTTTCTCTTTTAAAAGAGTCATTTCAGCTCCCTTAGAAGTTTTGCATGTATAAGAGAAAATGCTTATTTGCAAGGAAAAACTTAACGCTTCAGTTTGAAATTTTCTGTAACTGAAATGTTTACAAATATATTTCGTTACAAAGAAGTACATTTAAATTCGTGCTTTGGCAAATTATCTGTGTAGTGTACGATGTTGAGAGTTCTTGAAATAGGTGTTTCTTTGCTGTTTCCAGTGATGCCTTTTGGATTAATGGCCACTTTTTAATTGAAATGTATCATGTGAAGAGCACTTTAAGAATTAAGAAAACAAAGTTGATTTTGTTTAGAGTGAATATACTTGCCTGTATGTTTTTGTGTTGTCATTCGGAAGAAGCCAGAAGTAGTCTGTGGCAAGTTTCTAACTTCTGGCTTGCAAAAGGTTTCCCTATTTGTTTATAGTAGATCAGATTGAAAAACCCAGACTTAAATACAAAATATGTGTTAAGACAAATTGGGATTTGGAGAGCTTTTTTCATTTGTGCTTTATTTATTTTCCTGGCCTTGCAATTGTTTGGAGTTTCTGTTATTTTTACTATGTCAATTTAAGCTGGTAAAAGACTGCCTAGATGCAACTCTTCCAAGTCTGTGTCGTACTTCAGTCTCTAATGTATGGTGATAACCACATGGGTGGAAGCTAATAACTTCTGTCCTGTCCTTAAAACAAAAGTTTCATGTTTAAGGAGTTGTATACTCATGTAAAAGATACAGTTCTGTCTGGGATTTATAGATTTTTTTTTTGTAAATTTAATTTTAGTTTATTTTGAAATTTTCTGTTTATTAATGCAAATCTTTCTTTATGCAGGTCTTTAGGGATGAACCCCATGAACCCCATGAACCCTGTTCAGATGTCAGAGGTGTATATTATAGGAGCCCAGCCACTATGTAGCCAGCTAGCAGGGCTTTCCCAAGGACAGAAGAAACTCTGCCAATTGTATCAGGACCATATGCAGTTCATTGGAGAGGGTGCAAAGACGGGCATTAAGGAGTGCCAGTATCAATTCAGACATAGAAGATGGAATTGCAGCACTGTGGACAACAACTCTGTTTTTGGCAGAGTCATGCAGATAGGTAGGAAACAACATCTTTATGATTAAACTCTTGTCTAAGGATATGTATGGCACACACTGTTCTGCACTTGAATCTCTTGCCAGGTTCTTACTGAGTACTGTATGCAATCAAGTGTTTCTGAAAGTTGGCAAAGGAGTTGGATTATTTTTAGCTGGAGGTGATTTCCCACCACTGTCCAGCCATGTGTCTTGGAAAACAAAGTAGGAATATATATTTGCATATGGGAATAGGGGAGAAAGGAAAATGAGGCCCTGAAATCTCTTTTTTAGAAAACCTGAGACAAAACGAAGGCAATCTACAAGAATTAAAACCAGCAGCATCTTGTAAAATTAAAGATGTCCATGTCTAGTTCCAAAGTTAGCAGCTGGATAATAAATCGCTCTTGGTCCAGAGGTTAACTGAAAATTGCTGCTCTGTCGATTAGTGTTTATAGGCAATTCCTCCTTGCTTATTTCCAGATACGGTAATTTTTTTTTCGTCTTTTTAAGGAAAACAGATTTATTTTTGAAGTACTGTAGCAGGGTAATTTCCATTAAATCAGTTCTATCATGGCAAAATGTGTGATTGTCCTTATAACTCACATTTAATGGAATCACATCGCTGCTAAGAGACAGATTCTTGTTTAACATCTTATCACGATTTGGTGGATACCCAACCCTTTCCCTATCAGATCCTCTTTGAAATGGCCTTCTCCAGTGGTCACGTGCTGCCTGCCTTTCCTGGCATTTAGGGACCTCATAGTATTTTAAAGTCCTTGGCAAAAATTTAACCAGTGCTGTTGAACTGGGTCCTTGGTGAAACCTTCCTCTGACTTTCCCAAGTCAGATTGCTGATTTTGTGTAATCAACTGAAAAACCCTTATTTTTCTGGGTGACCATTGTGATCTTTTAAGTAGTGAGCAGTACACTGGCAAACGCAGCACTGCTTTTTAGTTGGAGTTGTAAAGTAAAACTTTTATGTCAGTGTTCTTCTGTCCTGCTTTGAAAAAAGAAAAAGTTTTAAAATCGGTCTCAATCTAGGTTTGTCTGTAAATGGGCTGACTGCAGTTGAAGGAATGCATCAATTCACATTTGGTCTCAGTTTTTGTTAAAACAAGTTTTTATTTGGAGGTTGTTAGACAAATTGAAAAAAATCTATTGCATGAAAGTACTGAATTGGAACATTTGATTTTAGATAAACAACCTTCCCTAGGCTTTTTGAAGCACAGTATTAACCCCCCATGGAGGTTTTTTTTTTTACCTTACTCAAGCAAGAGTCTAAAAACACATGTAACAAGAAAGCAAGCTTTTTCTGTACACCTCTCTGTTCTAGTAATCTAACAAAGGTCAGAAAATTAATCTGTTTAAAATTTAGGCCTTCATCCTTCAGCCCTTATTTATTACCCAAGCAAGTGAAAATTAGCTCAGGGGGACTGTTGGTGTGAAGCAGTGTACGGGATGGGGCCCGTGATTTGTGGTGTCTGTCTCTGGAGTCGATGTTTCTGCCCTCCCCAAGTATGACAGATCTATTTAAAGGTGGTTCCTTTCAAGTTAAATAACTTTGCCGCACCCTTTTGCTGGATATGACTGTATTAGCTGATGTCTACACAGCAATTCATCATGTAATTAAGCCACTTACTCTAATTGCAGATGGAAGTAAGGTTAATAGCCATATTCAGGAGTAAGAGCATGAAGAGTGTATTCACTGAGAGCAAGGAGGGTGGTGTAACAGTTGTACTATTTCACGCTGACCCTCAGTAATGACCAGTTGGTGTTCCTCTGCGTGGAAGGAAAAGTGGACAGTTTCAGAGCCTGATTCCATTGAGTTCAGCCTGCCATGCCCTGTGTGATGGGCTGTGAGATGCCCCTTGCTCCCAGCAGTGCAGGAGGTGCAGGCTCTGAGTGCACATTGTTTGGGAGATTTTGCCGTGCGCCCTTGGTTGCGCCCCAGAGAGTTCCCGGGCACGGCACTGCCCGCCGGCACAGCCACGGCCCTGTGTGTCAATGGACAGTCTTTCTTCCAGGATTTACCCTGCAGTTAGCTAAAGCTGTACAAATAAACCTGCCGTTGGGTTTGGAAACTTGCTCTGTGGCTTATTGAACTGTAAAATTTTAGGGCCTGTGTTCTGCACTGCGCTCCTTGGGTGCTGGTTCCCAGGTCAGGCCACGGTGCTCGCTGCCTTCCCCGCTTTGCCCCATCTCCTGGCTTTGTGGCCAGCCCTGAGCAGGCTGCACATGGCTCTGCACACACAGCTGAGTGCTAACAGGAAACAAAATCACTGGATCCTCCCCCAACAGCTCCGTGTGGTTGGGGTCCAGTTTATTCTGCCTTCAGCCTGATGTTGAATGCTTTTAAAATGCAAGACAAAGAACATTTTGTATCTTATGTTCAGGTATAA
This sequence comes from Aleadryas rufinucha, assembly GCA_013397815.1. NCBI lineage: Eukaryota > Metazoa > Chordata > Aves > Passeriformes > Aleadryas > Aleadryas rufinucha. The sequence continues at coordinate 4,082 of VZTH01005076.1, forward strand.
AAAAAAAAAAAGGTTCTGTTCTCCCAGACTTATTCAGATCAAGTGTAAAGCTCAGCGCCTTGCTCTGTGGGTGGCTTCCTACAGTGTGTGTATATTGAACAGTTCCATTTCTATGTTTTATATATATGGGAGAGAGGGGACTCGAACGTGTTTGGAATGTGTGTTTGCTTGCCATGGCTACAATAGAGAGAAATCCTGGACTGTGGGAAAAGACAGATATGTTTGACAGTGAAGGAAAGCACAGTTGTGCCTAAAGGCTGAAAAAAAAGAAAAAAACCCCGAAAACTCAGAGTAACTCATCCGTGTGGAACCATCACTCTTAATGTGTTCCTGGGGTCGATGACTTGAGGCAGTGTTGGCTTGAAGTGTACTTCAGCAGCTGATGCTATTTTATAATTTGCCTAAATCTTCAAGGAGGGAACTTGCAGGGCAACTCTCCTTCCTGTTCCCAAGCCTTTCCTTCTCCTTCCCACTAAGAGTAAGTTCTTTAAAATTTGTTCCAGGATAATAATGAAAACTAGTCAAAAATATTCAGCTTTATGAGTTTAAATCCCGCAATAAGTGGCAGAGTTAACCATGTGAAAGCATGAGCTAACTAAACATGAAAAAGAACAAAAATGGAGTGGAAGAGGCGAGTCCTGTGGTCCAAAGCAGACCATGTTTCTTTCCTCTCAATATAGTGGAAATTTTGCTTAAGGAATTAATCCAAAAATGTGTGTTAGAGAGCAAATGGGAACATTAAAATCTGTATGATGTTCCCCCTGCTATAGTTTGCAGTAGATGCAAGGCCTAAGTTACCACATAAAGCCAATGTTTTTTTAACTGAAAAGGCTACTCTTGTAACCCTTTATACCCACAGTTCATGTAAATACTTCCGAGAGCAGGTGTCTGTGAGTATAGACCATTGTAAGTAAGGTAGCAAAGTGCTTCTCATCTTCCTTAAGTCTCATCTTTCCTAACATAAGATTTCTGATTTTTCCCATTTGAACCCAGCATCTATTACTAAAATTAATCCAGTAGATGACAGCTGTTATATTAACAAAGCTGCTCTGATCGTGGTGTCATCTTGATGTTAAGTATGAACCAGACTTCAAATTATTTATGTTTCAGAAGTGCTTGAAAGCTCCTATTAGATTTGACCTGTCATGATATGTCTTGTACAAAGAGATTTTGCCTAAAAATGTTGCTATCTAAATATACATGACTTGCTCAAAACATGGCCTCTTAAAGTCCTAATTTTACAAAGGCCTGTGCTGTTCCCTAAGAAAAATCATGTAGAATCAAGACTAAAAGCTGGCTTGATCTATTGATTAGACTAAAGATTAGGAGTAAAACTTAACTCATATAAACAGAAAAAAAATATTTAGTCTATTCTTAGTCATTCTGAGAATCTTTCTTGGAAAAGACCCATTGGGATGCTGTCTCTTAAGGAGAAAAACAAACTTCAAGTGTTGCTCTCTGGTGCAAGTTTTGTGTTTGTTTGTCTGAAAGCTTTGCTAGTTGTACTCAGAAGTTGTGGCCCCCTTGGAAAAGTGATTGGGGAAGTCAGAATCCAAATGAAGTGGGATCAGACACTGTCAATAGGGTGGTATGTGGCCATGTCTTACATTATGGGTATTGCAACTTTTTTCTTAATGAAAGTTGGAAAGTTGAGGTTTTCCATTTCCATTTAAGGGCACCAGATGCAGGAGAAAACCTTCAAGGCCACCTTGTGCCAAGGGTTTTTTCTTCCCTGTAATTTGTAAAGATGATTGTCCGTGGGCTCCCTTGCCATATTCGCAGGAGCTGGAGTGGTGGATAATAACCAGCACAGGTTGTTGTTAGTTTTGAATAGTCTCCTCCAGAAGTGTCTGGCTAATGTGTAGGGTGGAAAGTTGTGTGTTATTCTGCTGTGCATTTCTTTTGATGCCAGGAGACTTTGTAAAATTCTCGAACTTTAAATAAATTGGAACAAGTGGGTGAAGTGCATCAATCATGTTTGAGAAGCAGTAATTTAAGAACCAGACTTTTAAAAGTTGTATTTAACATCTCTTTCTTCTGAAGAGCAGGGAGCCAGTTGCCCTTCCCTCCCCTCACATGCAGGCATGGCTGCTTTGGCCCTGCTGGCCTCGTGGTCCTCACCCACCTCCACTCTGCTCTCTCATCCAGGCGTTCACCAGCATGAATGAGAAGTGATTTCTGCTCTTGGCAAACACTGTGTGTGCTCACATGGCTTTGCTTGGTTCTTTCACAGTGAGGGTGTTTTGGGCAGTGTGGTTCAGTGTGGTTACTCTGCCTTTTAGTGTGCGAGTGAACTCGGTGGCTCTGGAGAGCCTTTGTCCTCCTGGCCCCTCAGCGGGCCGGGAGCGGTGGCTGTCCCCTGACCCCGTTTGTGTCTCTGTGCAGGCAGCCGGGAGACGGCGTTCACCTACGCGGTGAGCGCGGCCGGCGTGGTCAACGCCATGAGCCGCGCCTGCCGGGAGGGCGAGCTGTCCTCCTGCGGCTGCAGCCGCGCCGCGCGGCCCAAGGACTTGCCCCGGGACTGGCTGTGGGGCGGCTGCGGGGACAACATCGAGTACGGATATCGCTTCGCCAAGGAGTTCGTGGACGCCCGGGAGCGCGAGCGAGTTTACCAGCGAGGCTCCTACGAGAGCGCCCGCATCATGATGAACCTGCACAACAACGAGGCCGGCAGAAGAGTGAGTGTCCCCACGACAGCGTGTCCCTCCATGCTCCTCCTCATCCCTTCCCTTTGGGAAAAACGTGGCTCAGCGGGGCACAGAGCAGCCACCATGGCCAGTCTTTGTTTTGATGCACAAAACGAGCAGATGGCAAATACGGGGTGTGGGTGGGTGGGGAGTGCATGAGTTGGTGTCGCTTCTGGTTGTCTGACAGTCATGTTGCTTTCCTCGTGGGGGAGGCTGGGACCAAAGCGTGTTGTGTTTCCCTCTGTATTGTTTCATGCAAAGTGCCCTGCTCGCTGTGGATTCTCTGCACAACAGAATTTTATTAGTTGGTATTTCCAACCAGGACAGTGTGTGTTGGAAGGAAGAGGGATGTGCTGGGCTTCCCAGGCTGGAATCGTGCCACAGGATTGTTCTGGATTTTTTTCTTTCCCTGGTTTAAGAGGATGGGAAAAGCTTCTCTATGCTATTAGAAAACATGGTCTTCTGTGGTTGAACATGTCTTCATGGGTTCTTTAATCTCAAAAATGCTTTGAATGAATGGGTGTAAACTTTTCTTTTTTTTTAATAGTCTGAATATGAAGAGCCAAAATCATTATTTTCCTAGAGCTTGAAGTGCCAGCAATAGTCGGCTGGAGGCTTTACACTTGTGTTCTAAGGTGAAGAAGGATGAAAGATAATTGAAAATTAATAGTATTTAAATGTAAGAGGAGGTTGTCTGGAAGCAGTGGACAGGCCAATTAGTATTAGCAAGAAGAAAAATGACACTTTCATAGTTGCTTACGGAGACTCGAGGAGTTTTTTCCTTCCTCAGCCCCATCTTTGCAGTGCCATTTGGCAGCGTTAAGACTCCGTAACTGCTGGGTGGAAGTTGTCTACAGTATCATCTAATGTGTCAGACCCCAGGATTTTTGGGGCAGTGTCAACACTGACTCTTATTTTATTTGTACAGGGCAAATGACTGAGGTTTCCCTGCCAAAGCTTTGTAAAGAGGATATTGCTATGTAGCTCTGACTCCCACCCATAGGTGTTTGGGGGTTTCTTCTTGGATGAAGTCTCTTTTCCAGAGCAGTATTTGGGATAGGAGGAGGATGCCGAGCCAAGAGTACACAATCAGCTGCAGCTGAGCCAGGAGCAAGAGGAATCTTAACTCTTTCTCTAATTGCAGCCTCAAGCGGAGATCAATAGGGAGAGTAACTCAGATAGAAAATAAGGGGATGTTTTACATTTCTCAGTGAAACAGCAAAATCCTTTGCTGGCGTGAGAGCGAATTCCTAAAATTTGAGCGCAGCCTGAGTGATGCTGCTGTCTGGGCTGTGTGCTGTTGTGGCTGTCTCTGTTGTGGGGAGAGGCTGGTGAGACTCTCTCCTCCTCCTCCCGGCTCTTTGGGGTGCTGGGGGTGCCACACGTTTGTCGGCTGACTCGTCCTTCCCGCTACATTGGAGGAGGGGAGAGGATGCCAAGGTGAATACTGTGGAGGGGCCAGTGGGAATATGACAGAGGGCAGGAGATGAGGGGTATAAATGCTCCCACAGCCATGCTAGTCTTTCATCGTGGTTTTTGCTTCTCTCCCCGACTCCTGCAGACGGTGTACAACCTGGCCGACGTGGCCTGCAAGTGCCACGGTGTGTCTGGCTCCTGCAGCCTGAAGACCTGCTGGCTGCAGCTCGCCGATTTCCGCAAGGTGGGCGACGCCCTGAAGGAGAAATACGACAGCGCCGCCGCCATGAAGCTCAACAGCCGGGGCAAGCTGGTGCAGGTGAACAGCCGCTTCAACGCCCCCACCATCCACGACCTGGTGTACATCGACCCCAGCCCCGACTACTGCGTGCGCAACGAGAGCACCGGCTCCCTGGGCACCCAGGGCCGCCTGTGCAATAAGACCTCGGAGGGCATGGACGGCTGTGAACTCATGTGCTGCGGCCGGGGCTACGACCAGTTCAAGACGGTGCAGCGAGAGCGCTGCCACTGCAAGTTCCACTGGTGCTGCTACGTGAAATGCAAGTTGTGCACAGAGATCGTGGACCAGTTTGTGTGCAAATAGGGGCACGGACGAGGTGGGAGGAACTGCGGCCGCCTGCCAGCAAAGGGGTGCAGGCCCCTCTCCCCTTCTGCAGGACTATCTCCACTTTATTTATAGAGTCCAACAAGTTGTCGTCTTCTTTTAAGAAAAAAAAAAAAGAAAAGAAAAGAAAAAAAAAGGGCGGGGGAAGGAAAAAAAAAAAAAGAAAGAAAAAAGAAAAATATAAAGGTTGCAAAGAGAAGTGCCTGGAAACCCTCTCTGCGTCCATCCCAGAACTGTGTGAGGCTTATATTTTTGGCAATAATGGGGGAGAATCTGAGAATATTTATTTTACAAAGTTGAAAAAAAAAAAATTGACTTTTCTTACAAACAATAGAGTAGTTTGAGGGGAAAATCCAACATATCCTAATTTAGATCCATGGAACGTAATACATGTGCAGTAGGCAGAGCAACCATGTAATGTGCTTGGGATGTTAGAACAATCCTTATGGAAGTGAGGAACACACAGACCTGTCCATGACTTTTAGGTTCAGACACTAGAAGTTCCTAGAATAGGGTGTATAAAGCTGTTCAGTGCATGTAGGGCTCTGTAAATAAGGGGTATGTTCATCACAAGGTGTGGTGTCGGTTGCCCGCCAAGCGTCACCGGAGGGCAAAGAGCAAAGGATCAGAAAGGCTTCAACTGCGCTATCCCTGAGTCACCAGGGCTGGTTCCAGAACCGAGCAAGACAGGAAAAAAAACCCACAAAAAAAATCTGCCTTGGTGAATAACAAAGATATTCTTCAAGGCAGAGTTTGGCCTCATTAGCTAATTGTGACGTTCGGGTGTCTCATCTGCCGGAGCAGCACTTCCCTGCTGCCGGGTGTGGAGCGGCCCAGGGCAGGCTGCCCGGAGCACTGGAGCTGGGCAATGCTTACAAACAGCTTTGGTTTCCCAGCCTGGAAAGCCCATGGAAAAGAGAGTTCCCCAAATTTGAAAATGCCTTAAAATGGTGTAATAGCTGGCTGTCTTTCAAAACACGGCTTGACAAATAACTCCTCTAATTTTATGTGAGAAAATAAATCATTAGATATCCGCTCTTGGAATGATTGATTTTTATTTTTTTCGCAGATTTTGGGAACGCTTTCACTCAAGGAGACAATAGTTTCGTATTTTAATAACATTAACTGACTATTATAGTTCAATGAAACGTTGCAGCAATACCAAATTTATCATCCTATGTCTTTAATACACATGCTTTAGATAATATATTGCAGATATACACTACAACTGTTCAGACTATACTCGAGCAGTTACATATATATGGGAGAACTGTGGTCTCTGGTGTCTGATACTTCAAAGCTTTTTGTACATATATATTTTAATGATTTAGAAAATAATAAAACATCTAAATTAAAGGGGCAGTTCATGCCTTATTTTCTTTTTCAGATCTCTTCAGGTGTTTAGATTGATTCTAAGCTTTTGGTGTTTTTTTTTTTTTTTTTTTTTTTTTTTTTTTTTTTTTTAATTATTATTTTTTTAAGAACTTTTAACATTCAAAAGTTTTAAGGATAATCACAAAGAAGTAAGCCTCTTCCCAGTTTCAGGATTTCCTTGGGTGGTTGGTAGAGGCAGCACCCTGCACTTGAATCGATACCAGTCTGGAGATCGCTTCTCTTCCACTCTCACATTAAGGGCATTATTGATTATTGCTGAAAGGAGACACCTTCCAACTCCAAAATGTGCTGCATTTGGCCCTTGCTTTGCAGTTTTTGAACAGAAAATTGTTATTTGTCAAACAACACGTGTTCCCCCCATGCTGTGTAGTTACACAGGATTTCATCTTTGGTTCAGATGCCACTTTCCAACTCAGTCCCATCCTACAAGTTTAAGAAAATGGTTTTGCAGATACCAAGTGAGGAAAGCCTTTCACTTTAGCCTAGTTGTACTAAAGCCTTGAGTTTTCACAAGCCTTTAAGCTGTATTGTTAAATTCATCTTGATCATTTATCAGCTTCTTAATGGCGCTTTATTGCTCTTAATTTATTGTACAAGGACATATTTACCCCTCATCTTCAGATGTTTGCAAAGAATATCTTTAAAGTAAGAGAAATAAATAAAGCACTAATTCATTGAATATGTCACTTTGGTTTTTATTGTACAAAAACCATGATCTTTTTTTTTCATTTGCTGAATCACCTCATGTTCCTTTTTAGTGACTTCTGTCTGAGCAGAACTGAATCTCATGATCCTAGCTATTAAAACCCTATTTAATGTAAAATATTTTACTTGTCATTCAGATATGTAAATCTTCTATGTCCTTTCCTCTGTTCTGTACATTTAATGTACATATTTCTGTCTTGTGTGATTTGTATATTTCACTGGTTTAAAAAAAAAAAAAGAAAAGATTATGCCATAATTGAAGATAGACTATAAAAATAAAACTTTGGTTGTATATTGGGAAGTGGTTTTAATTATCTTTCAGAGGAGGGTTTGTTAAGACAATGAGCAGAGTTGATTTTTAAATTTACTGCATGGTAAAACAGGGAAGTGTTTGTTGGCCAAACATAAAAAGTACATTTTCAAGTTTTATTTCAATATTAAGAAGACTTACAGATGTAACTGCTTCTTAAGTAGAAGGGGAAAAAAACTCAAAACCAAAAAAACACACCAAAAAATCACTCACAAACCCCTGTGACTCTGAGCTAGGAAGCATCTTAGAGATGGGTAAGTACTAAATTGTCAGTGGACAGGGACCTGGGTCGTTACTTGTGTGCTAATGGCTTCCAGGGCTGCCTGCAGGGATTTTGGGGCAGCTTCCTTCAGTAATGCCAGCGGGGGCAGCAGGACCCTGGTGTGAGCCAAGGTTTCCAGCAGGAAAAGCCCTCAGCGCTGGGTTTGTGTGCTCCGGGTGTGGGGGTGGTTCCCCCGCATCGCTCTGGCTGTGCTGGATGGAGCTGCAAGGTGGGAGCTCACCAGAAACTGAGCGCGAATGAATGGAAGAATCCTTAAAAAAAATCCAGGAGGGCAAAGTGCAATGAAGGATGAATGAAGTATTCTTACTAAGCAGGTAAAGCAGAAAACAAAAATTAATATAAACCCCAAGCTTTCTGCTTTGAGACTGGCTTGTCTTTGAACTGATTTGTTAAGTCATGATGGGTTTTTTTTTGCTATAGGTAACTTGATGAATTGGTGGCCTTTCTTTACCTCTCTTCTCCTCCTCTTTTTTTTCTTTTTTTTTTGCTCAAGGATAACCTTCTAACATATCGAAACTCCTTCTGGCTGCCAAGAATGAATTATCCCACAAACCAATAGACCAACATCGTGTGTTTAAAATAGCCATTCTGGGCAAATGCAACGTTCTGTGGTCCTATTACTGACATCTGGTTCAGTTTTCCTCCACTTGTATATTGACCAGTATTCTTTATTGCAAAAACACAGCCCCTATTTAGGAAAGTCAGCATTTTTTTGGACTGGATTGTATTCAAGCTCTTCCCAATAACAGAAAAGTTACCAAAAAACTTCTTTATTGCCAGCAGTAAATAATCTGTATTCAAAATAGTCATTATGGGCTCAGATACAAGAGAGTTGTTTTTAATTTGCACCAAAGTTTATCTATTTAATTTTGTTAAAAATGCTGTTTCAGAATCTTGGTTTTTTAGTAATATCTCCAAATGTTTGTATTTGGTTATGGCTTTGCCAATACTGAGATTCACTCTGTTTTTGCAAAGTACCAAAGCCCTCAGGTGTTACCAGGAAGTGCACCAGAGATAAGAGACTTGAAGAAGAGAATGACAGCTTCAAGTCAGGCACTACATGCAGGATGCAAGCTACAATCCTTCCTTTCTGAAGGATTTGTTTGATAGGATGATCTTAGAAAGATGATACAAAACTTGTAGAAATTGTTACTGAAGCTGACAGAAAGGTTGCTTTCCTTTGGGTAAGAAGTTTTGAGGAATAATATCTAAACCATTAGGATATTCAGTGTAAAAGTGTGGTTTTGGTGATCAGGAAAAATGTCTAGTTTTTTCTTCTGGACTATATGCTAGAGGAGACTGAGAACAACGAGGGAAAATGAAGCTCTCTTAAAAATATAGGTAAGTACATTAATATAAAGCTTATGTATGTACTTGCTGACTGTGGTAGTCTTAAAACTGTTTATCTGTTATTGAAGTCAGTTTAGAAGGCAGGCCAGATCTGTTCTTTTGCTTTTCAAATTGTGTTTAAAATCCTCAATGGGGAAAAAGAAAAAAAAAAAAGAAAAATCTTTCTTCCCTACTCCAGACTCTGGTATGTCTGTTTATGTTGCAGTGGGATAAAGGATCCACGTAGGAGCGCAGTGAGAGGTTTGTACATGAAATGTTGTTTTCTTTAAAGGTGTGATTAAAAAATCCAATCTGTCTCATGCTCTGCTCTTATATGAGATTGCGTGTGTGCACTTGTATATACTCTGCTGGTATTTTCCAATTGTGTTGGCCAAATTCTGCTTTTAGTTATGGTTAGGCATCTCTCCTGACTCTGGTGGTGTCATATGAGCCTGACATTTTTCGACCAGACGTGAAGGCCCCCCTGCTCAAAGAGAATGCATATGAAATATATCAGCCTTTCTTCTGCTGGCTGGTTGTTTAAACATGGGTAACTGAATTATTGTGAAACAAATTCTGGGACTGCAGCTGCAAAAGCAGTAATACGGTATATTCGTAGTGATGTTTCTACGCCATACCTCCTAATTTCCCAGTTGATTTCCAGTGCAGACAGAAAGTCTAGAATGCATGTGGTATGTTCCTCATCATATATTTTATAAATGTAAAATAATGATTTGTCAATTACTGTTTCTATTATAGAGATAAAATGAGATATTTCGGGCTCTCCTGATTTGTTGACAGCCCCTTACCTTTGGCTGTATGGAGCACTGCTGGCTTGGAGCAGCATGAGGTGAAGCTGCTTTTGGGAATGTCTCTGAGGGCCAGGCTGTGCACTGTGCATATTGGTGCTCTGATTGCTTTTGTAGCCAGTGTTGGTTTACCTTGTGTTGTCTTTCCCAGCAGTCCTGCTTTCTCAAATGGTAATTGAACAGCAGCAGTCAAAATACTGTGCTGACGGAGAACCTCTGGCCACTCCATGGGCAGTTATTCAAACACTTTCTGAACCGGTTTGACCCATTGCTGATTTATTCCAGATCCATTCCGAGGAATTTAAAAAATGCAAACTCTAGTGTAGAGTTCATAGCATGGCTCACAGTTCTTTTTGGTTTTGTTCTCTTTTCTTAAAGCAGTCCATACCAACCATCCATCTTTTTTTAAGATTTTTTTTTCAAGGCATTTTCTTGAAAACCCTGAGCAAAGGATACAGTCCCCAAAATAAAAGGTGATAATTTCTGTGCTGTTCTTCAAATGACTCCCAGACCTCAGTGACAGGTTCCATGGCAAGAACCACTTCCAGAAACCACCCATCCCTCAAGGTTTCCTCCTGCTTCTCCCAGGCAGTTGTTAGCAGAGTACAGCAGCTGCAGCTTGTCAGTCTTAAAAGCATTGGCTGCTGCTTTCTGCTGCTGCTTTCTGCCTCTTCTTTTGCCCAGGGAAGCAAGCCCATCTCCTGGTAGGTTTTCCTGTTGTTTTTCATACAGAAAATTGCAACTTTACACAGCTTTTCTCAAGTATGGGCTGGGATTTACTTTCCATGACTATTGATCTCAGAAGAGCTAATGCTAAGGCAAATAGTGCTAGGGCTTCTCAAGTATCTCTTTGCTTTGCAAATCAGCAGCCTTGGAGGAGTAAAGGGTAATCCCTGAGCAAACTTGAACTGGCCATTACCTGGGGCAAGGAGGCTGAGGTTGTTAATGCTATAAAATACTATTCAGATGTATTTTTGTGCTTTTCTTTGGGCAGAAGGATTCACAGCATGAAAAAGAAAGTTACTCAGTGAGACGTGAACTAGTAATACTTGAAGAAAATGGGGAAAAAGACCAAGTTATGGTGTGCAAATTCATTGACTTTGTTAGCAGTCTCCACTGGTATTGATTGCCATTCATGTAAGATTGGGAATATGTGTGTTTCTGCATTTATGCTTTCTGGATGAATGTAATCCCTTGATATTTTCATCTTGCATAGTACATTTGCGGGTAAAGCGCCCGTAAATAAATCGAGTTTGAGGACTTAAAGAACTAGAAGTAAAACCATAACCTAAGAAACAGCTCCAAAAAAACACTATAGAGAAAATGAGCAGTGCAAGATGCAGCAAATACTCTTTTTTAAGACTTAGAGTTGCTATAGCTGTCAAGAAGGCAAATTATTGCTAGTGTCAAGGACAGGATGTCCATTTTAAGCCACAGTGCCAGTTGATTTATATATGTACAAGTAGGCAAAATCCAGTGACAGGAGTCTGGGAGCAATTCCTTGGTAGTTATATGCATTATATGGAATGCTTGTTCCTTGTGACCTCTGGCAATCCTCAGTAAGCATGATGACATGCTTGTACTTGCAAATAGGTGAAAAGATTTTCTAAAAAGTTTGTAAAAGTATTAGGATTTACACTGAATTATATATATTTATGGATTTCTTTTTCCTACAGTCTTCTATTTTATATGGAAATCTGAATAGCTGATAAAAATAATGGGTGAGGGTGCAATGTGTTGGCATAAGCAGCAGCTGTACACAGCCTAGGGAATGGGAGGTGGAAGTTTATTCCTCCTGATGTTGTCTCTTGTAAAGAGCCAGTGTCGATCCTGCACAGCAGATGCTTTGGAAAAGAATGTCAGTAGGACTTCATGAATGGAGGACATAATTCATTCATAGTAAGTACAAGGTCTGATGTACTTGTGTTGCCTTTGCCATGTCATTTGCATGCAATATATATTTCTATATGAGCATGTCAAAGTCTAAGATCTGTGCTCAAACGTAAGGACTTTATTACAGCAGATTAAAAGCAGAATAAGCTCTAATGAAGCCAGATGTAATAGAAACTGAATATGTCCCTTGTTCTTACATTCTAGTGGATTTTGTTGTTACCTTGTTAGGATTCAAACCTTGTCTTCAAGATTTGGCTGACTGAAATGATAGATTAGTCATTGTGGAGGATTTTATGGATAATGCATCACATTCCTTTTTTTTTTTAAATTTTATTATTTTTTTAAGGGATGATAGATGCCTTTCCTGGAGGGCATTTTTATCATAGAATCTGCTTTAATTTGTAATATATTTTCTGATCCTCCCTGTGGTTAGAGAATATGTGGAAACATCTATGCCTTGTGTAGACTCTGTCATCTCTCATGTCGTGTTGTCCTCCTTGGTGGTGTATCTTTTGAATACTTTAAGTTACTATGGTTTTACTTTTTTAAAGTCTGACTCTTGAAAGTACAGACCTTGCCAGACCCCTGGCTTGTGGACATTACTGCAGGAGATCTGTTGCCAAGTTTAGTGGAACCACATAGCATAAATAAGAGTGGCAAAATTTAAACATTTATATGAGGAGCCAGCTTGACTGTACATTTTAAAAATCTAGGCAAGCAAGATTAGAAAAAGATACGTTTTATTTGTCTTATTCTGATGAAGAACTAAAGACATCCATCTTCCATGCCCAGGTGAACTTCTGGAAGGAATAAAAGACCAGTGTCAAATGGTAGCCAACTCCTTCCCTCTACGTCATGATCCTAATGTACTTTTATTATACTTTGAGATCCTAAGGCTATGTTGATCTGCTACATGATTATATAATGCTCCAGGACACCTGTGTAAATAGCAAACAGAGAGGCTTTTTATAGATACTAGATCTTAGATAAGTGACTCTAAGAAGTAATATAGGATCCCAGCTGTAACCCCCTGCTACACATACCATGTATTTTTGGTTGGTTGTTTATTATAAGAAGTACAGAAGCTGTTCCTTGTAACATAATTTTTGTAAGGCTTGCATGTGTAAATATTAAATTTGCAAATATTAAATGGAGAAGCATTAGAGAAACCACTAAATGAACAGCTTCACATTCCTCATTCTTTATTCTGATGCCGATTTCCTTAAATGTTGCTCCACTAACATTCAAATCTGTGTGCTGTTTCAGCCTCAGAGAGGAACTATGCAATCCCTCAGCCCTGGCCCTCTCGGGGTGTAGATCTCAACCAGCGATCTTTAATGGTAACAGATGTTTGCTGGAATCCTCCTCAGGGCGCTGATGTTCTGGGTCAGGAGCTTGTGGTGCTAATCAAAGCACCCTGTCCATCAGTGCCAGCTCAGGACCTGCTCCTCCACCGGGACCGCGTTTGCCAGGGGGGTGATTCTGCTGTAGGAGTCCACAGGGAGAAAATCAGTGGGAGCTCTCCTCTCTCAGCTCCATCCCATGGTAGGAATATCCTGGTGCAATTAACCTGGCTTGTGTTGATGAGAATAGGCTAGGATCCAAGAGGGTGAGTTTTATTAATTTTTTTTTTTAAATAAATAAGTGATCTTAGGAGAAGCAAACTTGCTCCAGTGGTCCCTGTAGGTACACTTCTGGATGGCTGAAGAATCACAGTCCTCAGATTCCTGAAAAAATTGTCCCTAAAATCTACAGGAAAGTATATTGAATAGTTCCCCCTCTATAGTTCCATGGGATGGTAAGGAACTACAGCAGTGAGCAAACTGTTGTTCACCAGTATTTATAGAGGAAGGCTGTTTAACATTATCACTTTTTAATTATTTAATAGGGCACCTATTAGGAATGAATCATGGTTTTCCTTCTTAAAATAGGGTGAGGAAAATTGAGGCAAGAATATAAAAATGTGGATGTGGCGATACTGGCACGATCCTGTTCCTGTTTGCAGTGTTAGCAGAGGGCTCTGACCACGTAGCTGTAATTAATAGTTTGTGTGTGGCTTGCAGCTGACTGACCCATGACTTCCCAGGGACTCAAGGGTTCCTTATCCAGCCATTTCTTGCAATACAGCGAAGGGAAAATAAGTCACGTGGGACACCTCAATCAACAAGAAAGTGCAAGGTAAATTCAGTGGCATTGATGAAACTTCTGTTATAAATAAGCTGTGTACAAAGTCTTTTAGATTCCAGCTGCTTTGGATTTCTGTGTGCATTTCTTAAACCATCCATAAGTAAACTAGTTATGATCTCATTCTTAGCCAGGCTGACGCTGGTGATGATATGCCTTTTATATTGCAGGGAAAAATAGGCAATAGTCTCAAAAGTGCTTAGTTAGGACACAAAGACACATATGCAGCGTGGCTTACAGGACTTGAAGTGCCAGACCCATCAACATATTAGAGTGAGTAACAATATGCCACAATTAATTAATCCAAGAAGATTTTTTAGTGATTGTTAATTTCTTTCCCCAGTTCTCAGACCGATTTGTCATGTTGGTGTTTATTAATTTAACATTTGATCTGAAAAAAATTCCCCAAACTTCAAAGTTCAGCCTGTTCTTTAGGAGCAATCCAAAAATATGTTTCTTCAGGCCCCAGGCATTTCTGAAGTAGCTGAAGTTAAACAAAAAACATTTCTCTCAAACTCTGCAAATGTTCTAAAAGCTTTAAAGTGGCTCCTCACAGGGAGCCGGAGCAGAGAGGGAACCCCTGGGTTATTTTTGTTGCTGTGCAGTGGCACAGGGCTTCCTGGCGGAAAGCTCCAGAATTATCGCTTTTCTGCATGTTTGTGTATGTTTTTCCTTCCTCTTTTCGCCTCTGTCACTGAGCTCCTCTCTACCCTGTGCCTTGATCCCCCGTTGAGAAAGTCTGGAGAAGGTGAGGGTTAGATCATCCTTCCAGCAAGGATAAACTGAATTCATGTCTGAATGTGAGAAGATGACTCACATCACATGTGATTTTTTCCTAAGCTCCATGTTGGAAGGGGTGAAGAAGAACTTTCTTTCCTTGAGGACCTGCATCACCACGCTGGGGCCTGATGGAAGCATTTCCTTGGTGTGTTTCGCTTTCATGAGCTGTGTTTTTGCTCTGCAGTAAAACAGCCTTGGGAAACCAGTCTGCGTTTTGCTGGTTCCTTTTGCTGTTATAGGAGCATCCCTGAGGTTATGAGTGCTGTTGAGAGCCCTTCACTGGAGTCATTTTGGTGTGGTCCTAATTCATTTTCCCAAGCAAAGACTGGTATTCACGTAGGATGACAACATGGCTAATCCGCTTTAAGAGCAGGCTCTGAACATATAGAGGCATTTCTGAGGGAATTGCTTCATTACTCTGAGGAGGCCCAACCCAAGCTAGTAATTCTGCCTCCAGTTTGGTCAATATTGGTGTATGCTTAAAAGTTTTCCATTTACAGTTCTCTTCTGGAAATTTCTGCCCAGTGTGTCCCGCCTTGTGAGAAGCCCTTTCAGCTCAGTTTTAAGTGAGCAAGAGCACTTTTCAGGACTTGGTTGTCATGAAATGTGTCTCGCAGTGGGGAGTCACACTAACTTCTCCCAGACAATTGCATTGTATGTTAAAATATGTGCTTGTAGCCCTTACATCATACGATAGCTAGTCGTGCCACGTCACAGGCAGGAGTTTGACATATGTTGCAAAATAAAAGTTGCCAGTCATGGACACTATTTTGGATGTTTTCATCTCCAGCAGTGCTGACATGATCTCTACCAGCAAATCGTCTCCTGCTGAGAGCATAACACAAACACCGCCAACACCCTGATTCCAGATGTGCTACGTGGCATGGAACCAGTGACAAATGATACTATTTCCATCTTGTATGGTCATGGACAGCAAAGAGGGCACCTTGATATCTCAAAACATCTGTTAAACTTTTTGTCTCAGTGGCATTTGGGGTTTATTTTCTCTCACTAGGCACCTGCTTTGTGCCAGATGTGGCCTTGCTGGGACCCATGGTGTGACCTGTACTCTGCTTCACACACCTCAAAAAAATCCTACCCAGCCCCTGAAATTGTGTGCTCGGTGGCTTTGGTCTGTGTAAGCAGTTGTCTTGGTCATATAGGGTGTGAAACACCATGCCTTAGCTGTAAAGCTGTCTTAAAATCAACCATTCTGCCCAGGAAAACAATTTTGGTCCTTGGGAAGTAGTGAACAAAGTGGCATATCCTGATTGCTATTTACTAGTGAACTCCTGAGGTCTGTCTTTGTGTCTTTTAGAGATCACTCTTGAAATGGTGAACGAGCTGAGTTAGTGTGGCCACAGCCCTTTCCTTGAGACAAATGAGTTGTGCTCCCACTGAAATATAAGCAAATATAATGGAGGCTGTAGTAGTGGCTGCAGGTTGGAGCATTCAGTCTCTTTGTTCATATATTGCTATAGAAAAACTCTGCTGTGGTGTTAATACCTTTGTCTTATATTCCCAAGAGAAGTAAATGAGCTTTATTTCGATTTTCTATGGGAGAAACAGCAGTGCTGTTTTACTTTGTGGCATTTGAATTGGCTTTTCAGAGCTTATTTGGCTGCCTGCTGCTTTTGAGAGAGGCAATAGAGGCAATCAGGTTTTGTGTGGGGAGTATTTTGCAGTAGTAAGACACAGGTAATTAGAAGGGAAAATATTTAAAATAGCTATATGTCTTAATGTCAGTTCAGGCTGGCATTTGTGCATGCAGCCTCTCTTTTCTTTTTCTTAGTCATTAATAATTATAAGTGGATATATGTCAGAATTTATAGTTAGATTCAGCTCTTACTGTGTTTCTCATTTCTTGATAAATTTTGTGTTCTGGAGCTCTACGAAAAAAAAATCAATCTGCTTTGTGTTTTGTTTTCATGGTGTAACAAAGTAACTTGTGGCAACAGATAATTGAATTTCCAGTCTGTTTTCCTCTGGAATGTTGAATTAATACATTATATAATGCATTAATAATGATGCTTTAGCTGCTATGGACACCAGTGTGAAAAAATGGATGAGGGTTTCACATCTGAAAACTCTTTGGTATTGTGGCTATGAACCAGCCATCCAGTCATAAATTGGATCTCCTCTGGGCTCAGCAGATGAAACTGCGAAAAGAAAAACACAATAGAACAAAATAGATTAGAATAGACCAAGGTTACAGGTTATGAGTAGCTTAATCAGGAAATCACACTGTGCAGGCTTTTTTCCCTTTTCCCACTGTTGGTACCAAAGGAAGAGTACACCCTCTCCCAGGGAGAGAAATTTGCTGTCATTGGGCACATACTTCTGAAAAAGCCCAGGGGACATCACCTCTCAAACTTTCTTTTCTTGGTTATTTCATTTTGTAAAAACTTTAGTTGTGCTATAAACCTGATGAAAGCTGGACTGCAGCTGGTGGGGTTTGAACCCTCAGGTGGGCAATTGCTCCCAGGTTGGTGTTCCCTGGGTTGCTCACCACATGCATCGTGTCCTAAAGCCAACCCAAGCCCTCATCACACATGAATGTTCTGGCACCAAGGGCAGAGAGATGAGTGAATCCACAAGATTGTTAAGACATGGCTTTGCAGCTAAAGTGAAATCTTGCCAGTTGTCTGGAAAAAATGTCACAGTGGGTAGGCTGTAAAAGCAACTGAGTTTTTACCTACTTCTCTGATTTTTTTAGAAATGTGATTTCAGGACAAAGTAGTCACTAGAACTCAAGCTGACTTCATGGCTATGTCTTCTTTTCTTTCTCTCTGCGTGGTCTTCCATCCATGGTTTACTAAGTGGTGCAATTTTGATTTTTCTCTTCATCACAAGTCTAATGGGTGAATGGTGATAAGTTTGTAGCTTTGGAGAGATTTTCTTGGCAGTTTCAGTCTATATTTCTGACAGGAAATCATTTTCTCCCTTGAGTTATGATTGCTGGGTTACATGAGTGCAGTCTAACCACCGCTCAACTGCTGTTTTTCTGCTGTCTTTCTGGTCTTGGAGAAGGCCAAACTGCCCCAACGCGAAACATAAAATTAGATGAATGCTGCAGGAAGGGAATAACAACATCATCTTCTGTGATCTTCTGCGATTTTATTTTACCACTTCTTATCTGAAAAGCATCTTCAATTCCACTTGGAGTCAAGAATTAAATTTGTTTAGAGAGAGTTCTTCCCATATATGGAAAACAAATGGAACTGGCTCCATTTGTGTGGGTTTTTTTTTTTTTAGTGGAAGATCACTGTGTTCGGCTACAGATGTTTGCAAATGAGCAAACTAGAGGAATATGTGGACCTCATCTTAGATCTACAGAAATCTGCCCCATTACATGGCCTGTGTCATTTGGCTAATCCTTGTGTAGTCCACATCAAATGAGCAGTCAAGGCTATAAAACTTGTATTTGGAGGAGTTTGCAAAGTTGGGGAGAGGAACAACTGAAGAGGGACAAATAGAGGGAATCATGAACTAAAAGTCGTAGAAGTCTCGCCTAACCAGTGCCAGATACAAAGCAGAACTCCACTTCTATCTTTCTTCCCAATACTGTGTAATGAAAATCTTCATGGCACTCGTGTGAGTAATGGCTGAAGAACGGGAGGGAAGAGGGGCTCAGCCTGGCCCTGCTGAAGCCCAGAGAAGCTCTGTCACCGCCTTCTGCGGCTCCTCACCACACAAAGCTACAGCTGTCAACTTCGATGCTCTATTGAACTTGCTAACGTAATTGTACAGATCATCTTGAAGTAATTTGATTTTTGTCTTCATGAAGTCACGCAAGTGTTGCAGATTTGTGTACATGCTGTGTTTATTTTTGTTGCAAGTTCAGTTCTAGTCCATTTAATTAGGAGGCCAGAGGGTCATCTCCCCTCTGTGTGTGCCGAGCCATCAGCAGTTCCCCCCTGTGAGGTGCAGTCGGCTTCAGCAGTGGGTGCAAGCTGTGCCCTTCCTGAGCGGGTGCTGGAGGTGATGGGTGCCAACCAGAGCCCCCAGGCACCAGTGCCAGTGTCCCTGCCCAGCCCCTCTGGGCACTGCTGACAGTGGCCAGAGCAGAGCATAAATCCCCGTTTCATGGTTCCTGCTGTCACCTGGGAGATGTAAGACCATGCTAATGCAAACAAATCTTGTTAATTCTCATGAAACACATGCAGTTATAGCCCTGTTAACAGCACAGCATTAATTAACTGAGTGGTGCTTGGATTAGGTACTTATTTAATTTCCCTAACTCGTGTTCATAACCCATAGCAACACAGAACAAGTTGTGCTCCAGAAAAGCTGTGAATGGGAACTGAAGCATGTCTTGTAGGTTTTCTTTCTTTGAGGAAAGAAATTAGACACTGGTGCAGTGGTGTCTGATCCCTGTCCCTAATCATTTTGAAGTCCTGCCCAGTGATGCAGTCTGCATTTTCCCTGGGAATAGAAGAGGTCAGCAGGCTGAGGGAATTTAATACATGAGATCTGGAATATACCTCTAACTCTTCCAGCTAACGTGCTTCTTACAGGCTGCCAGTCTCCGGTTTCTGTGTGAGCAGAGAGGATGGATGGTATAAAGTGGAGTGTAAGGGAAAGAAACACACAGAAGGCTGAGTCAGAGTATTAAAGGTACACATTAATAACCATCTTATAACTAATTGTTTCTGGCTCAAATACAAGCAATACAAGCTCTAGTCAACTTTGCTGTTCTTGAGTTAGGCTTGTCTTTGCTTGGGAACATTTTACTTAACAAAGTAGGTAGGTTGATTTTTACCCAATGAAAAATGCCTCTGTAAAACACTGTTCTGACATAGAAATAGGTTGATTTTTATCCAATGAAAAATGCCTCTGTAAAACACTGTTCTGACATAGAAATAGGTTGATTTTTACCCAATGAAAAATGCCTCTGTAAAACACTGTTCTGACATAGAAATAATTATCATAAATGCTTTCATGACACTGGAATTTTCTTTAACGATAAAAATTTTCATGACAATAGGATGTTAACGTGGGCTTTTACAAGAATTCAGAGTTTCCAAAACTCCGTAGGAGAGCATCAGGTCATGCAGACTGAGTTCCTCAGACTGTTAAAAGTCCACAGCACAACCCACAGAACAGGCTCAGTACTCAGAATAATATGATTGTAGCAGTGAGGTGCTTCACTGAGGCTGATTAGGAGAAACTGGGAAATTAAACTGCAGTTGGGAATAGGACCCCACCCTGTGCTGCCCTCCCCAAGGCTTTGGCAGCTGTGAGCTGCTTCATGTGGTTTGCTCAGGTGGCTCAGCCACCAAATGCCCTGATGTGGAGAAGAAGACAAAGCTCCCCCAGCCCTGCTGACCTGGTTTGGGGAAAGGACTCCTGGTAGCTCAAGAGATTATTATTTTTGCTGCCTCAAAACACCTCCTCATGCTCTCTGGCTCCTGGACATTGGCTACTAAGCAGAAGAGAGGCAGGAGAGAAGTTATTTCAGACCTGTATGGATAACTGGCTGAATCCCTAATGGCTGACATTAATCTAAGCATGGATCTTCAGGAGTGTGGAGTCAGTGGGCACTGTCAGCCATCCTGTTTGTATCATGGTATGTTCTTAACAGAAGAAAAGGGAGTACATGGCAGTGGCAAAGGCATGCCAGGGCTGCAAGGGAGAGGAGGTGGTGGCTGTGGAGCAAGGACAGTGCTGCACAGTGGGGCTCTTCTCCAAAAGGCTCCTGAGTCTTGACAGCAAACCTGCTGCACCACCCTGGTCTGAGGGTGCCTGGGGGAAAGTGTGTGTCTGTGTCTGTGTGTCTGCAGTTCATTTTAGACTATGTATCTGCAAGGTTGGAAAGTCTCCACCAGAAGATAATAATTTTCCATGTGTTAGTACCTAAAAGCATCAGTGAAGACACCTCTCAGCTGCTCCCCGAGTCCCATGCCAATGAGTGAGCAACTGGTTTAGCTTGGTAAGTAAGTGATGAGATCAAATATGCAGAGTCCACTACATTGTCCTAAATGATGTCTCTGAGAAAATGCCAAAGGTTGCAGTATAAATGCAAAGACTTTGAGGAGTGCTGCAGTTTTTTCTTGTGGACAATGACTAACTTTGTAGAAAGCATAGTAACATATGAACCTCTCAATTTAATCAAAATTCTTTATTAAGCTGTCGTCCACAAGAAGTCTCAGTTTCTGAGTTGAATCAATACCAACTCAGAGCGTCGACACACTCTGTGTAGAAGTTTTACTTCAGTGATTATTCATTTATTGGAATTCTGAGTACATTGACTAAACCATAAAACCAGTACCATTAAATAAGTAATACAAATCAGAGATAAAAAATAATTTTTCTGATTTAGGGTGTGTTCACCAAACACCTTGTTGCCATATTTCTGATTTCTTGCCACTGGTACACTTGCATCCTTCAATACTACTGAAATAATTCAGAACTACCCCTGCCTTTTTTTTTATTTTATTTTTTTTTTTTAACAGCTGTGGATTGGGATTGGCTTTAGGACCTGGTAGGATGCTGTTGCAAACTCTGTCATTCCCTTGAGCCTGATCCCGCTGTTGGCAAATGCACTTGGGTTGGCAGTGTTTCACGGGAAGAGAGAGAGAAATCTGGTCTTTCTCAAAAGATAGTTACCTATGAATGATGTGGATGTTGTTAAATATTTCTGTGCTGCTACAGATCAGGTTTAAAAGAAAACCTTTACAACCCTTTTTTTTTATCACTGAATTTGAACAAGATGCAATCTGTGGACCGAGCAGTGTGAATAGGACCCTGCCTACTTGTATATGCTTTTAAAGAGCACAAAGGCTCGTACCAACGCGGATAAGAATTATTTTATGCACAATGCCTTTTCAGTCTGACTTCTGTTATACAGAGGTATTTGAACTCACAGGGTACTAAGAGAAAACACATGGTCAGCTGAAACATGAGAGAGCCTTTTAAGCAGCGTGTCTTTCAAGTCTGCAGCCATTCCCCGTTGGCCTGGGAGCCGCCAGCTCCCAGGCGAGGGCGAGGCCAGGCCTCCACCGTTGGCTGGGAGGCCACCAAAGCCCCGGCCCAGAGGGCTACTGGGAGGCACAGCCCTTCTGAGTCAGGGGCAAAGGAGAGCTTGAGGAAGTGGTGGGCTTCCAAAAGTGTCATCTTTTTGTAGGGGTTGGACTGGATCGCCTCAGGTTTTGATAGCATTGTTGCAAGAGTAGTGTCCTGGCTGAATTCCAGCTTAATTAAGGTGGAATGGGAAGAGCTGATGGCTCCGTGTGTCTCTCACCTGGTTTCTGCTTTCTTTGGTAGAAATAACCAGTGAAGGGAACATATTTTCTTTCCCCATGTAGAAGCCTGAGTTTAGGGTGGAGGTGCTTTTCTTTGACTTCATGGGAGACTTTGATGGTGTGCCAAGCTTAAAAAAAAAGGAGACACTATTTTCCTACTACACTGTATGTCTTAGATGTGATGAGAAAAAATGATTTTCTTAAATTGCATGAGATGTTTGTGGGATTTGATCCCTGGGTAATAGCATGTGGTTTTAGGGCTCTGCATGTCTCATTAGTTTTACATAACCTCTTGCTCTTTCGTGATACCACATCCCCCAAATTTTTCATCCTTCTCCCACTTACGTTCCTATGCCTTGTGCTGTCACTGCCCACCCCCTCCGTTTGCGAGAACATCTTCCCATTTTTGTAGTAAACGGAGCCCTACTTTTCTTTCTTCAGGAACTGCCTTTATAACAAATGCTTCCTTTAAGACTTTTGTCTTGGATCTGAACAAACTTGATGCTAAGCTTTCAAGAATCTCGTGGTTATCTGTTATGTACTATGCTGTCAGCACTCTTAAAGACCTAAAAATATTTTGTTAATGTAGAGTTATAAGACAATTCAGCATCAGTGTCTACCCAACACAAACCAGAGCATGTCACAAGGTTTTTAGGACACAATGTCCCAGTCACAGTACATTTCGTGGTGTGGTCAATCTATACTTTCCTTGGGGAAGGAAATAAATGTGAGCTATGTACTGTACAGAGCTGAGCATGTTGCTTGTACTGGATAAATTGCTAAACAATATAACTGCTTCTCCAGCACTAATGATCAGAGCCATCCCTAATTATGTTAGTGCCTTGGGCAAAGAATTTGGGGAGTGTTGCTACTCCAGCTCAGAAGACCACACTGTCCCCATCCTACTGTGGCCAGGGCTGCTGCCTGGCATGGTGATATCAGCACACCTCATTTGAGGCTGCTGGAGGCACTGACAGGTAGAGAGGTTCCTGTTGAGGGTAGAAGGATGTATTAGCCCTAATTTTGAAGTGATTACATCTGAGCATGAGAAATCGCTTTGTTTCCACTTCACTTAGCAAAATGCAATCAATTCCATATTTTCTGTGAAACAATACTGTAGATGACATCACAAAACCAGCCTGATGCCTGCAGTCCTGGGCAGATTTGGTTGGAGACAGATTTTCCATGTAGCCATTTTGTGCAGCCTCAGGACAGAACCAAAATTCCCAGCTCTTTTGAAGGCTCAAAATAAATAACTTTAAATTTCTCCCATTGAATTTCGACATGTTTCTTTTATTGCAGAACTTGGATTTTCATGCCCTTATTTGAATTGTACATTAAAATCTGTTACTTGCCAGCATCCCACCCACATGTAGTACTACGTCTCATGGAAGTCATCACTTAGCTGGAAATGTGTGCACCATATGCATACTCTCAACTCCAAAAGTAGCACCCAAGGGTTTTTTAAACTCAGCCCATAATCTACAGACACTGTAAGAAAAATATAAAAGATAAAAGAGAATATTTTAAGATGCTATAAAATCTCTTAGAACCTATTTTAAACCTCTCTCTGTTATAAGGAATCTGAGGAACATTTATTTTTCTCCTCAAACAGGAGAAAAGATAGGAGAGTGTCCAAAAACTTTTGCAAGTATTTTTATTGCCTTGCAGAAATAGGAAATGGGAAGCTTGGAGGGAGCAGGGGGAACGTTGTTTGTTTTCCCAGATTGAGACATCTAAAAGTTTGGAATCCCTATGAATAATATATACATTGACATACTTCTGGTTGGACAATGCTAAAATACAGATGGTGTGGAAGCTCCTAGTTGCACACTGATATTGTAACTATGCCTCTTATAAGAATGCTTCATATAATGATGATCCCTCTGTAGCAGCTGCAGCTGTTCTTGCTTAACAGGGAAGGGTTTCCTCATCACACATAACATTTCTGCAAATCAGTCACCTGCTTTGGGACCTGCCATAGTCTGTTGTCCTTTGACAGAGAGGGAGGGAAGCTGCCCTAGAAAAATGACTTTGCTGGTCTGACAGTGTGAGTTAGATGGGAGTCTGTTATTATTTTTAAAATTACTTAAATATTACAAAGAAGGCTAAGGTAGAAAGAACATTTCTAAAAGGACTTCAGAAACAAGCAGAGGCAATATGGGTATCAAATGTCTGCATTGTGGACAGTTCTGGCTGGGTAACATTTTACATCCTGTTGGCTCAGTTCTGTACAACTATGCGGGGTAAAAGGCAAGGGAAAGTCAGGCAAGTAGTGTTAAACAAAGTTCACTTTATTTTGATAGCTGGGTGTGCATCTTTTGTTTGAAGCAAGAGATCAACACGTGATGCCATCACCGTATCAACCTGTTCCAGCTCTTTGTATCTCTACTTAAAAAAAATCCCCAAAACCCTCCACAATAATTAAAAAAATAGAAAAGGAGGAAGGCACTCCAGGAGATGGAAGGAACTTGGGTCAGTGCTAAAAAAAAGTCAGCACATTTTAGTAACTAATGGCCTCAGTAGTAGCTGGTGCCAACCATACTGATGACGTGGGCTCGGCTTACTGCTCACAGCTCGTGCTCTGGAGAGGATCCTGCTCTTTACTGAAAGAGTTTTCTCTCCTCATTTTAGCTCTCACAGTCACTGTATTTGTTTGTGTTTTTGCTGTTCCAGGCAATAGCTCATTATTTAATCAGGAAACCTTTTTTCATTTTGTTTTTGTTTTGTTTATTTGTTTAAGGGCATACTCACATATGTCATTCATCAGCTTGAAACTGAGGAGAGGCAGTCTCTTCTCCTTTTTTTAAGTTTCATAAATGATTTTGGTGATTCTTTCACAACCCTATGGGTGACAGTCACTTGCACACTCAGTAACTCGGTCAGTTTTCAAGTAAGAATTTCCAGGTAGTTGTTGGTTGAATCCCCCAAATAACCAGACCTTGTCTGAGACTTTATACTAAAAGCACACCCCGTGGACAGCTATTACAATTAAATCATTACATATATTAAAATATAGCCAAATGTTCTTAAAAGCTCAGAACACATGCAAGTGCAGACATTCAGATCCTAGGCTAAGGGTTCGGAAGAATTTGCTCTTACAAGAAGATTGCTCCATAGCTGCTTGCTATAGCTCCCACACGTCTCCTCCTGCTGCTCTGGTACCCATTACTGGCAGACACAGTGCAAGGAAGAAACTGTCTCTGGATGGACAAGGGTTCCTCTTGTCCTGGTTTCAGCTGGGATTGAGTCAATCTTGTTCCTAGTGCTACTGGTACAGTGCTGTGTTTTGGATTTAGGATAAGAATAATGCTGATATCACAGTGATATTTTTAGCTGTTTCTGAGCAGGGTTTGTACCAGTCGAGGACTGTTCAGTTTCTCCTGCTGTGATGATGCATAGACTGGGCTGGGAAGAGAAGTTGGGTGGGGACACAGAAGGGACAGCTGGTCCCAGCCGGGCAAAGGGATATTCCAGGCCATATGGCATCATGCTCAGTGTCTCACAGAATCACTTAGGTGGGAAAAGACCTTTGATATCATCAAGTGCAACCATTAACCCAGCACTGCCCAGGCCACTACTGCACCATGTCCCTAAATGCCACATCTACACGTCTTTTAAATCTCTCCAGGGATGGCAACTCCACCAGTGCTGGTGGAGCCTTGGCAGCCTGTTCCAGTGCTTGACAAGCCTTTTGGGGAAGAAATTTTCCAATTAGAAATATCAAATTAGGGGATAAAACATCCCCTGGGGCAACTTCAGGCCATTTCCTCTTGTCCTATTTCTTGTCACTGGGGGCAAGAGATTGACCCCCAGCTTGCTACAACATCCTTTCAGGTCACTGAGACAGAGCAGGGGAAGGATGTGACTGGCCCAGCCACTCCTGCTGCCTCTGCTGTGTCCCTCTGCCCACGAGCAATCAGCCCTGTCTGGGCTTGCTTAGGGGACACTCAGGACTTTAGGGATGGGATGCATCCCTTTCCCTCTGCTATTTATCCTGCTGCAAAGATCAGTAGAGCTCGAGAGATCAGTAGAGGCTCTGGAGAACCCAAGGATCCCAAAACCCCATTGATTAAAGCGTCTCCAGTGACTGATTAAGATACCTCCTGGATGACTTTATGCCACAGGAACATCACAAATGCACTCCTAATACCCATCATGAGATGATAAATTGTTTTAAATTAAAAAAAAAAATCCATAATGGATTTTTCTTATTAGATATATGGATGCTTTTTATGAGCTCTATGTTGAAATGCTGATTTTTGAAATTCCTACTACAGAAGTTACTGGTTTATCCACTTACAGCTCTTATATTTGGTGACAGCACGAGAGCTTTGTGTCCACTTTGTTTCTGAAATTGTAGCTGGCTTGTATCTGGAGAGACAGACAGGAACCAAGAGTTTGCTTGTCTAGTTCTGGCTTTAGTGTATTATTAAAATGGCAACTGTGATTTTCCAACTTAAATTTAAATTAGGCAAGATTCTGAGACCTTCACATGAAGAAGAAAGCAGCGTGTGCAGCAGGGGCAGCTGTGCCAGAACAAGAGCCACCAGCTCCCAGCAGGCCAGGGAGCATCCCTGCTCCAGGGTACCTGCTGGGGAGCCCTGAGCTTTGCACAGCTCTCACAG
The DNA here is from genome assembly GCA_013397815.1 of Aleadryas rufinucha. Classification (NCBI taxonomy): domain Eukaryota; kingdom Metazoa; phylum Chordata; class Aves; order Passeriformes; genus Aleadryas; species Aleadryas rufinucha. Next base: position 30,370 of record VZTH01005076.1, read on the forward strand.
GAGGAGCAGGGAGCTGTGCTTCCGTAGAACTGCTGACATCAAGGCCTCTCTTTCTGCTGATTTAAGAAACACTTAAAGGAGCAGGATGAGAAATTATAAAGGCTCATTTAAATATATGCTATTAACACTGTATGTTATAAAATTTAAGATGTATCTTTCTTATGCAAACAAGTTCTAAAACTGTATATTCCTGTCTCCCTGTAAGTAGTTTTTCTTATTTAGAAGGAAATAAGATTTGCACTCAGTTTATGTAGTTTGCTTAAGCATTTTTAAATTGAAATGTACTTGAGCTTCTAAGCAATCCATAGAGGCTTCCTTGCCATGATGTGATTACCAGCTGTCCACATTTTATGGGCATTTTGCTGTATCTCATTAGAGGAAATCCTGAGGGTGCACTCTGCGGAATTTTGTATATTGACCAAAGTGTTTTGATTTTCTCTTTTATGGTGAACTTTACATTAATTTGTATAATTGATGTGGTCTTGGACTACTTAAACATTTGATATTGGCCAGAGACACTTGTGACATGAAGAGCACACTGGCCTTTCTGCTGGTTGCCATGATTTGAGCCCTACAAGTCACTGCAGCTCTTGCTGGGCTCCAGGCTCATTTACAGGTGAGCTGCACCAGACTTGAAAGAATCAAGTCAATACGTGGGTGCAAAAATGGTGTAGAAGTGTCAGTTTCTGCTCATAACTGCTTTGGGGCTTGGTTTAGCTCCTCTAAACTGCACCAAGTGTCCCCCCCAGTGACTCCAGGGAGTGTTTCATCAGGTGAGAACCCCTTTACACAAGCTGGTGCCCATTTTGTGGAACAAAAGTACAGGGGTCCAAGAGCACTGTAAGAGGACATCTGGTACCAACACAGCATGCCCCTGAGCATCTGGATACAGAGTCCTCTCAAGCCCTGATGCAGAAGTGAAAGGTAAATCCTGGCTCTTGAGCTCAGCCCTGACCACATCCCGCTTCCTGAGCAGCAGGGAATGCAAATATCTCCCAGGGCCTGGGCTCTGTCCGAGTCTGTGCCACGGCTGTCGTGCCCTGGGCTCCGCTTAGGCACGTGCCATGTTCTTTTGGAGACATGGGACATCAGGGATTTTTTTGGAAGCATGTTTGGTTTTTGGTTAACACTTTTAGAAGGTAACACAGTCACAGAAGTGAAAGATCTGATGTCTGTTCAAGCTCCTGTGGAGAAATAGCGAATTACAAATGACTTAATTCAAATACTGGAATCTGAAGGAAATGTACGATATAACATAGCAACTTCTGTATGTCATCTGTGGGGAAAATTTCTCAAGTGTTTAAGTCTATGTACTTCCTGCATTGCATTATTTTAAGCAAAGAAAGGATACTTCTCCCTTGTAACCCACCATGCTGTGTTTGGAGCACTGTGCCTTTTTGGCATCCCCCGATCTGTGCACTCTTGTTCTCAGCAGAGAATCAGCCTGATTGAGAAGCAGAGTTCATACCTGTGTATGTTCCTCTGCCCTTGAAACTGATTTATATTTTTAACACTTTGTTTATTCCTACCTTATTTACATAATTGGGATTTTTCAGTAATATTTTTATTGCAGAATGAAAGTGAGAAATTGAATGTTTTGGCCAAATTAGCCTACTTCGTGTTAGTTTGGCTGGCATATTAATTTTCTCAGTTTGATCTGAAATAGCTATTACATCATGATGAAAGTCTAGCATAGGTTTTGTCTATACATTTCACATGTTTATTAGCCAGCTTGGGGTATGTGGATTAAATATTACTTTCACTTGATTTATTATTTATGGCACAGCTCTTTTTTGACTGTGTATGCATATATGTATATGTATATAAACGCACATGTTATGTTATATAAAAGATGGCAGTGTGTGGTAGTAAATACATTTCTTGGCATGAACCTGGAATGTCAGCAGTAGTCATGAGTAGCAAATTTAATTCTTGCCAAGCTAACATAAGAAGATAAGCAAATATTTAATGTTATATATGGTTGTTTTATGGGCTCCAATCTGCACACGTGTTCTCTTTACACTGCTTTTGTTGGGTGAGAGATAACTTTTTCTTCAAATTAAAAATCTGATTTAAAATTTTGTGTACCCAGGGAAAGCTTCCACCCAATGATTGGTCTTTCCTGAACAAATCCTTTCTGTTAGTGATGGGAACCAGCTCAGTTTAGGACAAAAAAAATAGGGACTGAGTTTCTTTGCTGTTTCCTTGGGTCACATCAAAGTCCAAGCCTGTAAATATGTATGTATTTAACTTTGGTACTTTGAGTACTCTTAATGATTCAAATGAAATTCCTCATGGCAGAATAGTTAATCATGGGAACAAATGTTTGCAGGTTTGAGTCCCAAGGCTGTTTTTGCTCTTCGACTGAACCATTTCAACATTTTGGTGTTCTCCTACAGCTCTCATGTGTGGGAGTGGTATGCACTGATCAGGTTATACCACATCTTACAAAGCAATAGCAAAATATGTCTGTACTTTTTCTTCTGATTATCTGTTGTTGGTCTAAATACTCATTTACTAACTGTTATAAAATGCTGGTTAAATGCACAGGAGCATGGTAGAAACCTTAATCAAAAATTGCAGTGTGGGGACGTTCATTGGAGGAGAATGAAATTCATCATTACCATGATGAAGTGGCTGGTTTAATTCTTTATTTTTAAACTATTATTTAACTCCACTGCACTGTTATATAATTCTTTAGGGAAAAATGTTAATGCTGATTTAATATGCATTTAGTAATCAGAATTTTGCAAGCCTTTTGTGGTGTTCAGGTTGACAGGACCCAGCTGGAGCATTTACAGGTGTGCTCAATGCAAATATTTAATCCTGGTTCACCTAAAGATGGTCTATTACAAACCCAAAATGAAATATGGATAAAACCCGTAACATTTCCTCCCTAAAGTGTATCAAATAATGTACTTTTAATTTAGATACCTTTATTTCAAAATAACTTTTCTAAATTTAACTAATGCTCCAAGGGAAATGAAGTGCTTATATTTTCCTTGCAGCGTGTTGCACTGAGTGGGTTTGTGTGTTGTTGTGGCAGCCCAGTGCTGGAGCAAATGAGCTGCCATTCCAAATCACCTTTTAAGTGCTTTTTAATATCTCTAGGAGATGAAGGGGAAAATAGGGATTTTGTGATTTTTATCCTGATTTACAGGACTCTATTTGCATAGAATTTATGAAATGCTTCTGTTTAATATTGAGTTTATTTTGTCAGCTATTTATTTGGAAAATTGCTGAGAGATGTTGCACATACCTTTTGGGTTATTTTAAATGGACAGATTTGCTTTAAAAGAGGTTTTAATCTTTATCACATCTGTGGTGGATTTACTACACTTCCTGTAAAACGTTTTCTAAGGTAATGAATATAACATTAACAAAGCCTACTTTTTGTGTGTCAGTCACCATGACTTGATTTTTTCCCCTCTTATTCCATTAGATTTTTTTCAGTTGGCTTTTTTTCTCCTAAAAATACTTACACTTAAATGCATTTGAAAAAGTAATATAGATGAGAAATATTTTAAGTGATCCATCAAAGGTACTTGGACAGTAATATAAATGATAATATTTGTTAAATTTTCATTCAAGCATACATTTAAGTTTCTAGAGATTTTTTTTTTAAATCAAAGAAAAGAAAAATGGGTATATGCATTTGTTGCCGTAGTAGAGTAGCCTTGTACTTTGTATTCTGCGTATGTTTATATCTTGACTTGTATTTCTATTTCATAAATGCAAATAAGAATGCTCCATATGCAAATAACATTGCATGGCATACGTTTTCTTACATATTCCATTTATCTGGATACTTTTTAAGGGAGAGTGCAGAATATATATTCTTTTTATGCAGTTCTTCATACTAGAGTGAAATATTGCTCTTTTGCACTTGTCCAGAGCTGTGGTGACCTGAGTTTTCTGCCATTAGTTTTCCATCTGGAAATTCAATCCACCTTCCCAAGGGCTGCCTCTTCCCCCACTGAGCAGCTCTGAAAGGTGCTGGTGGGGGGAACTGGCCGTCTTCCTGTAGCTGCAGAACGGCATGCTGTGATTTAAATAATCCATCCTTGAAACTTGGACCTTTCCTTTTCGGTAATAGATTATTCCTAAATGAACCTTAATAAGAGTGCTGGCAGGTAGTTAACAGCAGCAAAGGCAATCATTCTGAGTCTATGTCAGAGCCATAAAACTTAGGAAAGTAAAATATAAGGAGGTTTTTTGTTTTATCTGCAAGGTGAAAAGGATAGGAATAGAAATGAATGGATTTGAGTACCTCGTGGAGTACTGTTTATTTCTTTGATAAATGTTACAGCTTGTGCCACATGCCAGTGGAGCAGTCATTTTTTCTGGACATTTAAGCAGCTGTTTCATTTGACCTTTAAGCCTGAGCTCAGATTTAGCTATTACTGCTTAACCTGGTACCTCTCCCACTTCCAGTGCTTAACAAGTGTGACTCCAGCTCCAGAATTACTTACTCTGCATGTTTACTGACAAACTTCTGCTGGTTTTTTTTCTTGTGCCAAGTACCACCTTCATCTTTGTTATCCTCTCTGAAAATGCAAAATGTCATCATGAGAGACCGAATAACCACCCTGCCTTCAATGGGACTTGTTGTATCTGCCTGTACTCAGAGTTAGACCCTGACATGGCCTTTCTGTGCACAGGAGGTGGAGGGGAGGCTCACCTGGGGCAGGGGCTCTGAAGGGCTGGGGCAGATGAGCCCTGGCCTGGGATTGCTGGAGGAAACCTCCTCTTCTCCTGCCAGGGGGGCAGCTTTGTGTGTGCCATAGCCAGGTGTGAATGGTCCAGGTTGTTCCCTAATCCAGACGCCTGACAAACACCCTGAAACCTGCACTAGCAAACCCAGATTGTTTGTCCAGTCAAGCTGCAGTGGCAGCAAGTTACTGCTCTGTAAGTTCTGCAAAGCTCTGCCTGGAGCTTGGCTCATATCTGTACTTGCCAAAGCTTTCTCAGAGGGTGTTTAGGGTGGACTTTTTCTTGGGACTTGGAGTAACATGGGAGTGAAGACAAGATGCCTCAAACAGGGCAGTGACAAATGCAAAAAGAAACAGTGAAAAATGAGGAGACAAGGATCTTAAGGAAAAATCATAATAAACATCACATACAGGCTACCCACTTATGCCAGCTCAGCTTTCGGGGTGTTTTTCTAGACTCAGTTAATATATAGCACAGGTTTCCCTTCAGTTAGGAAAAACATTAAAAATATATTAATCATCCTTAAACAAAAAAACATGTGTTTGAATGACGGGGGAAAAGCATGCAACATCAAAGTAGATGTTTCTGAATTTTGAACACTCACTCCATACCCTTCTCCTGAAGTAATTTCTAAAATTTACAAAACATCTCTGCCATCCCCAGGCCTGGCACTGGTGTGTGTGGACCACGGTGCTGGCACCAGGGCAGCTGGGCTCCAGGGTCAGGGCACGGATCTGGTACCCCGGGTGTTTGCAAGATGGTGCCCCCACATCTTACCCTCTGTATCTAAATAATTCAGATTCATCTCAGAACCCTTGAGAAGAGGACTGTGTCTTGTCTCGCAGCAGATGAAATGGAGTAGCTGTGCTTTCAGAACCAAGCAGCAGTATGACCTTTAGCTTGCCTTTAATGTGGGGAGTTGTTTGTCATCCACTGCAACAGCATTCAGTGACAGAAGGGACAAGAATGCGGCAGGGGAATGGGAACAAACCTATTCGCATGCAGCTTGTGGATATCTAAACAAGCTGAATTGGGGCTGTAAATGTAGAGCAGTTGCTGTATGCACCAAAACTCCTCTTGTTCACCAGGCACTGATAGGTCTCTGTTTATGCAACATTAAAGAACATGAGGATTAGAAACCCAATGCTTTTAGCACTGTAAGGGAGGTGAGTGGTCCCTATTCCCACAAGGTGCCTTGCTAAGGCTTTGCACGGTGCCTCTGCTAACTCTAACACCCGGACTTAGAGAGGCTTAAACACACGTTTTATCTGGCCTCTATTCAGGAACCATGTGAGCAGTTTAAACAGCTGCTTCACTGAGGTCCATGAGCCAGAGATGCTGAAGATGCTTTCTGAACTAGGTCCCAATTATGTGGTCAGAGGAAAGAGAGGGGAAGAAACAGCAAACTGGAAGGGAAAAAAAAAGATTTCAGAATAGAAATTTGTGTATATTTACTCTTACATGCAACTCAAGAGGTGTCAGAATAATAACCTTAAATTTAAAAATACTCAATAGGTATTGCACTTGGGAAAAATGGGCAGGCTGATATCAGAGGAACACGAGTGCAAAAGAAAACAGATTTTGAGAATTTCTTCTCACTTTGGTTATTATAATCTGGTTGCTATAATATTTGTCTGAGAGAAAAGTTTGCAGAAAAGGACTTCAGAGCTGGTTCTAGGTGAGTATTTGACTTGACTGAAATGAGAAATTAATATATGGAATGAACAACTAGGTGCTGTGTTCAGCAAGAATGAGAGTCAGTTTAATAAAACATCAGAGCACACAATGAGGCTGTGGGGATCACTTGTCTCTTTGTGGAGCTTTCCACCCATGCATGAATCACAGTAGCCCCTGGAGAGTCGCACCCCATCCCAAAGGTAAGAGGCTACACCATGGCAGCTTTTTGGCAATTTATGAGCAATTGTTAGAGAGATAAGGTCAAAAAAGCTGTATTTCACCCTGGGAGCAGAAGTGGAGAGCAGATGGAGGAGTTAATTCCCAGCCTTGAGCCACCTTTGAGATAGTCCAATCTCTAGGAGCTTCCCACTGGTGTGGAAGGGGCCCCTAGGCTGGGCAACCAACTCCTGCAGAATATATTGCTTTTTGCATGGTGCTCCTCTGGCAGAGATCAAAGAAACCAGCACCCAGTCCTCTCCCAGTACTACAGGTCTTCAGACCACTGTGCAGTGCAAACATCCCTTTTCCCTGTTTTGGTTTTCTCAGACACACAGAACTATTCTTAGAAATCCTGTTTCTGGCCTCATTATCTACTTTGTCTATCTTGTATTGTAGCACTTTATTTTCCTTGAACAACATCTTAAACATGCCAACATATCCAGCACAGCTAATTTGCAGACCAGCAAACTTGTTTTCAGCACCTTCTAATCTCCTAGAGAAAGACTTGACTTTATTTTCTGTAGCAGAGCCAGTCTGTGAAGAGTCTGGTCTTTCATGGATCAAACCCTGTTCTGAAGCACCACCGGTTTCACATCTAACATACCCATCTGCCACACAGGACTTGCAAGAATGGGTACAATTCCATTTACTGCCAGACTGCTTGGGTGGTGTTGGAAGTTTGTTTTTAAACATGATGGAAACAGAAGTCCTGCTTACCCCTTTCTCCAGTGTCACCTCAGCAATCATAAGAAATTTCCGAAAGAGGTGCAGCCGAGCAGCCAGAGAGAAGTGGCTGTATAGTCTGACTGTCTCTCTCTTCCCTGTGAGCTGATGGGGAGGAAGAAATGACCCTTGGGGCTGTGTTTTTGAAAGTGTAACAGATAAAAGGGAACTAGTACATTTATGGGGAATTAGTCCTTTGGGGACTGTTAAAACCTATGGTGCAGGTGAAGCCCCCAGCTCTGGATGTCCTTATGCTACCTTATGACTGGAAATTTGGAGGGCAAATGTTGGAGGGGGTGCCACTGCACACTTGTCTTTAGGTGTATCTTCAGATTCAGATGAGCCCTCTCCCTGGCTGCTCCAGGGCTGCTGTCAGGGGCACAACAGAGCTGAGTGAACCTTTGATCTGATGCAGTGCTGACACCCTTATATGAAAAGTTTGGGTCTTGTCTTCTTAAGGAAGTGAGCAAGTTTCTGTTGCAAACTTAGAAAGGCCACTCTTTTTATTTGAAATACACATCCCTGCTTACTGTCCTCCTGGTTATGTGTTGTAGAAGACCTCTGAGACTGGAGAGCACCAGGAATTCAAAATCTGTGCTGTAGGGTATAGTGCATGCAATTATGAGTCTAAAAATTCCAGTAATGCATCCAGTATTATCTACTGCTCCTCTCACCTTGTGCAGCCCCTGAAGAAAAAGACAAATGCGCTTTTCTCTCTATGCTAATTGGAGTGAGGAAGGAGATAGCTGGTAAAACTTACTGATAAGATTTAGACAGAGGTGCCAACAATTCCCAAGAAGATGTGGAACATAAAATGTAAAGCTTTTCCCAGAAGAGCAGTTTTAGCCACACTGCTAATTCTGCAAAACAAATGCAAGAGAAGCACTTACTGTTTACTCTCTCAAATAAACTTCAAACGCAGCGCAGACCTCCTTTACTCCCAGGCATAGACAGGGACATTGCTGTGATGTCAAATTTGTCCACCACTGCTCCAGCATATTTTGCTTTCTAATTTATGGGTTGTCATTTGTTATGCAGTTTCCCTGTTCCCAGACCTTCCACACAGCACATTGCTAATGAGCTCCTTTTCCCTGAAGATAGGTATTGATAAATGCTGGGCAGGCAGCAGGCTGCCCTTTTTAGTGAAGCTTCCTCCCAATAAAAGCTGTAATGGCAGCAGATGTATTGTAGAATCAAATGGGATCAATATGTTCTGCTCAGATTGAAGACAGTTAGGCTCACTCTGAGAAAAGCAGAGGTGAATTCCAAAAGAGATGTTCCAGGTCTCGTATAAAGGGGATTATGAGACCACTGAGCCATATAAGATATTTTAAAGCCTATTCAGCAAGCTTGCTGGCAAGCCTGCTGCATAATCAGGTATCAAATGGCCAGTGGTGTGGAGTCCATCCTGATAACTTCCTTTTTTACTGTGATATTGAATACAGGAGCATCCACAAGAGCTTTGGAAAGTGCTGCAGGAACAGTCCTCTGCCCACCCTGCCTATGAGGGCATTGCTTTTCCTGTGGCATTCCTGTCAAAATCAGAAACTGCCACAAGTGACTCATTTTCCATGAGTGATGAGGCTTCGAAAGGAAGATATAAAAAGAGTTAATGGAAGCAGGGGGATGTTTCTGAGTCAGTTGGCCATGTAAATTTTGAGTGGGGCTTCCCAAACATAACTTCCAATATTTGAGTTAAGTGAATTAACAAGGAGCTATTGAAGCAATGAGCACTGGATATTTGGCTGCCACGATGTGGTTTTGATCATAGGCACATTGGAAGGACTGTACAAATTTCCTTTCTTTACTAAAAGTCCTAAAATACCTAATTTGTGTTTTGGGGTTTTTTTCAAACTTGGGAGATAAAATATAACTACTTTTTTTTTGCATTGATTTTACTCATCTTCTCAACGCTCCTTTCCTATGATGTGATCTAATTCTATCTGCTTTCCTGGTGGTAAATGAAAACATCTTGGGAATGCAATATGGGCACAGGCACAAACTTTAAAAGCAAGGAGTGATCAAAGACAGCGCTGGCTAACCACTGAACAGCTTCTAATTAGCTTTCAACTATCTTTATAGAGAGAAAACTGAATGATAAGGAGTAATTATTCATACATAGGCCACATAATTTAGACAAATAACTTGTAAAACACAGCAATCAACCTGCATTGCAATCTCTTTTTTAATTAGAATTCATATTTGGGATCGGTGGGAGGATTCTTCTGGTTTAAAAATGGGGAAAGATGTAAGCTATAGGAATTAGAGAGGAAAAAGCATAATGATTCACCTGGTTATCTAGATAAATCCAAGCCAAATGTGGTATTCTTGCCTTGCTGCATAGTTGCAAAGAACTAACCTTGCCACAGTGAAGCTTGAATATCTTTCTCTGTCTCAAAGGAGACACACAAAATATTCAAAGTGGTTTCTCCCTGTGTCACATTACGTGAAGCAAGTGTTGCACAGTTAATTTGTTTTCAGCATATAATGCAAAAGCCACTAGACCTCCAATTTAGGTGCAGAATTTAACTATCTCTTTTTCCAGGATATTAGTATGTATTTGTTGAGTGGTACTTTGTTTTTTTCCTTTCTGGGGTTTTAAACATTTCTGGGTCCTTCCTGATATTTGCAGGACTTCCTAATTAATGTGTCATGCATATTTAGTCAGCGTGCTTTGTGCTTCCTCTTAGAGATAATAATAAAAATGTTAAATGAAATTGGTTCTAGCATTTATCCAGCAATCACTTGCTCTTTGCCCTTATAAGGCACTTATGACAACACACTCTATCCATTGCAGTTTTTCTCTCACTTAATATTCTGCTGCTATATTGGCCTTGGCTGTTTCTAATGGAATCTTCCCCAAATTATAATTAAGAGACTGATATTAAGAATCTGGACTTTTGTATATAATTGAATTTTTAAAAATCTAATTGAACTCATGTCATCTGGATTTGTCAGCTTCTATAAAGCAATGTAACGATTTCTCCACTTGCAGCTTTGGTTGCTGCTGATTACTGTGTGTCATGGCAAGGCCCTTCATTATCTATTTTGGCTGATTGCTTCATTGCTTTCTAAAGGTAGATTTATTGCACCATTCTTGCATGCATCTTTCCCTCCCTTTCAATGATTAGCCATACCTTAGCTTTCCTGCTCCTCCCACAATTGGGAATTGCTGCCAATTCCCGCTCTGCTTAATGTTTGGAAATTACTCAGTTGTTACTCATAATTGAACTGATACTGAAATATTTTTTTCCTGTTTAGTAAATATCAATTCTCAATATTAATACATCATTCTTGGAAAAAGAGCAATACCATATTAAGAACCTATTAATGTACTAAAGTAAAATGAATCTTGGAAAAGAATAATTCATTCCAAATTTTAATGAGATCAGTTAATTTAGTTTCTGAAAATTGTCAGATTTGATTTAACATTCAATTATAGATACAGAACCAATCTTCTGTTTATGATGTTCCTGAGAACACCCACTGCAAACGAATTTTTTTTTAAGATTTTTTTAATCAGTACAATCTCACTTTTTAAAGGCTCTTCATGAATGCAATATGATGAAAAATCATGGGAAAACAGAGTGGCGTTTGAGGATGCAAGTATGGTTTAGATGAACAGTGCAAATACTTGTAGTGCAGGCTGGGTTTTCACTATGTTAAGGGAACCGGGGACTTTACATAAACTCTAACTAGCACAGAATGTGGCTGCCAGGTTTCTTATGAAAAGGAGATGACAGGAGCACATTCGATTTATTTTGAAAATGTATTGGCTGCCAGTCAAATACCATACTGGTTTTGAAATTGCTTTCCTTGTTTGTAAGGTGTTACACAGTCCCAGCCTATCTCTTTGACAGTCTTTGTCCTCACATTCCCGGTCAATCTCTGTGATTTACTCAGTTCCAAGAGTCATCTAAAGACCAAGGACTTTAATTTCTTACTGACAGTTTCTTCTCCAGAAGTTAAGATTGTCCCTGATTTTCGCTGCAGCCCTGGTGGAGAATTTCCCTGACCCAAGGGAGCAGTGTCTCTGAGTTGGAGCTGGGCACGCTGCTAAGTGCCTTGTTCAATTCATCCCTCAGTGTGACATGGTCTGCAGTTGTTTTGCACTGCACAGAGTAAGAGAAGAATCAGGCTTTTGCTTGCTTGAAAGTTAAATACAAAGTGGTAACTTCTTTTTCCAGTTTAGCTTTTCTGATGCACTGATTATACTTAAAAAAAAAAAAACCAACCCAAAACCACCAGAAAAAGACCCAAAACCGCTGAGGGTTAGATTTCTGTGCCAGTCATTGTGCAATATTTTCATGACAGCTGGTAGAAACACATTTCTTTGTCCCACGTCAGACTTCATCTGATTTTTTCTTTCAATTATTATGCAGGAAATCTTTACAATTTATGACAGGTTTTTATTTTGTAAAAAATTAATGTCAGATATGCTTGTGAATTTGTTTCTCCACCACAATTTTTTCTCCTCTTATTGTTTTCTACTTTTTTCCTTTGCTCTCCTTTTTTGCCTGCACTTTCTGTAAAGTTCTCCAGTCATGATTTTACATGTCAAAAATGCCTTTTTCTGCCTTCCCACTCACACATATTGAGAAACATTCCAAACTTTTGATAAATTAGAGTGGTAATGTTGTAATGCTCCACATTTTACCATGTTTCTTCAGCTTTGGAAAAACATTTCAACTCTTTGGAGTGTGCAGCTCTTAGCATGACAAAATGACATCAGGGGAGAGGGGAAGAACAAGAGAAAAAAAAGAGACAGGAGCCAATATTCTTTCTCAAGGACATGCATCTATTTATCAACTTTTCTCTTGAAGAAACTTTTCTCTAAAAAGACAAACTCACCTTGCTTTCTGCACTAAGCAGGTGGTAGATGGGACTGGAAACTTTTGATTTATTTTTACAACCACTTCGTTTATTTTCTCCAAGTCACTAAAGAACTTGATTTATTCCTTTTTTTTTTCCCCCACAAGGATATAATCTTTCCTGCTGTTGTTTAATGTTTTACAGTTTAATTAAGTTCATTCCATAATTTGAAAACCACAAATAGGCGTTTTTTCCAACTCAAATAAGATGGTAGCTTAGGATCAAATAAGCCACCGCCAGTGCCACCCACTGCCACCCATTGCTGTGATCTAAGTGGGACCTGAAACCTGTCCACCTGCAGTGCCCCAGCTGCAGGACAATGCCTCTGTTGGTTCTTGTTTTCTAGGGTTTTGAACTTGTGAAATGATTTTTCAAAGACATGGATATTCAACAATACCAGCTAAAAAACTCCCAAAACTTAAAAAAGGAGCTGATTACTGGCCAAGGCTTTTATAGGCAGGTACCAGGCAGAAGGAAAATGAGTCAATTACAGTTGTGCTATCAATTAAGTACATGGGGAAGTAAAAATAAGTGCCCTCTGCGTGTTCTTGCCTCTTGCATGTAGAACATAGTTGTACAAAAGCAATAATAATGAATCCCTGCTTTCCTTTTTGCCTGACCACTAAAAATGCCTTTTTCTCCCTGGGGAGACAGACCAGGATACTTAGCCAAGGGTGTGTTTTATTTCTCTCAGTACTTCTGCTTCTCTTGTTTCTTAAACCAATGTGGTGTATTCTCATAATTTTTTACAAAGCACAAAATAAGTATAAACATAGCTGTGCATAGTTGCAGTTCTGCAAAGCCAGGTTCCTTTCCAATAGCTTCTGTTCCCTTCCCTCCTGCTCTCATTTTTTAATCTTTTCTTGGACAGATGGTCCTACCTTCGTTTGTCTTTCAACATGGCACAGTAAAGTTTCTGTCCAGTTCTGTTTTGTTTAAGATGTGTGCATGAATTTCATACTGGTACTAAAGAGTGAATTAATGGTGCCGGTGCCGCCTTCTTTACAGGGCCGTGTCAATACCTCCTATTTCATATTGGCAATATCCCTTCCATGTTACACTTACTCCTTCACTGAGGAGCAGTAATTTTACTGATTTACTAAGCTTGGTGATGTGCACAAATGAAGGGAAAGATGAGACACTGCAAAGTATTTCTACTTTCGGTCTAACTGGAATATTCAGAACTCTCCTGGGCAAAATTGGAGTGTTTTGGGAGTAAAACAAGCAGAATTTTTGTTGTAGTTTTGTTTATTTGGATCAAAATTAGGAATAGTTTGCCTTTGTGTCTTGCAACACCTGCAACAAGTGGCATGGGTCAGTGAGAATTATCTGAAATAAACCTGTCTTTGGCCAATTTCTAGATGAAAAGCAAGTGAATGAACTAATGTTCCACGTTAGCAAGTTGTCATATTATCTTTTAGGTTTGTTAAGTGCTTACAATTTCTTTCTTCAAATTTACTCTTTCAATCCTGAATAAACTTCAGTCCACCTCAACAATTATATGCCTGGCAGTATCCCAAAGACAGCAGCAGCCTCTCCCATGGTGGGATGCCAGGATGAGGAATTAATAAAAAAAATCCAAACATGCAAAGAAAGTATTACTATCTTTCTTAATGTACTCTTTTTGCAAGCAAGGAATCAGTATTTGCAACAGGGGAAAAAGCCTTACAAAATACTACCCAGATGCTAATAATAATAATGCTTTTGCTCCCTTTTTTTTTTTCTTAATACATAATAATGATCCTCTTCTGCTCAAGTTTTCTTTGATATTCAGACTCCATTGCAATGAACTGCTCCTGTCTCAGAAGGAAAAGCTGTCGTACCAGGTGGGAATGAATAAACACAAATATATCCAACAAAGGCAGTCCTGAGCTAGATGTAAGTTTACTAGCAACAAGTAGAAAGAACGTAAATACAACGTACTATAAATCAGTATAACTATAGAAACACCATTAGAGGGAGCTCTGTTACTTAGGCCAATAGTTTTAATCTATTGAAACAGACTGGTAATCAAGCTGCTGATTTGACTAAAAAATAAAATAACTTCAGCTCTAAGCACGGCCATCAAAAGAGCACTCTGAATGTGGTTATCTTTCTTGCTGAAAGAGCATGTTGGTGTCAGGCTGCTCCATATAATAGTATCTGTAAAAGCTCTAAAACTGGCTCAGTCCTTTTCATTTTCCTTGTCATCCCCTCCCTCCATCTTCCTCAAAGTACTGAGATATTGGTTTGAAAGAAATTATTCTTTAGTCTTTCAAACGTGTGCTGCTTGACCCCCTTTATTTTTTTGTGCATAATCCAGATGTACGTGTGTAGTAACTGAGCATAGGAAAATGTGGGGCCTGGGATTGGAAAATTTATTCTATAATGTTATCTCTACAGAATGCAGAGTTGAAAGGAAATAAAAATGTATCTTAGAATTAGTTAGTGATGAAATGAAGAAATAATATAGAAGAAGTGAGAAAATATCACTATTCTCTTACTATATTTATATCTACTTTAGAGTGCGTGAGGTATAATTCTGTAATTAATGAGGTATTTTTTACATTGCTTCTTTTCCTTCCTTTTCTGAATCTTATAAATACTTCATAGTTTATTAATTGGTTAAATGCTTGTCATTGAAAAATTATTGTGCTTGTTTCTTACCAGCAGTAGATTTGATTAGATTTCTCCACCTTTGCTCTACGTAGTACTTAATGCCCATTCTTGAAGGGGATTTTTGGCTGTCAGTTTGCCTCCTTTCTCATCCAGTGATGGTTAAACCAAAGTCTGCAGAAGGTGAGAATTCTAAGATAGCTTCCATTTTTATTTGTTTTGTAGAAACAACCCAGCAGAGAAAATGGACTTAACTTGGGTCACTACCAAAGAACAGGTCGTAGGGAATGCTAACCTTTTATTACAGATAACAGTGCATCCATGCAGCAGTTCAGTGTCAGGCACAAGTTCCCAGGAAAGAAGGCTTTGCTGGCTCTGCTGTTGACAGAACAACTGCTATCTCTCAGGGAGGTTGCTTATGAAGATACCTTGAGATGGGATCATTCTCAATATTTTAAATTCTTGGTCCTAGAAAGCCAATAAATTTCATCTGTCTAAAAGCAGAATATAGGAGAAATAAATAAACACAGAAAAGGAAAACTGGGCTCTGCTTCCTATGTCCAAGTCCAAGGAGAGGAGCTCCCTTGTTTGTGTGCAGAGCCAAGGCAGTGGTGCTGGGCTGGGCAGGAGCACAAGGCAGTGCCTAGCACGGGTCACACCCCAGCACGGCACAGAGGCAGCAGCCAGACATCGCTGCGGGCTGAGCGCGGCGCTGGGGAGAGCTCCCTGCCCTCCTCGGGGACTCTGCACTTCGGTGTCACTTCCCAAACCGGGACATTCATTGGATTTGAGCACTTGATATGAACAAGCGAAGCAATTTATAAAATGGTGCAGTCCCTGACTAGTTGCCACAATTGTAATATTCCTTGAGTTCCTAAATAAATATGGACTGACTGAAGGATACCAGCCATATCCGAGCAAACAGCCATTAGCACTGGGTTTCTTTTCCTCCTCTTGTGTGGCCTCTCTCCTTACACTTGTGGTAGCTTGTCAGCACTTTCTTTAAAGGTAACACAAAGCCCCCTGAACCTCCCAAACAATGAAAAATGAATTACCATAATGTATAATAAATAAGAATCGCCTCTTAAATCAGTCAGTGGCTTTGTTACAGGGGTCCCAGAGCCTCCTGCGTTTCCAGAACTGCTATGAATTAGGTCACACTATCCTCAGGAAGATGGCTGGGGCAGTGGGAAAGGGGGATTTCTTTCTTTATTTTTTTTTAATTGCATGGGGACAGAACAGCAGCATTCAGGGGAATGAGTCACAGCGACCAGCTCAGGAACTCAGGAATTATAGACAAAGCTGTAAAATAAAATTTAATAGTAAAGAGTGGTGTTTAAAATTAATTAGTCTAGATAACCTGGTGTCAACACACTAACACATTGGCTCACACTGTGGAGTGCCTAACCCAGGAATGTGTATTTCCACTGACATGAAGCCCTTTGGTCTGCTTTTTTTCTCTTTTTTTTTTTTTTTCCTTTTTTGGTCCCCTCCCAGAAATCTGTGGGACTATCTCAGAAGCCAGATCCCATACAATGGTCAGATAGCCAAGATCTGGTCCTTACGAGAAACTGAAATATTTCTTCCTGAAAGTCAAAGGAGACATGAAATCTGAGTGCTGACAAATGTGGGCAATATTGGGAAAAATGCTGAACGAGAATAAGAAATTAGTTAATAACACTGTTATTTACTTTGCCTGAATTTCCTCACCCTCCCTGGCAAACCTTTTTTGCATCAGAAGAGAATCTGGGTAACTTGAGACTTCAGTCACTAATGGCAAATACAGCAGAATACCAGAGGCAGTGCTTTCCTGCATTTATTGTGGAGGAGTACTGATTGCAGGCAATTGTATTGATCCATTCAGCCACTCATTTCACTGCATTGGAAAATGAATTAATTTTGACAGGCTTTGGCAAGAACTCATTAGTCTGTAGCTTAATGCTTAATAAACTGTCATCTCCCCTTTAACAGTGTAAGACCAATTGCCAGACAGCCTGGGGATGCAGGGGAAATCTGAAGACTTCATTTTTATCAGAAATTAGATTAATAAAATACTGGATGATATGAGAGTGAATGAACAGAAATGCATACATGAAATAAGTAAGCAGACAACCTACCTGCAAAATGGAAAGAAAAATTCTCAAAAAATAGAAAAATAGAGAGGGAGATTGGAATTTAAACCTATATCAGAAATTCTGCTGTAGCAAAAGCATGAGTGACTGCTTAAAGTTCTTGGAGCATCACCTTCAAAATTTTGTAAAGTCAGGTTATTCCTGGTTGTTTCAATGGTATAATTTCCTGTACTCCAGACCAATTGTGTTTAAATCTTCTTGGCATGTTAATTATCAAGATTTTGTGAATGTGAGGAAAAAAGCAACATGCATAGAAAAGGCCACATATGCAACACACTGCTTTGGTAAATGACTGGTTGGCTTCTTTGCCTCCCTGTATCTGCTTTCAGATGCTTTGAACAATAACAAGGATTTTCTCAGACTGTGATAAATGCTTTAAATACAGAATGATCTTTCTAATATTTTTTGTTGTGTTTTCAGATGTGATTATATGATATGATATTTTATATGTTTTCCCAGCAAAGCTCTTGACTGTAAATTAAAGCACCATCCAAAAAAAAAAAAAAGGAAATTCACTGTGTAAAATTGATAATCCCACTTCTGTATCTATGGTATTTATTGTGCCAGATGTTCTGGCCTTTCTGTCTCTACTCTTTGTGAAGTTTTACTCTGGATAAAAGTATAGGAAAGATGCCTATAGGTGGTACTTGAAAAAGTCCTGCACAAACATGTGGGAAACAGTGTGAAATGGATCACTGTTGCTATACCAGGGGATTTTTTTTTTTCCTTTTTGCTCTTATTCCAACTTGTCATCAAGCTGTTGTCCAATTCTCTCACTTGCAAGTAAAATTAATTTCCTTCATGTTTTACGATAGAAGACAGCTTAATGAAATCACTTGAGGATCCTTGTGACTCTTCCAGCTAAGCAGAATGAAATGGCAGTCCCATTTTTAATGCAGCTGAACCAGGTCTTCTGGCTCTTTATGTGGCAGGGACCTTGCCCTAGTGCAGCTGTCCCATCACAGCAAATGTAGAGGAGCATAACCCAGCCTCCAAATGCTTCTTCCCTTCCCATCTTCTTCAAAAGAGTTTGGGCCTCCTGAAATTGCTGACCTGTGACAGATTATGGAGAAAAGCAGTAGCATATCTCAGTGGTGTCTGCTCCTACGTGCGGTATGGTGAGAGTAGAGAGAGTTAATGTCTGAAGCAACGTTTATCTGTGGGATAGCATGGATTGTCTGTGCTAGAAAAGATTTGGCAGTTTGCTATTCTGGCAAACTTTCCTAGTGTAGCCACAGCTTATACTGGCAAGCTAGTGTTTTGTCTGTATGTAGTTTATACCAGTTCCCTGAATGAAATGTGCTATACTGGCAGACTCCTTCCCCTCCCACCCACACACAGCAGCATCTACTTTGGCATTCAGTACACAGCAGCAGTTTTGACTATACATCTATTAGTGTAAGAAAAATCACACTCCTTGGTAAAAAGAAGGCTAAAAGTGTGGAAGAGCTGGGTAGAAATCTGTCTTTGCACTGTAGATATATGGCAGAATTGTAATCCTGTGTATTTGGTAAAATGATGTACCAGTGCCACTGGTGTAAGATTAGTACTCCAAGAATTGTACCTGCACTGGTTTGCTACTACATTTTCCAGGTGGAGAGCCCGGAGGCATTTCTTCTCTGGGTTGCACAAGACTGGGGGGGGTGAGAAACTACAGCCATTGATCAGTTTACTCTTACAAATAACCTCTTTTCCCTTACAAAAAACCCTCTCTTTTCCTGAGGGGATGTGGAGTTTGAAATGCTGATGGCACAGAAGCCCTTGTCTCTGTTATCTCTTTTTATGGTTCTCTTTGAAGGGGAGAATTTCCCTGCCTGTGGCTGAGATAACAGAGAGATGCTAAGTGGTGGGATTTTTCACAGCACTTGACCATATGCAATAAAAGGTCAATTTGGACACACATCCCAGTGAACTTGGAAACATCAGAGTTTCGCTGGTTTAATGTGGAAATCAAAGTGTTTCAATAGCTCTCCCAGCAGAGCTATTACCTCCTAATTGCTTTTTTCTTCATTTGCCCCCCACCTCTTAAAAGCACAATGCCTTACTACTTACTTTTAAGTTTAGAAAACTGTAAGTAGGTGGACTGGGATTGATTCTTGCCTGTCTCTAACAAGAGAACAAGGGTTCACAGCTAAGGGCTGTGGGGACCAAGGCCCAAAACCCCAAATTCTCCATGAGATGAGCAGAAGATCTTCTGGACTGAGAGTATTTTAGGTGTCAGGCTTTCACATGGGCTCCAGCCAGTACTGGAGAAAGACTCATGAGAGAGACCATCTGATGGTTAGGGAGCAAACCAGACTGGGATTCAGAATCATTGGAGCTGAAAATGGAGTCTGGGAGAACACTCCCAGGACTGGGAGTAGCTGGGAGTATTCAACACCTTTCCCTTTTTAATTTTTTATTTCCCTGTGTACCAGCTGAGAGACTGCTGCAGGCTGGAGGTGGTTAGATTCACCCCAGTATGGCTGTTCTTTTGTTCCTGTGTATATGGGGTTAAATCAGCACAGAATTCAAATTTCTAGAGCCAGAATATATCCATCTTGTAATGTTTCTACCATTAAGCAGTAGTTTATTCTTCACAGAAACACTCAAAAATTAAGGTTCCTATCCAGGTACCTCCTTGATAAAGAATGTTTGGCACAGTTAAAATTTTCAGGTTTTGAGTAATATATTGTTAGGAACTGGAGATAGCAGCACACAATAAATTCTTTTTTGGTTTTGGCTGGGCACCTAAAGCCATCTGAATGAGCCTGGAAGGAAGTTTGGCATTGCTGCTATTTAGAAGATTGGCTAATGCAAGGACTTGGAATATAAAAACCAAATCAGAAGAAATATTTCATCTTCATAAGGTGGTCCCTAGGCTCAGTCCTGCAGCCTTGCTCATGCAAAACCAACTTTTCATACAGCTTATTCATATTAGGGGGAAAATCTCATGATTGGGCCATTTGCTTGTCAGGATTATGAACATTTCTCCAGCTGTTCAGGCCCCTGGCAAGTCCTTCCTCACTGGGCTGTTTCTTCCTGTTGAAGTCACAACAAAAATGGTCAGCACGGAGGGGCAGAGGGCTCAGGTTTGCTCAGGGGCCTCAGGGAAAGCACAGACATGGCTCTCCTGAAATCTTCCCTGGTGCATGGACAACCTTCTGCTCTGGGCTGTGTCCTGCCCCAGGCTGGCTGCCAGCAGCCCAGGCTTTTGCCAGATTCACCCTCCTGTTTCTGTCGTTCTGTTGTTTTATTTATATTTATTTCTAACTCGGCCACTTTCCTTTGTCCTGCCTTCTCCCCTAGGCCCTTTATTTTGTGTGGCTTTGTGTTCCCTCAGTCTCAGACGGGGACAGGGCAGTGCCGCTGTGGCTGTGCAGGGCCAGCCATGGCGCTGGGCTGGAGGTGACGACCCCTCAGGGACCCCTGGTAACAGCAACAAGGACAGCTCCATTTTGGCTCTTGGCTCGATGCCTCCTGGCCCCAGGAAGGGAGTGGGGCCAGGTCCTTCCCTGCTGCGAGGCTTTTTCGGCCAAGAAGCCCCTTGGAGCACAGCCTTGGCTGTGCGCTGCTCACAGCCCAGCCTGGGCCTTTGGGGAGAGCGCAGGACCTTTAAAGCCCTTTCAAATGTCAGTCAGGACATTGGGATGGGTGGGGGGCAGCTGATCCCAAATGGACACGGTATTCCCACTTGTTTGTGCTTGGCGATGCCACGTGGCCTGGCAGCCGAGCCTGTGGGCTGCAGTGCAGGCCTGGCCCCGGCCGGGCGGCCATGTCAGGGCCCTGTGGCCGGGGAGCAGAGCGGCTGCCGGGGCTGTGGGGAAACACAATCCTCTTTCCATTTCGTCAGCACAAATTGTATCACTTCTTGCTCCCTGTGCCTCTAAAAATGCGGTTTGCCTTAGTTTGGAAGATACCTTGCCCTCAGCAAGTAAATAAATGCCAACTAAAATAAAAAGGAAGCACAAAGCAATAATGAAGCTGCCACGCGCAGGCTGTTGGAGCCTCTGGAGGCTGGATGGGGGAGCAGAGGAAGGGCTGGAGCCTCATTAGATCCCTTTGAGCTTTCAAACTGCTTGCAAATTTACCTAAACACCTGAAAACTTAGCTGTAGTTTTACTTCTTAGCTACCTTACCTACCATTTCTTGAAACTGTTTAAAGATTCCCCCCCCACCCCCAGCATTAATTGGTAAATGTATGTATCACAAAAAGAAATATACTTTACCATTGAAGGACAGGGTATCTATTGGCAGAAATTTCTCACAAGCAGATGGGGCTTTTTTTCCCTAAACATTGTATTGTTCCTAAAACAAGCTGTAGAACATAAGAAATGCTTATTTTTTTAAGCATACAGTTAAATCCGTAAGTTCTAAGTAAACGGAAAGAAATTTCACTATAAATGGAAAGAGCCTGGAAATAACTTTATGTGTGAAAGAGGTAGACTTCACATTAGCCACACCAACTACACACTTGTTGGGAGAAAAGTTATGTAGCACATTGCTTACCTCTGTTTGAATAATTCGCTTCATATGTTTTCTCATCAAGATGGTGGTAGGTTAAACACTTAATTTATTTTTGCTGTATACTCTTGTTCTCTCTGATGCTTCATGCCAAACTGCAGTGGTAAAAAGAAGTTAAATATATTAAAGATGTATATTTTAATTAAAACTATTAGAAGAAACATATTAGTGTTCCTTTTTTTATTAACAGCAGATTGTTGGCTGACTAGGCAGCAAAGTTATTTATTTAGAAGACATGTGTTATGCTATGGAATAATACTACAAGTAGGACATTGCGTTTGATAAGTGGTTCTGTTGGCAAACTGCTTCACTTCAATTCTGCTGCCTTGTGGGAGAACTGGGCAGATTCTCTCATGGTTCAAACTAGCACTGCCCTACCAACACTGATCCTGAAGTCACAGCTGCCAACATGACCACATTTGGTGTGAGCAGAAAGAAATCAGTTCTGTGATGAACTAATTTAGGGCTGTTATCTCTCAAATGGTGAGAAGAAAATAAGGCAACAACACATTGCACGTGCCAGCTTTTTTCTAGGGTTGAACTAAGAGCTTAATTCCATAAAAGTTTTTTTTCTTTTAACTTTTTAAAGTCTTAATTGACCAAACCAGGCAAGAAAAGTAATGAGTGGTCACAATAGTACCAGAGAGAATGATAATAAAGGAGGTACCAATACAACCTAGGCTATTTTTATCATTTTCTTCCCTTCCTCCTCATCTTTATCGGTGTGTTCTAAGTAAACCTGACATATTTATATATGTGAAACAGATGCAAAATGAAGCAGTTTTGTCTTCGGTTATGACCATGTTTTTTCAATCATGGACATGATTTATGGAAATGTTCTTTACTGTAAAAAATTTCTTTTAAAATCCAAACCACATTAATTATAAATCCAACATTCAATTTCTTTTGATACTTTGGGGAGTGTGGGGAAGTAAATTTTTTATGCAAATAAACAGTTTCTTTAAAAAATCACTATTCATTAAATATTGAGATGAAACCAGCACAACACTTCTCAGTGAAACTACTAGAGAATTCAATTAGACATTGAGAAAATTAGCTCTCTTTTTGCAATAATATTATATGTCTCAGATTTATATCTGCTATGGTATATTTGGCACCCCTGGGGCCAACCAAACTGTGAAAAGCTGTTGATGTTGGCTTCTTGGCTGGTCAGCCCCTTCAGGGTTGAGCTCAGTTTACTGTGGAATAAACTCTAAACATTTCAGAGTTCAGAAGAGTTGTGCAGAGGTGTAGGAACTGCCTGAGACCAAGCGATATCTCCAGTAGAGACCAGGAGAATTTGTAAGATCAGCAGCTGGAGAGAATTTTTTAATCCTGGACAGGGCCAAACTATATAATATCCCCAGCACTGCCAACTATGACGACTTCATCACATCTCTTACAAGGCTCAGGGTTTTTCTTCACACCTCAGCCCTTGAAGCATGTACAAATCTCAGTTAAATAGTGGGTTTCTAGACCTTGTGATTACAAACAGAAGCTTGGAAACATTAACCCTGGAGGCTGAACACCCAGAAAGCAAATAAAACACTCATATTTTTCTTAAATCTCACATTAAAACCATTCTCCTGATTTTGGGGGTCTCATTCATAACTTCTGGGTGTGTAGGTCTGGTTGGACCAGGAAGTTAATTCAGCTTTACAGAATTAAACCCTCCTGACAAAAGGTCTCTGTGGTGCTCTGGTGGTCTGTGGTGAGCTGCTACTTCTCTCCTCTGCCTATTCCTACCTGCTATTTCTCATTAAAAGACAGCTGAAAACACTTGATGTGCTTTCACTGAATTCCTGTTGCTTACAAGCAACTACAGTGCCTTGAGCAGCATTGTGGGAGTTAAATTCACATGCTCATCTTCTCCCTACCCATTCAGTTGATTACAGGATATTCTCCCAACCTCTGTTTAATACAGTGAAGTATTAAGGTATCCGTGTAAAGATCATTTCCAATGCCGGTATCATGACATTAAAACTTTTCTTAACAATGCAAAAGGAAGTGACTTTTGCCCAGTCTTTCAAGAGTAGGCAGTGGTGGGGAGAGCTGCTGGGAAAGCTGGGAGAATAGCTTGTGTTCAAATTAGCTTTTTATGGAAGTTATTTCCCCACCTAGCAGGGCTCTGTTGGAGATTGGATCTGCACATTACAGCTTCTGTGTAGCTGAAAGCTCTGATAGCCACACAAGTGCTGGGGAGGACAAGGGAGGTTTGGAGTCTGTGGAAGGAAGGAAGCTGTGAGTCCTGATGTCTGTGTAAAACAAAAGCAACATTACAGAGTCTACAATTGAACCCCCAATAAACCAATTTTGAAAGCCTTGGCTTCCCCTATCCCCCTCCTCACTGTCTCCCTTTGATAGGAGCAGGAGGTACATCTTCCCAGGAGTGTAAAGATGTCTGGTCTGGAAAACATGAAAGAAGAAAGCTTGTGTGTTTATTTTGCACACTGTAGTTTTTAGGGCCAGAAAGCCTCTTCTTTTTTTCTAATTAGAAGATAATATCTTGTTAAAAAGTATATGTTCTGAGGCTTCAAAGAGGAAAAAACAAACCAAATCCTCCTCTTGACCTATAAATACAGTTTGAATAGCTGCAACAATTCATTGAAGTTTACTGTGATAACTTGATTTTGGCCTCAGTCTTGAAGATTTGGGTACTTTGGGAGTTGCAGGAATCTTGAATATCCCTGGTAAGCTGTGAGAGGAGAAGTATGAAAGCATGGTGCAATGCTGACAGGGCGGAATGCAGCATTCCTGCACATCGGCAGTGTCAAAGAGGGGAGTTTATCACTGCTGTTTTGTTCTCCTGCATCAGTAAACACAATCTCTCCACTCCCTGAAGTGAAATCAAACCACTGTAAAGAAACTTGTGAGTAACCAGGGTAAAATTTCCACTGAATTAATCATATATCTGGTCCAAAATATTCAAGATATAAACAAAAGAGGATAGAATAAGATCAGCCAGGCATATAAACATTTCCAAAGTGGTTGTTTTCCAGATAGTTTTTGAGCCACAACTGGCAAAAAACAGGGTGGTTGCACAAAGCTAGCTTTGAAAGAAATGGATTGTCATCAGTTTGCACCAACTGAGGATATGATCCTGCATATTTCATGACTGTGCAATGGTTATGGATATGTTTGAAATATATCCAAATGTCCTTGGAAAATATTTTTCCATCTGAAGAAAAAAGGGCAAGAGTATATCTACAAAAAGTTGAGCAAAGTTTAATAGATGTTCTAATGAAAATAATCCTACTAGTTTTAAATAAGAGGAAGAAGCTTTAAATCTACATCCTCTACATCTACAAGTGTCCTTATCTGGATTTCCAGTATATGTATGAGAAGTATAATTTGTATGACAGTTTTCATTTTCTTCCTTGATAGCGTAGTGAAAACAGGAAGGACAAGTACCCATAAATCAGATCAAAACCACAGCTGTTGAAGAAGCTAAAGTCACAGTGATTTGGGAGAGACTAAAACTCCAGACATCTCAGATGTGGTTCAAAGTCCTTATGACACACAGTGTGAAATGTGGGGAGGCAGCAGTTCACACAGCAAGAGGTAAAGTGGATGACAAGATACAGTAGAGTGGGTCAACAGTGAAATATTCTAAATCCGAAGTTGATGTGCATGAGCAAGCTATGAAGTGTTGAGAATTCTCTCTTTACATTTAAAATCAGTATGCATACTTTCTTTGGGAAGTTTGAGCTATATTGTTGCACAGTACCATTTTCTAGTGTTGTGTGAAATGAACCCAGGCTGAAGTCCCAAAATTGTTCATGCTTCACACATAGTCACCTGAGATCTATTAAAATAATAAACTTTACCTCAAAGGCTAGGAATGTCACTTATTGCTCTCCTACAGTACCTGGAGGAAGAAAGTTCATTTAATATGTTAGACTGAGAAGTTCTTCCTCAAGGCACGTATTAAATACTGGTAGTATGCAAACTGTATTCATATTTATAGAGACATTTCTGAGAGTGGCTAGTATCCATAGTTCTTGCAAAGTCTTTGTCTGACACAGCTCCTGTAAAGGCTTTCCCTGACACAAGGACTTAAAGTCCTTTTGGTGAAAGTCAGTAATGATCTGAACTTTGGGTGGGGGGAACATATTGAATGTTATAGAGTTATATTTCATGTAAGTGACTCTGAAGCAATTGGAAGTTAGGATGTGAGAATGGCTGTATTTTTCTTACCAGGGCATAAGCCATTTTTTTAAATTACATGCATTCTGCCCATGGTCCTGCAAGTCAGATAGCAATTGATTCTTGTGAAGTGCAATTTGTGGTCAAAGTAAAAAATAAGTAACAGCATCTTTTGGATTAAGCATATTTTGAGCATCTAAACAGTAGCAAATGTCAGTTTCTCATTTGTTACTGAAGCCTTGGAAGTTCAAGTGAGATGATAAGGCTGAACTGAAAAAGTACCTCAAAATTTGTTCTCTGTCCCCGGTAGCCTCATCCCTGGGTGTTTTGAAGTGGCACATCTTATACTGATAAATTGTGAAAAATTCCAAACCAAATAATTTTTCACAGTGTTTCTCCAGCCTAGTAAAATATTTTTGCTGATGGAGGATACAAGTGCTCCTTGTATGACCTCTGTAACCTGCTGATACTAGTGCTGGATACCAAACCAAGTCCTTGCTTGGCCTTGATTCAGAGCCAGGACCTACAAGGCAGTCTTCTGCATGTCTGGCACGCATCCTTAGCTACCAGACTATTTGTTATTTCTGGATGTGTCCCTGATTTTCATTTTGTAGCTGTCCTGCTTTGTATTAACTAAGTCTTCACTAGGCAGGGAGGGAAGCAACAGGAGTTGGACACTCCAACCCTCAGTTTTGTCACTCCCTTGGTACATTATCTAGAGAAACTCCTAAACACTGGTTTATGAAGTTCCAGATAGCAAAGCTGTAAAGCTCCAGCTGCCAAAATCAAGAATTTGTCTTCTCTCTGTTAACTTCAAAACACTCTCTTGCAGACACAGGACTGAACAGCTTTGTGTAGTTTAGCCCCCAGCTGTTTCCTCTTGGCGAGGTGATGGTATTCCTTGCTTCCTGCTGGAGGTTGTCCATATTATATAAATATATATGTTGGGGAGCAAGTCCTTAAACGCCACTATCAGAAGTTAGTCCAGATTGATTGTCCACTTCCTTGTGGCTATGGGAGAGGGTGGTGGTGGACTTTTAAACCAGTCTTGGAGCCTAGACTGGGTCCTGTCTCTGAGTAGTTAGGCAATTATCTGGAGCTGCTTTTTCCAGCTTTGTACTTCAAAAGGTAACACTTTGAAGTTTCATTAATTCTTATTTCATAAGATCATAGCTCATAAGTGCATGCTTAATTAGTTCCTGCTCTGTGAGCTGATGCTTTACACATTTAAAAATTTGTGCTTTTTTTTTTTTGTATGACAACTAGCAAGTCAGTTAAATTTGATATTATGCATTTTGTCAGTTCCCATGGTGTAACAGTTGGTGTAATCTGTAATTTTATTACAAATCCATGAACTTTTAAAATGTTCCTTCTAGTTGGTGCTCTGTTCATGTCCTTTGGACAGAACAAAACCCTTGAGTGTGGTAAATAACAAGCATTTGAGTAAACGTAATGTGCTTGAGGGAGCTGATGCAGTTTTCTGTGATGGTGTTAAAGATAACTCTGCCAAGTCCTAGTCAGTTCCATAGGACCAGCCAGTTGTCTCTGGAGGTAAGGATTGAAAGGCAGGAGTGGCTGCCTCTCGGGTGGGACACCCTTTCACCGCAAAGCACAGAACGTGCCAGTTGGAGTCTGCTCAGCCAGGAGGGCTGTCTGGGAATAGGATGTTGTGTGCAGCCCTTGTCCTCAGCCTGAGCAGAGCAGAAGGCACCAATCACAAATCACTCCCCTTGTATTTATTTTCACAAAAGACACAGCCTAGCTTGCTCATATAAGTACAGATAAAAAGGTTGAGGCTGCAAGTTATGCTTTAAATGACTGGTGTTGATACTTATATATGGAATGATTCATTTTTTTTAGAGGAGCCAAGGACTGTCCTTAAGTTTACAAGAGACCTCAGCAGCAGGTGGGAGCAGACAGCAGGTGAAGATTCATATCTCCCTGCAGAGGCCAGAGCTGTCAGCAGAGCTTTCTGAACATTAGCACCAAATGCGCATTCTATGCAAATAGTGCTAGTGCTTCCACAAAGGCTTAAGTCATATATCTGGCACAGTACCTGCAGATGACAATGACTTGTTTATTTTATTAGATCATGTGCTACTCTTCCAAACTCAAATAAATTATTCATTTCTAAAGAATGTCAACAGCTAATGAGTGCTTGAACAGTTCACAAACACTCAATTCTCTCTGGAGGGTTGGATCTGTTATTGCTGCAAACTGGTACATTTATTCATGTATATAACTTACACAAATGAGGGCTATTTCTGCATCTTTCACTTTTATAATGTTTTTCCTTTGAGCTGGCAAGGGTAAAGTATATATCAATTAGCATGGCCAATGATAAACTTAGTCATATGCACTGCAAAATTGTTTACTATATTTCTCAAGGAAGAGAAGTAATTACAGTCCAGACTTGGTCTGTACTTTGGATGGCGAGCTTACTTCAAGATTGCTTTGTTCACTTCTAAAATTTGGATAATGGATGAATTAGAATAAATCAGACAAGAACACTCAGAAAAGGTTTTAGGTACTGTTTAGTTTTGTATTTTCTCTTAGTTTCTTATATGCCAATTGGGCTGTGAGTGTTATTTCACCAGATTGCTTCTAATTATGTTTGTTTGGATAGCAAATTATCTTTCTGAAGGAAATATTTGCTTTTATGTTGAAACATTTGAACTGTGAAAACTATGCATGAGGGTTTTTTTTCCTCACTAATAAGGTGAATTTGCCAGTTCTTCAAAGTGGTTAAAATTACCTAATAAGGAGATGAGAACAGAGATAATATTTTTGAACTTATGAAGCAGTTGTCAGAGCAGAGAGGACATCACAAGTTTTTCAGCAGCTCTTCTAGAAAAGCTACACAAATTTGAGGCTCTACTCTCTTAAAGGCAGAGTAGTTACACATTTCTGTATTTGTTTCCAGCCAATTTTCAAAGATCCAGAGACAAGTATCTCTGCATCATTGTTCTCACTTGGGGAGAGAGAAAGCCTAAGTCAAAGTAGAAGACCTGAATTTTGCCAGCAGTTTGCTGTGTATTAGCAGAGCTAGAAGAGACCTGCGGGATTTATATTTCCCATATATGTTTCATATTATATGACAGAGCCAAGCAATATCAAACTGTACACACCTATTTGAGTAATGTATTCTTTCAAAGAACTCAAGTGCCAACTGAAGTGTGAAACAGGAGCTTTTCAGGACAAGTTTTGTCCTTTCCTTTCTAAAGATCTTAGGTCTGTTCAGAAGCAATGGATTTATGTTGCCCTACTCCAAAACCACAGCAGTCAAGAGACAGCACAGTGACAATTTCACACAGAGATGTGATTTATCATTCCTTTTACATCACCATTACCAAGGCCACAGATGATGGAAAAATAAAATTATTCACACATGTCTATATATTGTCCCTCTGCCAGGTTGTAGCCCAAGGTCTGGGGCTGTGTAGTTCAACTTGACTGCAAATATAGTCCTGCTGGTGGCCAGGCATGGCAAGGCATGTTTGCTCACATTCACTGAGCTGTGGATGAGCATGTTTTTTACCACCACATTAGCAAATGTAAATTAGTCACGTTCCAGAAGTCAGCTTTAATTCAAGGCAAAAAAAGAGATCTCTGTCTGCTTGAAACACAAGCTCTTATTAATCACTAATATTGTAGCTAAGCATGGAAAGTGTTTGCAAACTAAGTAAAATTCTTTAATGTCCATCATGAAGACAGAAATGAATAAGTGACACTGTTCCTACTTCATGTATTGCACAGAATTCCTATTTTTTGAGCTCATTGTTCTTTACATGTTCTGCCATGTACAAAATGCTTATAGGAAGCCCTTGCAAAACAAGAACAAAAAAGCTCAAAAAAGGAAGGGAATGTTAAAAAAAAATATTTTCTAACAAAGCAATTTACTGTCAGACTATGTTCTTGAATTTTCAGGAACTATCTGCATTAAATACCATTTCAGTTGTATTTACTTCTCTAGTAGTTAAATAATGTTTCCAGCATACATATTAAGCAAAGCAAATTTTTTAAGTGTGCCTTTTCTCCTTAACTGAGACCTTTCATGCATGAGACGCTGTTGTCCGCAAAGGCTCACAAATTAGGGGGATTTGGTAGGAAGACTGATAAAAGTTCCAAAGCTGAGAAAAGTTACTAAGGTCAGTGTAGTCAAAGACTGAAGTTTTAATGACTTTTTATCTGCTATCTGTTTGAAGTTGAATTGTTTAAGTTTTCCCTTAAGCTTCTTTCCCTGAAAAGCACTTCTAAGACAAGTACAGGTAAATTGGACGGCCTCATAGTTTTGTCAAGGTTGTATTTAGTAGTAGTTTCAGCAAAAGTTTTGTGTATTGTACATTATATTGAACAAGAAATACTCTGATTGGTGTTTTCTCTAGTATTCCTACAAGGGTTGTGTGGCAATGAAGAACATCCAAACTGGTACATCTGGAAGACTCTGGTTTTATTCCTGTCTCTTTTTCAAGACATGTTGAAACGGGCTTATCATAGACTAAGGAAGAGGTATAGCTGAAACACGAATCCAGTTCTTTCCTGTGCCCATAGCACAGCCAAGTTTCAGCCATCACAGCCCAGTTTTTAAGAAGAAATGTTTTCCACTGGCAGGAGCAGATGGTGTGGGAGATACTCAGAGTGCCACCCTTGGAGAGTTGCACTGGTTAATGCAGAAGGTGCTAAGAGCAGCTCTCTGTAGGAGAGACCAAAGTGCCAAGGTCTGGCTGAGGGCTTGCTTAGCCAGCCAGGTCAGCAGTGTGGGGGATCTCCAGGAACAGCACAGCACAACAGTCAATATGCCCAGCATCTGCTGTGTTTCTGTAAATTCATGACAAAAGGAGTGCAAAACAAAACCAAAAAGATTACACAGATGTTTGATGTGCTGGGTGAATCTCCCACCACACAGGCTGACAGCTACCTCAGACAGTCTTAAAGTAAGGCAATCAGGTGAACAGGCAAGGTCATCTTTCCAGAGAAGCTATATTTAGTTAAAAAAACCAATAACAACAAAAAATGCTAAATTACTGTCTCCAGTCACTGTATTGGTAATGCACGTTTTGTCCTGATCACTAGTCTTGTGGAAGAAGTACAATAAATCTGTGAATCAATGCATAAGTTATTTCAGTCCTTGTTGCACTGCAGCAGAGGTACATGCAATTTTTATGAAATTAATCCTGCATAGAGGGGTAATGAAGAAATATTAAGGGTGGATCATTCCTTTTGTAACATGAAAGTCTATCAAAGGTAGCCAGTGACCTTCAGAGTCCTGTACTGAAAAGATTCAGTAGTGTCGACTTCACTGTTGCCTCTTCACAAGCGATAGAGGGAGACCTGGACATCAGTTTACTGATGGACAAAATGCCAAACCAAAGAAAGCCTTGTATCTCCTTTTGCCAGATGCAAAATTTATACTGGAGGAAATTCTGTCTCCAAGCCTAAGCTCCTATGTGTGGCTTCATTTATGTGAGCAATGAAAATGTTACAGGAGCCCTGGTTTAATTGAGCTCTGTCTTCCACCTACTGCTTGAGCACTGCATTACTGGCAGTAATAACAAATTTTGAATGCTATTAATGTTGAAGAAGGAGGACTATCTCAATATTAAGTGGCTGCTTGAGACACCATTGTAGTTAAGAATTAATTTAGAAAGAACAGATGCCCCAAAAAGAAAAATGTGTCTCTCTCAATTGAGGTGTTAAGAGGATTAAGGATTAAATAAGCACAAGATCAGGGGCTAGATTAGGGCCAAAATAAACAAATCTATTTAGTCAGGTATAATAAGAGGAGATCAGAAGAAATGAGATGAATTAGAAGACAGTAATGAAGAAGGTGACTTGCAGAGAATATTCAAGAGACAGAGGTCACAGACAGAGTTTCTAAACCACAAACCAGAATTGTTAAATCAAAAACAGATGACATGCAGAAAAACAGGCCATGATAGCCAGATGGTAAAATTCTGTGAAGAACTGTCTGAGGATAAAAAAGCCCTGTTAAATAATATTGTTTCGATAGGTGACAGAAAACCATGACATGAAAAGCTGAAACAAAGTTTGCAGTCAAAAATTCAAGAATAGACTAGTACTAGGTGCCTTGCCTAAGTACTAGTCAGGGTGCTAATACATTTTTCTCAGGCTGAATGTCAGTACTAGAGATAGCTTGTTCCAAGTGGGAACATGGAAGACTTTATATTAATATTCATTCCAATACCAAGAGAAAATAGTGGGAAGACTTGTATAACAATATACAACTTTCTATTATCCTCTGGGATCAAAATCAACACTGGAAGCTTTTAGAGAAGGTTTTCAGAGAGGTCAGTGCTCCCCAAAATGTGGAGACTTTTTCCCCCACAGACTAATGATTAACTTTATCCAGTGAACTGGTCTCATAGACAGTTTCTAACATTTCACACAAATTTGTGATATTTGTCCACTTCTTCACAACCAGTGGGTTGTCCACTTTCAAGAAAGTGAACTACAAGACAAAAATTTATCTTTACTAAATTCCATCCATCATCAAAACCGAATTCCACATCATATGCAGCCCAGTGCAGCACGAGTTCCACATATGCAACCCAACGCAGCACGTGTCAAAAGAGAGTTCTGTTCTTGTCACTTCTTACATTGTTTACCATGGTCTTTCAAACTCTGTGCCACACATCCATGTTTCAGCAATCTTTATTTTCCCATACTTCTCAACTCACTTTCCCGTTAGCACTGAAACAGTCACTAACGAGCATGGCTCTCTTTAGGGACCTGGGCACTTTAAATTGTAGGTCATGAAATATTTCCCTGCGGCTAATACCTCAGTTTGATTGAGTTCCTGCACGAGTATATTTGTAACTGTAAATAACTCTAAATACCTAAATATCCCTAAACCCCTGAATATCTGCTTCTGAACAGGGCAAGACCTGATCTAATAGAAAAGGGACTTACATTGAATGGGGCAAAGCAGTGCTGAGGAAGCCTCTGGGAAGGGAGGTAAGGAGCATTCCTTCTAGCATTTGCCCAGGTCTCAGATTAATTCAGCTACACTGAGTGCAAGTTCTTCGAAGTGTAGAGAACACAGTGTGCATTGCCCACGTTCCAGATGGGCACTGTGCTGGGGGTGGTGTAGGCTTTTGCCGTTCCCTCCTTGCAGAGATGTGACAGGGACAGCTGGTCCATGGGGATGGTGGGTCAGTCACAGCCTGAGCCCCGCTGCAGCGGGAGCAAGGTGGGCTTGCGGGGGAGCTCCGAGAGGCGGGTGGTCCAGGCACCAAAGAGCAGGAATCACTGCAGACATCCAAAGATAACTATCTGACTTGAGTCAGAACCCAAAGATACCAGGATTAACAAACATAAAAGCAAAAGACTTAGCCAGACAAAGATTGTATATAATCCAATGTATACATAAAAGCCTCTTACACTGCCCAGCCAGTGAGCCAAAGTGCTTGGAAGGGACTTCTTAGTGGGAAACCACTGTATCTGATGGTTCTGAGAGATGGGTTAGAAGGCCTGGTGTCTAATTTCTTGCTTGTGCAAATTCTCAAGCCATTTTGAACACATATTTTTAGCTCAAGTAAAACTGACTTTGAGTGAAACAAGGAGT
The DNA here is from genome assembly GCA_013397815.1 of Aleadryas rufinucha. Taxonomy (NCBI): domain Eukaryota; kingdom Metazoa; phylum Chordata; class Aves; order Passeriformes; genus Aleadryas; species Aleadryas rufinucha. The sequence continues at coordinate 63,535 of VZTH01005076.1, forward strand.
AAAGGCCTCGTTCCTCTCCACTGTGGGGTTATCCAGCAGCGTGAGGGAAGCAGTGGAGCTGATGTGAAAGATCTATGCAACCATATGTAATTACGAGATACATGTGCAGTTGGTGTGTAATCCTAGGCCAAATCATGGTGTCCACTGATAGCAGTTAGTGTAAAATCATAACTTCACACAAGCAATATCCAGCCTTTAGCAGAATGTTTTCAGGTAGGGTTTTTTTCTTCTTTCATAACATACCTACTCAGATATACCATGAATTCAATTTCTTGTTAATTATGCAGCATGTTAGATGATTTGGATAATTCTAATATACAGTTAAAAAACCAGATCTGCTTTGTGAGATGTGCATTATTTTCTTCTTCACCAGATGAGGAAAGAAAAGGCCATCTCCTTATAAATGTAAGAAATGAAACAGCAATGAAGGATGTACTGGATGGTGGACTTTTTTTTCCTCAGACATTTATTATTTGGATTCAACTTCTTTCCTAAGTTAAAGGCTTATTTATTTTTTCAACTGCCAACAAGCACTACTTCGCTAATTAGAGCCATTTCATGGGTACTTGTACCACTTCATGTCCCAGGGAGACTTGTCCACGGGATCATGAGAATTTTCTAATCATAACTCTGAGAGCTTGCTGTTTTAGTCTACACTGCTGCCCTTTGCTAAGGAATACCCCCACCAGTACTGAACATATACCATTTAATAATCTACAGCAAGATTATGTCTATAAGAAGATATTGCACATTACAAAAATCCTGGGAATCAGGATCTTTTTGGTGCTAAATTATATGCTAATTAATTATTTTTAACACTTGGCACAAAACAAGAAGAAAATCTTAAAATCAGCATATCTGATTTGTAGCAATCCAAATATGTAACTAATATTACCACAATATTATGGTTCAAGCAAGGCGGGGAGAAAATAAATTCATAGCTGAATCACTTTAGGGGGAAAAAATTCAAATTTAATATACCACCCACAAGGAAGCCAGAAGCCATGTTTGCTGTTGTTAAAAAAAAACAAACAAAACCTCCCAGTACATACTCACCCTTTTTGGTGCTGTGGATCAGATCCAAGGGATAACATCATATTATCACACTGAGTGAGTGAAATCATGTTAGCAAGTGTTTTTATCTGAGTGCTGGTGACACCTAACAGATATTCCCCAGGGCACTGGCAGGTCACAGAGTAGCTGTTTTCCTGAAAAACTGTGATTCTTAATCGTCTGTAGAAAAATCATTTTTGCTAATCTTTCTGCTGATGGGCCATTTAGACACTGGATCCTGTGAGTGCAGATAGAACTCATTAATTGTGATGAGGAATAAAGCATTACAAACCACGGGAGAAGGAAAGAGAGACCAGGAGGCAGGAAGCAGGGAAACCTGTCATGAGAAGCCAAATGGGTAAAATAGCACTAGAAGAGCATCCAGATAAGAAGGAAGAGAAAGGAAAGAAAAAAAAAAAAAAAGAAAGAATTAGTTAATCCCATTGATCCTGTGATGGAGTCTGTGTTGTCTTTCTCTACTTTCTGTCCTTTGGAAGGGTAATTGCAGTTTTCAGATAGAGTTGTGGTTACACGGTGCATCCTGACACTCAACTGTGGTCCAAGGACATTTCTAAGAAATTGCATAAACCCCCAAACAGTCTCAGAGTGATGCTTATTGACAGAGGAAAGGATCAGTGATGATATTTCTGTCAGGAGAAGTGCATGGCGTCTGAGCACTGCATTTGACGGCTGTGCTAAGGATGGCAGCTGTCATCCTGCTGCAGACACAGGCTGAGCAGGAATGGAGAGGAGAAGGGAAAGCTTGACAAGGTGCTGTCTGGCAGGTAAATGTGTGTTGTAGGCATTTATGTAAAGAGCTGTGTTCAACCTTTCCTTCACTACGTTTTGATGCCCTCTCATAGCACGTGCGGAAGAGCCCTTGTCTCTGCTAAGAGGCAAACTCTCTGGCACAACTTTTAAAATGGATGTCTTTTTGAACTTAATGGAGCTGCTTCCATGCTTCAGACTGAGCTGGCAGGATTGGAGACCTGATGGTGTGACAAATAGCAAAGGACCCCTGAAGGGCTGGGGAGGCCAGATTCCAGCTCTCATCAGATGGCACCTCATTGCTGCACAGACACAGGGCAGGGCTTGCACTAATTCTAATTTCTCCAGCACAGCTCATGTCTCCTGCTGTCCCCAAAAATAAAATTAAAAAAAAAAAGAGGAGAAAACAATAGCAAAGCATGTCTCGTACTGTGTTTGGGAAGTGCCAAGCAGCTTGTGGAGGCTGCTGCTGCAAAAAACTAGCAAATGACAGTGATGTGAAGTTAATGAGGATCAGGACAGTTGGCAGTGGCGGTTTCTGGGCTGCAGAAGGAGGGGGGCTCTCAGGAGGTCCCGATAAGCATTAGCAGTTTTGGATGCTCAGCCAAAACTTCTGTGGTTTGCCTGTTAGTACTGAATTTCTTTTTTGTTCAGCCGTTACTTTATACTGTGCGGTCTGGCCAGCAGTTGTACAACAGCATTTAAAATATACAACATGCTGTGAGACAGAATGCAGCTACCTTGTCAAGGATGCCAGCATTAAATTACAAAGAGGCTAGTATACTCCATATATAGGATATAGCCATTTTGCCTGGAAAAGTCCAGATAGCTAACCTCTGTTATTGTTCAGTTTCGGATGCAGCAGCTGCCTTGAGTCGAATAGGGGAGGGGGAGGAAGGGAGAGGAAAGGGAGGTGGATGGTCCCAACTGGGTCCATGAGAAGTCTGGCCTGGGAGAAAGAGAAGTGGTTGGTGATCTTTCTTTGAATGAGTAAAATAGAAAGAAAAGTGGTTGTATAATGTCTCCACAGGGCTCATCCCAGGAAAATGCAAGGGTTGTTTGCAGGGTTAATATAGCAGCGATTGTGATTATGGTTTTTGAAGTGAAGCAGTGAAGAAACTCTACATTTACCTGTGGGTTTGGCTTTCTGCCTTTTTTTTTTTAATTTGATGAAATTGATTTTGTCTTGAACATTATTTGCTTTAAGAGAAAATATATAGAGTAGGGCTTTTGAACAGCAACATTGCTGTGACGTATCATAATCCTTGGTGTTCTTTTCATAGTAGTTAATTCTGCACTAGTGAAAATAAGTTCCATACTCTTAAAAGAGGTGGAACTAAAGATGCAGTTACCCCAGAAGCTGTGTGAGAATTACAGAGGAAAGCTTAAGATGATCTTGAAAGAGAAAGAAGAAAAAGGACACCAGATTAGCTTTGAACCTGGGAGTCTCCCACACTGCAAATCAAGTGCATTGTCATACAAAGCACAGGTGTACACCACATGTACAGGTTAAAATCTAGTCCCAAGTGCTGTGATGACAGTTCTGTGTTCATAACGTATATATCCAAAAGTGTACTTGTGTGTCTGCTATAAATTCAGGTAGGACAGGTATAGGGGAATTTCCTTCTAAGTTACAATATTGTAAATGCAGCTTTGCTTTATTGGTATTAAAAAACCTATTCATATGTGAATTTGTCCTAGAGGTTTTTCTTTTCCTTGTAATAATAGTTTTGTAGTCACCAATATGTAAATAGATAAATATCTGTCCCACTTTTAGACATAGAGAAAGATTATCTTTTCTGTGGTCCAATAAGAGCAGAGGGAGTTCTCTGCAGGAGCAAGTCTAACACATGCTGTGGTGAGGATATAAAAGGGCTGCAAACCCCTTGGAGATTTCACAGCTTTCTAATTGGCACAATGCAGCATAAATAGAAGAGATGAGTTAAAATAGACGGGGAGTTTGAAGAACAAAACCGACATAAAGCTGTTTATCTGATATTGACCAAATAAAAAAGGTTTTGCATCAGAAACATGTAGAAAGTAATTTTTCCCACCTGATACCACAGTAGGTATTTCAGCAAATTTTCATTTGTAGCACAGAAGTTGAAAGCAGCACATGCTTTAGGTAGCTATGAAAAATCAGTGAGATTTCTTGATTGCAATTTTTCAGAAAAAAAAAAAGCAGTTTGAGCTCTGTGGCCCAGTTTAGCAGGGTCCACATAAAGCTTGGCACTGGATCAAACTTTATGGGCAGAAGCCTTTAGAGGATGTGGAGCATAGGGGATTGAACCCCCCCAAAAAAGCTCTGCTGCCCGTGTTTTTGAGATCCACCACCTTGGTTTGTGAAAAGAAAAGGAAAAATTTAAAGAAGGAGAAGAGATGTTAAGCAAACTCTATAAATGAATCACTTTGTTGTTTTTGTTCATTGCGTGCACCTAGAAGGCCTGAGTCAGCTTCAGGCCAGTACTAGGCACTATATTCCACACATAAGAAATAAGGAGATTGCTGTCATCAGGCTCATACTGGCCGAGAGAGGTTTGCCAAATTGTTCTGCCATAAGAATGCACTTGTTGGCCAGACTGGAAACTAGAGAGAATTTCATAAAAAACCCAACAGAAGTTTTGCATCAGCTTTGGTTTCTTCAGGCAACAGTAACACCAGAACAGAAAACAAAAAATAAAAAAAGAAAGTCAGCGATACTGTGCTTTAAGCATCTTTGGAATTAATTAAAATACATAAAAGTGTTAGCAATGAGCTGTGTCAACTTTGCTAAAAGGCTGATCAATATTTACATAATTCATTCACCCCACTGAGTGAGAAGCTGGCAGTCAGAATAGCATCACTTCTGCATAATACTACTGCAACAGGAAAAGGAAAATATTTTCTACATCCTGAATCAGTTGTTTAAGGCCTCTCTACCTCCTTGGGAGTATGACAGAATCGATCAGCCAAGCTGAACAGCACTGGCATTGCAAACATTTATTCATACCATCTGGTACAGAGTCAACTCCAAGTAACAAAGGATTTTATTTTCCCACAAAGGCTGAAGGTTACATAAATGTTACCCACATTCTTGTGGCATCCCAACATGTTATTCTCACGTGCTATAGAGAGATTGACAATTCCCAGACCAGAACAAGACAGACAGCCACGAAGATTCCTGCAGCACAATTGCTTACTAATACCACTAAATGTACATTTTAGACCCCTTGAAGAGCCTTATTGCACAGATAATATACATGGGCCAGCATGACAGGGAACACCTCCAGTGGTTAAATCCAAGGGTAGTAGTGTAGGATTTTTTGCTGATCTGGAATGACCACTGACTTGAACTCACTTATGGCTCTATTTCATTCAGCTGCACATAAATTAGCTTGGCATCCTGAGCTCATGAAAGTAAATACATATTTGATGCTTCACCAGTGTATAGTGAGTCACACTTGCTGCTTTTTTTCCTAAATATTCAGATGCCCACATGAAACTTGTTATCCTTCATCCTAACTATAAATACACTCTGAATGAATTTTAATACTGAAATGTTTTGTAAGGGGTTCTGCAAAAAGAAAAGTTTAAGAAATACAGACAGTCCTTCAGAGATTTTAATGATGTGGGGGTAACGTGTAAAGAAAATGTATTTTTGTAACTTCCCTTCCAGAATCTTGTGCACCTTATTTACAGCCTTACTATTAAGGCATTTGTATAAAACTGTTCCAGGCTTTTAGGGCACAAAGACAAACTGAGATTTGAAATGTGGCACGTTTGCTCACCTTCTGCTGGTCTCTCCCATGTATGAGGTGCTCTGATGGCCCAGCTCCTCCAGCAACTCCCACTCCATACAAGGAGCCATATCCCTCAGGCACAAAGATGCCAAGGAAATTTTGTATTTGAGCATTCAGAAAAGTAGACCTGGTCAGAATTGTTTCTTTCCTGAAGGAAACATTAAAGGAAAATAAAAATAAAAACAAGAGGGAGAAGGGAATTAACATACTCTTTGGGGGAGAAAACACAGATAGAAAACTTTTTTAAAGAGCAATTTTATGTGTTTTACATGAAAAATGGAAGATTTGTTTCTCCAATGTGCAGTTCATACTTCTGTTTTCATGTTGTTTTATTCAGACTGTATTTTCTAAGTAAGACTTAGCTTGTGCTTGTTTTTTTCTGAGATATGTGAGACATTCTGAATGTCTCTAAATGAAGAGCTTCAAATAAAATGTTGTATTGACTGCTCTGCTTTGAAGGGAGCAGGACTTTAACTGTAAGGCCTATAGGATCACTATGATATAGGGCATGGTAATCTCTAGTTCTAAAGATGAATCAGGGGTGCAACATATACCACTGATTTTTATTTCCACAAATTAAAAAAATATCCTCAATTCCTTATGAAGCTGCTGAGATCACCTGATGGTAGGAACAGAGAAAATGGGAAAACCAGGATGAGATAGTAAAAACTTTCCAACAATCCTTTAAAGCTCTTTCTTTTAAAGCTGAGCCATGGCCATCACCGAGAGCCTTCTATTCAAACCTGGTTTTAGAAGCTGCTGTGGAAATTTCCATTCTGAAATATCAGACCAATCCCAGCTCTTGCTGGATTCAGATGAAGCAAGATCCGTCTCTTTTGGAAAAACTATTAATGTCTCAATTATGTGAGAGTGTTGAGTGTTATCTCTTAGAAAACAACTTAGGAAGTCCCAAAGTCAGACACTGTCAGAAGCTGCAAGGGCTTCTGGAGGAAGAAATCACTGTATATCTACCCAGGTTATTTCTATTCCTTAGCCTGGCAAAACACTGCTAGGCATTTGTCTCACCCACAAGCAGGAGCATGTTTGAGAGTTTGGATTTCATAATGTCCCACAGCTTTCTAGGTAAATCCTGAATGGCACTGGGCACTCTGTTTCTGGTAAGGGCAAAAAAGACTCTAAATTTTCTCTTGTAACAACTTTATCTAAATATAAAACCTCCGACTGTCTCTTGAACATTGCAGTATTTAGTCAGTTAAATAAGGCAGCTGGAAAGAAAAGACCTAATTTATCCTTGTCTGACTGATTCCCAGTCACCTAAGAAAAGAAGCTGTCAAATAGAAAGCCAAATCCTGTGGCACCTACACAACAGAAGAAAGCAATGGGAATGTTCTCTGGGAGATCAAATAAGGACTCGAGTGTTTGATTTCTATAGCAAGAATAGTGCACAATTTCCAGATGTTTATGACTTTGAAGAAAAACTGGTTTAGAGATAAGGATCTCAGAAGAGCTCACGCTGAGTGCTGAGTGCTGTGCATATGAGACGTGCAATACTTCAACTTCTGATCCATATAATAAAGAAGACTTTCATTGAAGGCACTAGACAAGACTGTCTGTTGGTCATGTAATTCAGAAGTGTCTTAATGGCATAGTTTCAGACTTCTGCAAAGCTAAAAAAAAAAAAAGAGGCCAATAAAGCCCCAGCCCTTTCTACTGCTATTATGAGACAGCTTGGTCAAAATGTTAAATTCTTGACAATATTCCCAGCTTACCCTTCAGGACCGTGCCAGGGTCCTACCAACACATATTTCACAAAAGAGTATATTTGGTTCATATTCATGTATTGAATGAGTGGAAGAAACACCATTCTGGTGATTTAAATTATTTTCTTAGGATGCTATAAATAGATTAAGGTGTTCAGGTATGAGCGAAGACAGCATTGGCGAGAGAATCATTGTTACTTTCAATGTTTATATTGCCATAAAAAGAGAAGGGTGAGGAGTTTGCAGGACTGGGATAAGAACAGTAAACAAGAAGGTGTTTCAAAACAAAATCAACTTCTTTTGTGTAAACAGAATTCATTTTACCAGAACAGTCAAAAGCAGGAAATTAATAATTTATCCTTTAGAGTATTATGGCTGTTTCTTTTAATTCTTATTTGCCATTTAGATGAAAGGTAGAAATATCATATTTCCTTGGTCCATGAGTTCTAAACTAGAGGTGTCTCCCTTCCTAGGTAGAGAGTTCAGAGACAATGCAGAACTGCACTGGAGGACCTGATTTTTCAGAATATTTGAATTTTATTTCTGGAGTTTGACAAAATCAGTTAATTATGAAGGAATCTTTTATCGTTTCTCAATCTAGTTGACCTTAAATCATGCAGTTAGACAAGAGAACAGCAGTTCAAATAGTCTGACATTTGGAAAAAAGACTAGTAATCAGATAGAGATCACTATCAGAGTTAAACTAAACTACTTCATAAACTTGTGTTTAAGTACCATGAAATGTAGCGCATGCTTAAGTGTCTTGATTATTAATCAGGTCCTTGAAACAGGCCCACAAAATAGACTTTAAGGGATATAGCCTTTCTTCTCCTAGCAATGGAAAGTCTATTATTATGGTGAGAGCAACCTCCTAGTGAGACCATATCCTAATTCACCAGGTTTGCAAGTTCCAGGGCCTAAGAAACTACTACAGGACAGCTTGTGGCTTCTTGAGTTTTTAATCTGATTTTATCACTTTCATTGACCAGACTATACAGTTAATATTTTAAAATATTTTGCTCCTTCTCTGCCTGTAAATCTATAGTTTAAAACAAGCATGTCCTTATTCAAAGCTTCTCTAAGAAAGAGACTCTTGTGTTAAACATTTATGTCTCACTGCTAGCTTTAAAAATTGCTCATCTTTAATAAAGTTACCACAAACTGCACAATTTATTTTTGCACAACAGGAGTCTATCTTTTTTCCCTCTCCAGAAAATATACAAAAACAGGTGGCTATATTTCCTGAGAGAAATCTATTTGAAATGTTTACTTGTTTTAAGGTATACTTAGGAATTTTAAATGATCTCAAGAAAAACTTTTTATTAAGTCAAGTTCTAGTAGTACTTTTTCTTTTCACCTGTAGTTTTAAGCATCCTCAAAATCTAGATTTTATGTATTTTATGTCTGTGCTGCTTATGCATTATTTTCAGATTAGGAAAAGAAATTCCAAATAACAGTTGAGAAATACAACGTGCAGTAAATGTTTTTCAAGTCGTTTGCTCGGTGGTTACAGTTCACAGGGAATGCCTAAATACATGGTTCTGTGGTTTAATTTAATTTCATCATTATTGTAAACAATTGATATTGTGAACACAGCACAGCATCTGAAAGGACTCCAGTGGACATTGCAGAAAAATGCTGTCCAATCTATTTTAAAAGTGTGAAAGATAAAAGTCTAATACATTTCAAAAGTATTTTCTTGGGTTGTTGTCTTGTTGGTTTGGTTTGGGGGTTTTTTAGGTGGGTTTTTATAGTTTTCACTTAAAGATTCTGGATTGTAACATTTGGAATAGAGAAAGAGAGGCTTGGTTAATGAAATAATAAAATCTTTTGAATCCATATTCCTAGATGAAATCATAGTTTTACAAAGAGCCCTTTTTCCTAGTGAAGTTCACAAATTAGATTTTGTTACTGGTAATGTTACCATTTTTGGCAAACTGGAGTTTTATGAGCATTTTTGGCTGAGAAGCCCTGTAAATCTGAAATAGCTTTGCCCTCCATGCATACAACCATGAAATGACACAAAATATTGACAGAAGTGAGCCCCTTTTCCATGCGAGCTCCCTGGCAGGTGGGTGGCACGGCAGCCCTGGCGGCATGTCCCCGGCAGCCTGGATGAAACAGGATTCTGCACAGCTCCTGCACATGCCCACAGCTCCCAGCTCCGCAGATTTTGTTGGGATTTGAAGGCATTTAACACCTCTCGGTCACGTCAAGCCTGGGGGCTTGAATCACCCGGCCTGTGGGGACCGGTAGGTTCATGGTTGAAACCAATGATCTTGGAACTCTTTTCCAGCCTAAATGATTCTGTGACTCCAGGCTCTTGCTTCCCATCCAACTTGGAGCAGTACTTCCACTACCTGACTCAGCCACTTTCACCTCTTGACCCTCTTTCTGATTTATGAATTTAGACACACTTGTAGGCCTCAGAATGGAGGGATGGATGGACATGATCCAGCTGGAGCGCTGGGGTTCACACTGTGGTCCTTTTATTCTGCCACAGCTCTGCTCTCTGTGATTTCACTGGTGTGTTTGAGCACTCCACGCCACGCTATGACCAGGGGACTTTCCTCCCTCATATTGCAAATAACAAATGATTGAATAGCTGGGGTGTTTTTTGATTCATTTTGCTCTCATGAAGAAACAAATGATCAGCTCTAAACCAGGAAATTCCCACACAGATTTTCAGAAACCAGGAAGCAGTGGATGAGGTGGGAGAAGGGGAAGGAGAAAGGCAGGTGAAAATTAGTTTTGTCTTCTTTTTCTGGGAAGATGATACAAATGTGGACATGCATTTCTACGCAGCAAATTTGAAAGTGTTGTGTAACTCATGTTCAAAATAGTAATTGAAATGTATAGTGTTTATTACGTTCCCATATGTTTGCAATCAAGGTATGTCTCTATTGGATGGGAAGCAAAAAGCTATAATTTGCTGCTTAGCATCAGAGCTGTTGCACATTCATTTAAATCGCTTTATTTATCTTCTTCCCCATAAAGAACCTTCCATACTGTAAATTTATTGAATGGTTAATGGCCCAAAAGTATGGGGTTCATTACAAAATGAAGTATTTATTGCAGTGTTAATTAAATAAAAGCATTGTAATCTTTCCAAATTGAACAATTATGCTCATTTGAACATTTTAAACAGAAAATCTTTTATATACTAATTGAGTTGCGTAATGAAAAGCACGTGTAATGGAAATTTTAATCAAAACAAATACTGAAATAATTTGAACACTTTTTACAATATAAAAGGTCTACCTCAGTTTTTATTAGAAATATTATAACAGCCAGATTAGTTTCAGAACTCATGACCTTTGAGTGCGGTATATTATTTCTGAGCTGATAGGCCACCCTCACATACCAGTTGGCTAACCCCTTAAACATCAAAGTTACTGCTTGGCTACCAGCCTCAAACCATGACAGACTGGCTGCGAGCCCAACACTTGACAGGCTGGCGCTGGGCCTGCAGCCGGGGCTGACAGCCCTTTCTGGAGGGGCTGATGAATGATTGCTGGCAGCCCGCGCCGCGCTCCGCCGGGCGGCGAGAGCAGCGCTCGCCCGCGGAAACGCGCACGGAGCCTCCGCGGGTCTGCGAGGGGTGGCACCCCGCCCAGTGCCCGCACCAGCCGCGTGTTCACACCCAGCTCTGTATTTATTTACCCTATTCCGCCCGGCGAGCCCGGAATATCTGCGACTGCAATTATATTTCAAGCAGCTCAGCCGCCTCGCATCTACATTTTATTCCACGTCCAAGGCTATTCTTCTGCTTGGCTCCGTTTCCTGTTCTGAACTCGTGCTGGCTTTGTTTTATCATTTGCAGACAAAAGCTGAATAATGTGTATTCATTTGCGAGTGTGAAGAAAATTCCTGAAAGATGAAATTGCATGCCACAGACTTGCAGCTGAAATGTTCCTGTTCACAGGAAGGCATGCAACCCAGTCTCTTTTACTGGGAGTTTTCTTGTTTGTGGACTGTCATTTCCTACATTCAATTCCCATTTAACAATATTAAATTGAGGAAAAAGGAACGGGACTGTTTAGATCTTTTTCTTTGCCTGATGCAGTTGCACTCTAAGGGGAGTGGTCCGTTAGCTGTCATGAAGATTTTTCTGGGGTTATTGAGAGATTTAAGGATAAATCTCCAGAAAAAAATGCCATGTAATTAAAAGGTATCAGCCTTAAGCTGACAGTATATTGATGAAAATGCTTTGTAAGCAAATTCATTTTTTCCTTAAAGTGAACAATTTTTTATTGGAATATATAATAGCAATCCCTTACAATGACTGAACATATAGATTTCTGTGACAAAATGGACCTAACTGAATACAAGTGAAAAAAAGGTGGTTTTATTAAGCAAAGAGGCTGTATTTTAGATCTAAACCTCCACAAACATGATGGACATGAAATACATGCAGAGAAAGGGATTCTAATGGAGATAAAATAGTATCTAAAATGTAAAATCTTCAGAAGTGGTGAAAGCCCCCATGCTGGGGTTGTTTTTTGCCTAGTGTACACTGACTCTACAGGATAAAGTAGGTTATTCCTTTACTCTTACTCATCCTAGGGTATGTCCTATGTGCATTAACAATCTCTCCTCTTACACAATCTGTCTTTGGAGGTGTTTGAGTAACAGGTTGAATGTTACCATGGATGGGCATTCGCATGATAGTGGTAAAGGTGAGTGAGCGCCAACACATTATGACTCTGATATTTCTAGATTGCTGCTAATGGGATCTAACAAACCCTAGTGAAGAGTCAGCTAGAGAAGCCTTTTATATTTCAAAAGCCATTTTCATCCCTTCTCCCAGAAAGTCTGTATGAATCAGGAGAGGAACCTCTCACAGTGAAAACTTGTTCTTATTTTTCTTGTATTAGTTTGGAGTGGATGTTCTGCTGTTCAGAGTAGAGTCAGTGTAAGCAGAAGGGAATCTGGCTGTAGACTTCCTGAAGTTATCCCATCGTAATCTAGCAAGCTAGATGAGAAAAAAACCCTACAAATCAGGAACAAATATGCAGAACAATATGTATGCAGATCACAAAGCCTACCTTTATACATAGGAATGTTTAATGCCATGACCAAGGATAGTGTTGAAAATACAACCATGTTATTTATTATCTATAGCCTTTACCACTCAAACCACTTCAGAACAAATTCTTCTTTCCTGGGTGGTAGAGAGAGAACATTTCCAGCCTGAAGAGGTTTGACTGCCGAAAAATCCAGGTGACCCAAACTAAAATGACTTCACGATATAGTTTAAGTTAATATCCAGACTTTACTTCCTAACTAAGACATCTAAGTTTCACTTAAGAAAATGGAAAGGAGAGAGGGGAGTTTGTTGCCTTCCTTTTTCTTTTTTCTTTTTTCTTCTTTTTTTTTTTTTAATAAAGCAGGGAAACCATTTTCAGTCTTATTGTAACCATCTGTGGGAAACACCAAGACAAATGAACTCAAGATAAAGGAGCAGCAGACAAAACATCACTGTGCACCCACCAAAAAGCACTTTGGAGAGTTCAGCAGCTCATGGTTCAATCCAGGGCTCTGGGAGTAGGGAGTATCCTGCAGCCCTTAGGCAGACCTGTGGGCAGCTCCAGGGAGGGCAAAGGGGGGAAAGCATGGCCATGGAGAATTAGAATTTTTGCCGCTGAGGGCCTGCAAGGAATGAAGATGAGGGTGTTGCTTCTGGAGAAGAAGCTCTTCCTTCTCTCCACAGGCTCTGACCCTTGTGTGGGACAGCACCCACCTGACCTGGTGCAGGTGTCCCACCTTCTCCAAGGCAGCTGCACTCAGGTGGAAAATACCATTCAGATCAATACACTACCAATGAGCTTTCAGTAGAGCTTTTCCAGCAGAACAGAAAAAAAGGAGTAATTTTTTGGCTGTAGATGAAAATATTAACTCTTATACTGCTAATAACTACTGCAAGAAGGAGTGGGAGCTGCACTCCATGGCCTGTTCATGAACTGTGGCAGCAGCTCCCACAGATGAGACCTGCACAGGGGCTGCTGCCTGCTCCCCTTGCCCCCACCCCGTGGAGTCCCACCAGCTCCCTCCTCTGTCTGACCGTCAGGCCTGACAGTGGGTGGTCCTGTCCAGCAGCATCTCCTCCTGTCCTTGCATGGTTATTCGCAAGCATAGCAGTGTTTGATTGAGAATGAAGAGATAGCCCTGGTATTCCCATTCCCTTCTCTTTACTGGGTCTGGAGGAAGGCAGTGGGATAAAGAGGGGAAGCATCTTATCTGCTAAACTGTTCCTAAACCCGGTGGAGTGCTGGGAGTAGAGACTTTACTCATTGCTGCAAGCAGAGCTCTATTCAAGAACAGAGACAGAAATCTCTCCCCAAAAACCAAACTCCAGCAAGATACAGGAAGGAGGAATAAGGGTTACAACTTGTATCTCAAACATATTAGCAGGTGTTGAAGGAAATTCAAATTTGCCTACTTCCAGTGGTTATTTCAGGATTATGAAAAAGTGACATAAAGAAGGGCTGTTTCTCCTGCAATTGCCTCAAATTAATCATTTTAATCTTATTCTTACATGATGTCTCATATTACTTGGGATTTGGAGGTAAATCTCCCAATTGTTCCCACTAGCCAGTGTGTTTCCAGGGTACAAATTCCTGGGAGGTGTGCTCCAAGACACCTCCTGGGCTGCTGCCATCACCATGAGCCCAGGCCATAGGGTTCTGGAGCTAAATCTCTTTTCCCCCAGAAAAGCAGCCAGTGTTGCTCTGGGGCCCACAGGATGGAACCCACCGTGCCTGCACTCTGAAGTGCTGCCCCAGACGGGGCTGTGAATGTGCACAAGGGGTTGGGGCCTCAGTCCTGCTGAGCCTGCCCTCAGCAGCTGCAGGGGAAAGGGCTCGTATGTGCCCAACCCTTGGAGCAGTGGAAGGAGCAGAGCATCAGAGGCCATGCAAGCATCTTTCCTGCCTTTTATAACACAAAGGTGTTAATTTTTGATATCATTTAGGGGGCTGTCATAGAATTGTTGTTTGGGTTCTACTCACCTGCTTTCCCTAATAAGAAAATCCCTTTTCAAGTCTTTTTGTTTCAAAAACTACATTAAACCCCAAAAATGTGAAGTGTCATCTCTCAGCTGGTTCCCCTACAATTTCTAGGTTTTATCATTTATTGGAGTTAAATTAATTCAGTCCACTGGCGTCATCAGCTCAGTTTGTTCACTTGAGCTGGACCAGATGACCCTTGTGGGTCCTGTCCAACTCAGAATATTTTGTGATTCTGTAATTTACAGTCTCAATCAAGTTTAAGATCTTTGATGCTGAGCTATGTACAGATTGAAAGACCAGGTCATGTCTCAGAAACTCCTTTTTTTAAAGGACATGAAATGTAGTGAATTCAGGAAAAAGGAGACTGACTCTTAGCAGAAGTCAAGTGCAGAGACCTGGGTAGTGGTTTGGCATATGGTGGCACAATAAATATCCTGCTTTGTTAAAGCTTTCTAATGTGATTTTTTTTTAAATCAGTCTGTTCAGTATGATTCATTAAAGACATTTAGCAGTTAATTCTCCTTGATTTTAGTGAGAGACAGACACTCAGGTGTTCCTGAAAATTCCACAAGTCATACATGTGTGTATTTAGGTAACCAGATATGTCTAAAAAAACATACTAACATTAAAAGGAGAAAATATCTTCATCACAGAGAAAATTGAGGTCAAAAAAGGCTAGAAGACAGTAAGAGTTTTTTGTTATTGCAATAATGTGAATCAGCTTTAAATACCTAAAAGGGACCAGAGGAACAGGGGTCCTGGCAGTTGACTGTTAATCAATGGTGTGGTCAAAATGGGCCAAATTCTACAGCCATTACTCAGGCAAAACCCCTATGAAAAATCAGCGTAAGGTTTGCCAGGGTAAAGATTTGGACTTACAGTGGGTGATTGCTTAGTCTTTTATCATTTGTTAGATCAGCAAACTCCTCTCAGCATGCAGCGTGCACACAGGATATAATTTAGACCACCTACAGAACAGCTTGTCTGATTCCTAACTGCAAGCCATTAAAAACTAGAATGTAAATATGATATTTGAGCCAGTAGTGCCATCAACATAGCATGGATTTCTGCTCTGAAATCAGAGGCATCTCTTGCCTGACTGGATTTCACAGCCACTGTTTGTTTATGAATTGTCTTCTTGAGGCTCTGAAGATAAAAAGACCCTGAGCTGGTAACACACTGCTGATTTAAGGACTGTAATTAGATTATAATATAGCCTGGCTTTGGTTTAGTTGCGAAAGCACAGAGAGAGAGAAATTTTTCTCACCTGGATGCTGCTTTACATTTGGAGCAAGTTCCCTGACTTCACCTCCTTGGTTGTGCAGAAGCTGGGCCCATGGTGCCCTACATGAAAGGTTACTTTTAATTAGTGCTAGAACAGGCCTTCAGGAGCTAAATAAACTTTGAGCCCCTATTCTCTCAGGAGCCATAGCAGGCATGCCAGGCCTTCAGAGCTAATCTGAGTGACAGAAGCATAACAAAAACCACTTCAGGAGCGGGGGAGAACCAAATGGCCAGAGACGTGAAGCGACCTGTGTTGTGAGGGCACAGGGAAGGTGGCAACGCAGCCAGGAGTGGGAGCCTGGGTGGCAATTAGTGCCCCATCCGAGCAACACCCACTGCAGTGCTGCCCTGGCTGCCCTCATCCTCCAGTGGATGTTGTGCACGCTGTTCTTAGGGTTCTCTTGGTAATTTTAAGTGCTCGAGAGTCATAGCCATTTATAGTGTATGGAATTTCAGTGGTGTTTATATTTCCATGTGAAAACCGCGGATATGATGACTTAGTCATTTATGTAACATTAGGGGAGAGATGAAGATGGGAATCCTGGCCCCTTTCCATCCTAAAACATGTCTTATGTTTGTAACGTTATACCACGTTTGCTTGGATGTATTTTTGCTGCACTGATGAATTTGTGATTAATGGAGTTTTATCATAAAAATTCTGTACACAACTGAAAATTACATGCAATTATATGTGCAGAAACAAAGCAAAAGATATTTGGGTTGGAGTGCACAACTTTAATTTGGCCACATTTCTGGTTATATTCAACCCAATTGGGTAGTTTTTCTTACAAAAACAAAGTAATTAAATAACAGTAATGATACTTTTGCATGCAGACTGAGTGACATAATGTGGCTTATTAATGAGAACAACAAAGAACAGTGGAATTAAATGTATCCCTGGTGTAACACAGTTGCTAAAAATCAACATTACCACTGGGACTAATTTAGTCTAAAATGGATTGTTTCCCAAGGCTGCTGCTGTGTGAAAACTTCTTATCTTTGAGAAAAAGGGAACAGTGACCTCACTTTACATTTGCTTTCTTTTCCACTTGCCTATTTCCACTGGTTTCAGTGTGGTTGTACAGGTGAAAATGGGGACGGAATTTGATCCAACCATGTAAATAGGTACCAAAATTTAACATCCTGCTGGGAAAAGAACATACATTGAATCTGCTACTTTTCAAAGGCTTTGCAAACAACATGGCTATAACATATTAGTCCAACTTAAATATATCCAAAGGCTCTGCTAAACTGGTGAACTGTAGCCAGAAAACTCCATGTTATCTGAAGAATAATGGATTTCTAGAAGCTTCAGTTGTACCTCACAGGATGAAATGACTAGACATAGTTTTTAAAATAACCTTTCTTTCAGATTTCAGAGACAGATCCAGATGAGTCAGTGTTATCCTGATTATGGTCAGGAATCAAACTCTGTAGTTACAGGGTAACTGAAGAGTCAGAAATGCCCCTGTGTTTGGAGCATCTCCTGCAGCATGTTGTTAAACTAATAGTGAAATACTCACTGAGCAGGTTGTTATTAGTGATTATCAATCATAAGGTTGTTAAATTCAACCTGTTTTGCTTGAAGAAGTGTTGCAGTAATTAAGGCCTAATCAAAAACTCGCTGTCTCTGTATAAATAATTTCACTCAGTTCTGGACAGAAAAGCAATTCCAGTGACTCAGCATGCAAGTGGTCCATGCTGATAAATCTTAATGCATGTGTGATACCGGAAAAAAAATTCAGAGAGGAAATCTAATTCTTTAAATTTCTAAGAAGTAATTGTAGACAACAGTGAATAAAAATAAATATTAAATTATGAAGCATAAGTTGATGGCTTCCACTTAACAATTTTAAAGCTAAATTTATGCATGGGAGGATTAATATAGAACAATAACATTGCACCCTCCTGAAGGCCAGAGGTTGAGAAAGAATAATACATCAATGTTATACCGAGATATAATACTCTATACCCTATTTTTTTTTGTGCAGAATGACATGTTTTTCTTGGATAGGAGAATTTTGTGTCAGCTCTCAGCCATTTACAGTTTCTTCTGGCATCCACACTTGGGAAGCTAACATTTATCTGGTTGGGCTATTAGCACCTTACAGCCCAGTCTGACACTTTCTTTAGTCCTTCTACTAAACAAATTTAGCAGAGTCTAGGAATCATAGTTTTCTCTTTACAGATGCCCTTTAACCTCTGTGACTGTTCCTAGCTATACATTTATTTACATAAAACACAGTACTTATGTGAAACACTAGACTGCCTACCTCTACAATCATTTCCTGCAGAGGGGGAAAAAAACCCCTCCAATCTTGTCAGTATGCTTCAGTTTTCATTTGCCTCAATGTAATCATCCTCTGTGATGAAAAGGTGAGAATATGTTGATCTTCATTACATCAATGTTTTAAAGGAATGATAATAAATACACAGCCAGCTTTGGGTGCATGGATTGGAATCAAATTAATTTTATTCTAAAAGGAATTTAATGAGCACTGAACAGCTTGATTTACAATGTATCTTAGCTATGGATCCTAATGATAGCTGGGATGGTGTTTGAGAGAGGCTTGAACTACAGCTGGCTTGTCTGACTATTGAGAATATTACAGTTTTCTTCAGTGTAAAATTTAGTTTGAAAGTGTCTTATATAGGATCTGAACACAGCAGGACTTTGTTTTGGATTTGCATAGCCCAGCTTTGGTAGCCAGACCCAATACAGACTTTCAGTGGATGCCACCACCCCCACCCCCACTAAAATCCAGATAATAAATTTGTCAGAATCCAGCATCCCTTCCTATCAGGCCAGACACCATGTGGTCCTACTTCAAGACTGCTTAGGGATTAGCAAAGTGTCTGGAAAAAAAAAAAAATCAGTTTTAAACCCAAATTTTCACAAACAGTTTGGTGATCTTGTGGCTTTCACTGCAGCTTACTTGGTGGGAGTCTCCTCCTCCCTGGTGTCAGGTGTTGCACTGGTGCTCCCCTATTCTGGGGCTCCCTGCAGAAACCCCGGAGGCCACCACATCCAGGGAAGGGCAGTGACCCCTCAGTTCTCCTCTGAGGTGGGAGGGGGTGTCCTTGGGAGGGGCACAATTCCCCGGCCGGGGGAGGGAAGCAGCTGCAGTGTTTCAGTGCCTGCTTGCCCCGTGCTGGTGCACCGTGAATCCGCCCCACAAACAAACATCTGCTCCCGTACCCCGAGCAGCATCCCAGTGCCATTCAGTGCCATGCTGGTGGCTGAGACGGAGTGTTTTGAATTCCAGAATGCCTCTCTCTTCACTTTAAGGAAATACAATCCCATAGGTAATTATTTCACTGCTGAAGGATGGCTTTCCAGGCATGGTACCTTCTCTTTTACAAAACCTAGGTCTGTTTTATCTAAACCACCAGAAATCATAATAACTACCCTCCTCCCCCCCTTTTTTTACACATAAATTTGCTATCATTCCTTCTCATACTTGAATGTTCTCCCACCTGTCCTCAATTTAATCCATGAATGTAAGCACATAAATCTTTGTGACATTTTGGCAGAAAGTACCTATTTTCAGATGACTCCTTTAGGAAACTCTGAACCCAGGTGTTTGTTTTTTGTATAAAGTGTTGCAAAAGGGGAATTTTAATGTGACCATACAACCAAAAACTGGTTACATTTGAAATTCTGTAAAAGGGTGGGTTAGCATGCATGTAAACTTTGTGTGTCTTTTCCACACCCTGAGTTATATTCTGAGAGCTAAATGATAATTACTGCACCATCTGTAAAGAGAAGGAATATGGAATTTTACTGCTGCAAGCATGTGATTACACAAACTTTGTTATGTGTAAAGAACATGCACTGGATATTTAAAAGTCCTATATCACATTTGACACATAGGGATGAAAAGTGGAATGCTGCTCGCAAAATATATTTTTGGGATGAGGTGAAAAAAGGAAAAAAAATGAAAAAGAGCTGAAACAGTTGGCTATTTTTCTTTGGCCAGATGGTTTCTAAACAAAGATCAGAACCTATTTTGAAGTCTGATCATAAGGTCTGGCCTGAATAGTTTTGACATAAGGACTGCAGGGTCTGAAGTTTGAAATCCTTTTACCTTTGGTTTCTACGGGGCCTATAGGAACCCCACCTTTTTTTTTAAGGTTGTATGATGAATTAAAACAGAGGTGTTCACTCTTCTCTTTTTACCAGATACTGTACAGATTTCCTATTTACTAAGTGCAGCTCTCCAGCCCTTGGGAAGAAAAAAATTCTTGCTCTTTTAAGATTGTTCAAATTTGTCACCAGATTGAAAATGTCGCCCCAATTAACTGATAAAAACGAAAATCCTTTGTACCTAATCCCATATGTATGAATCTCTTAAAAAGACAATACATAATAATGCTTTCTTTTTAAGGTAACGATAAATCCCCAAAATAAGTCTTTTACTGTTCTCCCAAAAGTGAGATGAGCAGCTGGTGGTGCTTTGGTTATTGACAGGACAAATAACTGACTTGGAAAAACTTGGAAAAACAGAGGGATGAAGGAAGAAAACACCACCAAAAAATGTCAAAAAGAAAACAAGAAGAAACTCTGTCTGGGAATCAGGTGACATTTTTCCTCTGATATAAAATCTTAGCGCAGCCCTCCCCCTTCTCTAAAAAAGCTACAGCAAAGCAGATCCCCATCTCTCACACATCTTTTTCTCTGGAGGCAGGAAGGAGGGAAGGACCACACAGGACAGTGGTTACTCTATCTCCCTTAGCTCACTCTCCTGGCAGCCAGGCTGATGGGGTGGAGATAAGGGCAGTACAAGGACTTAGGCAGAGGATAAGAGCATTCATTGTTCCAACGCTGATATTCCCCACTATAGACAGACCATTTTTTCCCCCCCTTTAAATCCTGTAATCACTTATATTTTGCAGAACAACAAAAAAACCTTTCTCTTTTGCTTCTAATGGACTAATCCTGCAGAAAGGCTTTGCTCTGAATTCATACTTTTCTATAGGGCCACAATCTCTTTTCCAGTGAAAAGGTTAATTCAAAGGTCTTTTGACCGGGCCGGGCGGCCGGGAGCGCTCCCGAGGTGGCAGCACAATTGCCGGCACAGGAGGGGAGTGGCAGCTGCGGCCCCCGCGCCTCGCACCCGCTCCCCGGTGCCCTTCTCCGTGCTGGAGTTGACTGCGGCTCTGGGAGCCAAGATAAGACCCCTCTGTAAGGAAGATTGATGCTCGGATTGTGCTGTGAAAGGCCACAGCCTTCAGCTGCCGCCAGCGCCAGCAGCGACCTCGCAGGGCTTGCTGGTGCGAAGGGAGGGAGGTGCTGCACTTGGGGGTCTCAGGTGGGGTTCCTGATGTACCTGCTGGCACCTTTGCGGTTCACTCTTGCATAACAACCCCTGAAGGAGAGCAAAACCGGCCCGTCCTGCTCTGTTCCCTCAGTGTACCTTTACTGAGAGGGAAAACTGAGATTTGGATGGACCTGTAGAGTTGGCTGTTCCTGCTGCTCTTTTGGCATCATCAGAACAATCCCTTTAAAATCCCAACTTCCCATGAACTTACCCATTCTGATCTGAATTTCGGGTGCAGGGATTCCCGCTGGCCACCCTAATCTCCCGCCTGGGCAAAGGATTCTTTTCATGCTGATGGCACAAAGGACTTTGTGGCAAGTTTTGCACAGCATGCGCAAATGAACCGATCTTCTGTTTGCAAGCAGGAGGAGAGTTTTCTTTCTTTCTTTCTTTTTAGAGTATTCAGTTCATAGTGGCTTTTTCCTTTTACTCATGCAATGTATCCCAGGGTAAAGAGGGAGTTTCTTGCCAAAATGTGAAGCATATTCTGCTTTTGTGGAGGAAATAGCATTACTGCTCAGAAATAGCACTTTACATTTGCTCTAGAAATCCAGAACGGTTTACAGAGAAACATTATTCTGCTGATAAACCAATTTATAAGGTGAAGTTATGTGCCAGGTTCAATGGGACTTGTCCATGAACATCTGAGGGCAGATTGTTTCTTGAAGGCATATGTCACACAGTTCTTTGCTGATGAATACCAGTCCCAGCTGCAGCAGCTATTCTCAAATGAAAATTAAAGCTAGTTGTTGCTATCTAAAGTAAATATAAACTGAACAAGGGGCACTAAAATTAATCTCTAAAAACAGCAACAAAAAATGGCTAAAAAAAATTATGTTCTTCTAAAGGAATGGCAGATTTATCTGATGCTTAAAAGGAATTGTATTCTAAGGTGGCTGATCCAATATCTCCTTTGACACCTGAGCAATGGCATTTTCCAGTCTCCCATTGGCAGCATTGTCTACATCTACCAGGCAGCAAAGTAAGCATAGACACACTTTTCTTGAACTCTTTTTTTTCAACTTCTCTCTCATGACACTGAAGATAGAGGGAACTGTGGGGTTTCAGTATTAAAGACTAAATGATGGAAATCATAGAGGTCTCAGTGGCAAGTTCCACTTTTCCTTAGTAGAAGTGTCAGTAAATTCAGGGGTCTGGGCCCAGTCTGAGCATTTTCTTAGCAATTATCCTGCTGATTCCTTCTATCCTTTCATTAGAAAGACTCTTTTATAAGCAGTGCTAAGATGCTAAGTGGTGAAGGAGAAAATCCCTAGATTTTTCACAAAACTATTTCATTTTGTATCAATTATTAAAAGCTTCAGAAGTTCTTAATCGAAGAGGGGACACAGTTTGAACAAATATATTTGTATTCTACCTAGTGCGTGGCAGCTCCAGCTTTTATTTGCCCTAAAAATGATGAAGTTTTTAAAGATCTTAGGACTCACAGGTTGTTCCAGCATAAAACTTCACATTTGCAATGAAGTTCCATATTTTTAAGTGCTTTAGTAACTTAAACACTAGTAGTGGCAAGAGTTGATGTATAAAGTAAGCAATCACAGGAATATAGTCAGTATTTCTCATACCAAGAGAAAATTAGCATGGTGATTAAATTTGCTTCTATGTTGTTTTGCAGCTGTATTTTGGTAATCTAATAATCTTGGAAGGCTATAATTACTTGTCTTTTAAGATGCACCTGCTATCTGACATGGCGTGGCAAGCACAACCAATATTTGGTTTATTGTAGTCAGTGCCCATGGAGGCATTCTGGAGAGCAAAGCAAAAAAGAATCACCACTGAGGTCAGTTGATCATTCTCCTTGGTGGGCTTCAAGTACAACTCACTCTTGTGTCTCCTGCCATCATCAGTCAGGACTGATTATTCTCTTTAATAATAGGTTTAGTAGGCAAACAATTTTATTGCAGGAGAATGAACTCTTTCTGCATGTCTCCTGATTTTGCATATTTTTTTACAACAATGACAACTAGGGCAGTTTGTTGTCTGGTGAAGAAGAAAACATTGTGTATTCAGTGTAATTTTTGTATTTGTGTATTTTCTGTACATACATTCTCACAGTAGTTTTTTAGAAAAAGAAAATTGGGTCAGGTGCTTCTACTCAAGCTGATGATGCAATCTCATGCATTTACTAAATTAGTAAACCTCAGAGGAGATAGTGTGATTAATTAAGCATACTAATGAGAAAGGACTTGTTGGGAGTGGTTGTTAGGGAAAAAGTCCCTACCTCTGCTTTTCAGTCCCAGAATCTCTGTGGATTAGAGAGATGTTACTCTAGCTGAGATCAGTGAAAATGGTACAGTATTTTATGACTGAAAAAACAAGTGAGAGGGCAGGGGGGGATGCCCAGCCCTGTTGATCACCTTGCAAGTGTCTGTGCTGACACCTCCTCAGACTCACACAGTCTGTCTTTTCCATCCCAAGCATGGTGGGATCCACCATTTCTCTTGTGTTGGTGGGGAGAAATGATAGATGGACTTCCAGTGCTCTGCAATGAGCAGCTCTGTGTAAAAGTGACCTCTACAGCTGAGGTGGATGAAGTTTTTAGATAGCTTGGTTTACCAAAAAAAAAAAAAATTATTCAGGTCAACGTAAGCTAGCCAGAAGTAAATCCACTCAAAATAGAAACAAACCCCTGAACGCTTCAGTTGGAATGAAATTTGTCTGGCCCCAAAGAAAGAATTCTATCCAACTTAATTCTTGCTTGTTTGGGAGTAGATGAAAATTCAGTACTAACATCTGGTCATTCCCATAATTTTCTTCTTTTTCCAGCAAACTCTCTGCCCAGTTCTGCTTTGCAGATTTTTAACATTCTTCGGAGATGTAAAAAAAACCCCAATCACTCAGCTAACCAACAATAGCAAACCCCAGGGTTAATTGCTTGGTTGTCCAGTCCTCCACCACAAACACCCACTGAAAGGAGGTGTTACCACCTACAGACCTGACCTGTGACCTTGGCTGCTTGAGCCAGGAGTGCTGGACTGCACATCCAGTCCTGAGCACACACCTCTTCACAAGCCCCTTCTGTTTCCCTGGACAGCAGCAGCTGTGCTCAGCTTGCAGGTCCCGTGCCCTGTGTGGAGATGTGTGGTCCTGTCTCTGTGCCTGGAATGAGGAGCACAGGTAGAAAAGCAGCTGCTGAAGCAAAATTTCAGTGTCAGCTATGTCTGGGAGTGACTCAGCTGAAGCCATTCAGATCACTTCAGATTTATATGTGCCAGAGGGATGAAATTTGATAGCTGAGTTATTGATAATCATAGAATGGTTTGGGTTGGAAGGGACCCGAAAGATCATCTGGTTCCAAAAATCTCATTTCTTTCTCTCTCCTTCTGCAACATTCAGGCTTCACTGTAGGAGGGGAAAAGCTCTGAATTTCTAAGGTGCAGTTTGGGAACAAAACGCCAACAGCATCATACACAGTGTTATACCCATTTATGCTGTATAAATAAATATCCAAAAATGTTTTTTAGATTCTGCCTTGTCTATTACTGAAACCAAAAGCACTTGTGCTTCCAAAATGATCCTCAGAGAATTGCTTTGCATTTACAGAGACTTTCAGATTGGCAGGGAGCCACTGGACAACTTACTGAAAGTCACTGAAAGCTGGAAGCAATGTGAGGGTTCGACATGGAAGCAGTTTCACAGATATTACAGGGCCAATTCAGATTTCACTCACAGAGGAGCATGATAACAATAGAAACATATTTCATTAGGAAATAAATAAATTATTCCAAAAAGATCTTATTACTGCTTTTATACCTAATATAATTCTTCCAGATGAAAACAATCCTCAAAATAATACGAAAAATCCCAACAATTCTGCTAGCTGTTGAGTAAAGCTGTTGTGAGGAGGACAGTCAGAGTGCAAACACCTGGCTATGGGATTTGGTTTTGAAGATGTTCAGGCTGAAAGTATTAACTACAAGTTCCTTTCTTTGGCTCACAGATTTTTTAAAATTATCCAGTCTATTTGCCCAAAATTACTTGCAATTTCTTCAAAATATTGTTCTGCTTTTTGAATAGCACACAAGTGATTTGCTGTAAGGGTTCACTATTCAAATGTCAGAAGCCTTGGTGTGGTTGGCTTCTGAAGCAATGTGGGAATGTTTCGGGTTGCTGATGGGTGATTTATGTAATCCAATGAATTGCAAATTGCAAGCACAACAATGGAGAATTAGTGCTATCTTTGAAAGTCTGACTCATCCTCGTAGGCCTCAAGTTCTCCGAGTCTCCAGTGGTGACAATAGCATGGCACTGGATGCTTTTAAACTGAGCTGCCTTGGGGATTATGGATTGAGAGGATGTCTTTGGTGAGAGCTGTAGGAAGAGCTCTCCTGAGAGCCACGAATGGCTGAAGAGCAATGACCTGTAGCCATTGCAGATGACTTTTATTCATGATGCAGCTTTAAATTCAGCCCAGGTTGCTTCTTCATGGCAGCTTTGTTTTGTCCCTCAGGCTCCTGAATTTTTCTTAGAGCATCAAAGTTGCTTGCCACTTCCACCTGGTTTTAGCAGGAAGAGGTGCATGTTTGCTGTTTTGATAAAAGCCAAGGAACCAGAGAAGTGTAACCAAGAGCCTCACGTGAGGTCTGTGCCCACACCTCACACCTGCAGGGGAGCTGTGAGGTCCCGGCTGGGGGCAGGGACAGGCAGACTGTGCCCACAGCAGTCCTGGCACGCCAGGAGCACCATGTCTGGGGCAGGGGCTGCTGTGCCCCTCCCTGGCTGTGGGCAGCTTGTGGGGCTGGGGGAACCCCTCACTGGTGCCAGCTTAGAGGATGGTGCAGCCCCACTGCCCTGCCCGCCCCAACACTGCGACACCACGCACTTGTCCTAGACCCCTCTCACTTCTCCTCCTGACACCTCACTTCAGTTTCCATGCAACCTGAACCACAGGATGGCTCATCAGTTTGTAAGCAGAGGTGACATAGCTGGAAGTCACCTAAATCCTCAATGATTAAACCAATATTTAAATTCACTTGGTTAGTTCATAATCCCTGTGCCAAGCAGGGAAGCAGGCAAGACGTGGCTTTGAGAGCAGCAGCTGCCCAGCAGCAAACCTTGCAAGTGAATTTAAATAATGCTGGACCCTACTGGAGCAAGAATTTCCAAGGACACTCATTATTATTCAGGCTTCTAAAAGATATTTTATAACAATAATCGACCCTCTGCTGAAGCACATGAGAGATGGTGTGGGCTGGTGGTTGGGCAGGATGTAGGCGAGCATAAGGAAAGGGGAAAGTGCCACCAGTTAGGCTGAAGTATTGCTAATTTTACCTGTAGATCTTAGAGAAAATGTGTCCATGTCAATAAAGGCAGTGGACCAAACTGGACTTTATATTGGCATATTGAAATGCACAGGATCACAAGTACACACAATGCACTTGAAAAATAATTCTCCTACAATGGATGAAGCAGGCTCAGCATTGGGATAACTGGATAGAGGATTTGGTGGCCTAAACAGGGGAAAAAAGCTTTTTATGTACAGACTTGTCTGCACCTCTGATCCTCAGCTATTACATGTTACAGATCCCAGAGATGTGTGCACAAGCCCTGCCCAAAGCGGGGTGCTGCAGAGGGTCAGGCATGCCGGGGGCAGCATTCCTGGCAAGCATTTTCTGTAACACTCTGGTTTGGCTCCGTGATGGGAGTTGCTGTGTCTGTATCAGACTAAGCACACCAGATTTGCTATGTCACCAGCATTTTATGCTGGGAGGACTGTATGCTAGGCTGCCTTTTGGCAGGGTGTGGGGAGAACAGCTGTACAGTCAATGATTAATTCCATAATTGCTCTAATCTAGACCAAAACTGAGACGAACCTTAGATGGAAACACACTGCTGGCAGGGCTGTGATCAGCTCTCTGTGGAGCCAGGAAATGTTAATGAAAATAAGTTCAGCAAGGAGAAGGAGCTTAGCAGACCTGAACCCCATCATTAGAAGTGCAAAGGAGCCTTTTGAAAGTTAGATTTCCAAAATGCAGGTATGATTAGTTTTCCTTGAAAAATTAGCGAGTGCTCCACACTGACTGAAGAAGTGGCATTTTTAAACTGTGGGTTATCAGCACCGTTCAAAGCAAACATATGGCAAAAGCTTCTTGCAATGAGCTGAATATGCAGCTGATAGTGAGTGGAAGACCTTGAGCTCAACTATCCAAATGAGTACTCTTGACTTAGCTGTGCCAGTTTTCTTACAAGAGATTCTTTAAATAACTGCATAAATAAAGAAGCTAACATACTTTCTCAATGCCTTTGGGTATCCACCTTTGATTTTAATTTTCTGCCTCATAGAAAATGCTGTTTGTATATTACAGTGGTGAAACATCGTCAAAATGCCTTTACATGATACATGAAAAGGAACCCATGTAGCAGAGCAGAGCGAACTGTCGGTGACCGCAATACTGACTGTACAGCCTTTCATTGCAGTGCTACTTGCCAGCAACGATGCCTTGCATGTATAATTGCAAGTTTCTAAATGTATTACTGGCTTTCAGAGGGAATTACTACAGAAATGATCCACAACATTTTTCTGTATTTCATTTGCAGCAGCTTCGCGAGCTTTGCCCTTTCTCTTTGCTGTGAAATTGGAGGAAGCTGTTGGTCTCCCACTGAAAAAAAATGAAGGCACTCATACCCTGGAATTGACCACTGATATTTGTAATGACACCTTCAACAGACTCGTTAAAGTGCTATTACTGAACAAGTGCTTGGCATGAAAAAAAAGTATATTTGGCCACCATATAATATATAGTATATTATATGTATATAAAAATATATAAATTCTCTGCAAGTATTTAAATGTACATATTTGCAGTCCCTCACTATTGCTCACTGACAGCCAGGGGCACAAGGCTGCCATTTCAGTGGCTGCTGGTTACTGTGGAAAGAGTAGAGGCAGAAGTGTAGCCAGGATTGTTGAGATGATGCAAAATTTCCGCCTACAAGGAGGAGGTGAATATTTACTCTGAGTGCCTGTCCTGTAAGTCAGCCTGTCCCTGGCAAGAATCAAGAAAGCTTAGTAAACATCTGTTACCTTTGAAATTAAAGTCTATTTAGTGCATTTCAGATGTGTAAGCTTTTGAAACCATGGGTTTGGGTTTGGCCTTTCTTGACCAATTAAATGCACATTATTTATGTATTTAAAGGAATTTAAAGTACTGTAAACAAAGAGGTGATTCCTTCTCCAACAGTGTCAGCCTAAATGAGGAGTAAATTTTAGCTTCACTGATGGTCTTCCCGCTTGTCAATTGTGCAGATGAACCCAGAGTCCATCTTTGCATGCCCTAATCCATGAAGTATTGTTAATTCATTATCTGGTGGACTAATGAACAACAGACATTTAGTTTTTGTTCACTGCTACTTCATACTTATACTATGTTTCCCAGAAGTGAGCCACTTTATTCTGAACTAGACTTCTGGAATTTATTATTTTTTCTCCTTGTTTCTGATGACTGCAACTATTTTTCATAAGCAGCCCCATTTCTTCAGTTTGTGCCAGCTGTGGAAAAAGGATAATGGGGAGAAAATAAATCACAAATATGACAATGGTAATAGTTGGCATGAATGTCATTTTCCAAAGCACTGCATTTAGCTCTTTAATTTTGTTGCAAAGTGCAGACATAATAGTTTATTGAAGCAGGTCACAGGAAAATTGACTGTCGACTAAAAGACGAGAGGCACCACAAAACAGACGTGTGAGTGGCACAATGACTACTGCTGGTGCTGGAACATGATGGGAGCAAACATGGCACTGTTGTCTGTGCTTTGCTAAACCAGCAGCTGAGCTCCCTGTGCCCCAGGAACTGCACACCAAAACTTTTGGTCCTCAACTTCTGTTCTTTCATACCCTTTTCTATTTAAAGAGATCTTTTACCTATGAAAATGTAGTGGTTTTGTGCTTCTCATGGGCTGTGCAGGGGAGAGCAAACGTTCCCCCATTCTCTTTCACCGTGTGTGACACACTCACCAGGGGATGAGACAGCTCCAGCTCCCTGAGCTCAGTGCCCCAGGCCCCCATGGAGGGACAGAGGAGGGGCTGTCCAGGGCTGGACATGCACTTCCACCACCCTCAGCGAGGGCTGCACTGCCAGGGCCAAATACAACGCCCCTGTGCTGTCCCCACTCAAGGGGCTGAACATCATCACCCACCTTCTCCAGAACGCCTCTTTGTAACCCGATAAAAGCTGTGTAATTGAGTTAATAGCACAGTCACTCACTGCAAGGAAGCTAAAAATTCAGGATTGAAAATTTGCTGTCACATCTGATTTTATTTGTACATTTCTGTTGGATACAGCATGATTAACATTTTTTACCTCTTCTGTAGTGCTTCGCAGCCATTTTTTATTCAGAAGTATAGTTTGGACTGAATAAACATTTGTATTTCCCTTGCTTTTATTATCTACTGCTTTTAGAGTAGCTCATTTAAAATAAATTAGTAAAAATGAAATCTCGTTAATGTAATGGAGAGGACAGGACGCACTTATATTTAGATTCATGTCTGCCTGCATCAAAACCAAAAACTCCCTATTTTTAGTTGTGCACCAATTCAAATCCTGAGAGACTGCAAATTCAGTTTTGACTGATACTGGCACAGAACACAGAGCTGTAATCATGTCCTTGTGCCTCCCATGGGGTTCATGATCTCAAAGGGAGGGAATAGAGTCAGCATCCAGTCCTGAGAGTCTTCTCCAGGAAGATTCCCATCACACCTGTGAGAGAATTAAGCTAAAGAAGTCAACTGCATGGTTAAAATTTATATTGATTTTTTTACTAAGAAAAGCAGTGGGCAGATGTCTATGAAACATGTCTAGGCTTAATCTAGTTGGCCACTGGATGTCACTGATGGCCTCAGAAATACAATGGTAGCATGTAAAAAAAAAAAATACATGAACAGGTATTAAAAGCAAACCCTGTACATCATCCATACATTTGAAGGGGAAATTAACAATGTCTTAGCAGCTTTGAAAGATGTCACTACTGGAATTTTTAGGTTCTCAGTGCAAAAGCGTGCAAAACTGTCTCACTCTGGTGACAATGTTTCTTCTTGTAGTAACAGAATAAAATACCCACAGTTTTCATAAACTGAAGCAGAACCTTGTTATGATCACAGATAGCCAAACTCCTGAGCTGAATTGTATCTGAAGCTCACCCAGGTCAAGGTCAAGCATTCTGAAGAATAAAATATTTTCTTGTTATTTAGCTCTCTTCTACCCCTTTGTATATCCCCTTTAGCCCTAAATGGGGACTGCTGGTATGTCAAAAAGAAAGCACATCTGAGCGATTCCTGAGCCAGCCTGAAGCAGGAAGTACCAAAGGTCTGGTTTTGTTGGTGTGGGAGTTTGGGTAACTCAGAAAATCCTCTGGCTTTTGGGTGCTTACCCATGCTGAAAGGAACTCCTGCATTTGGGGACATTTGCCAGCTGTCACTACCTTTAGATAATGTACCCTAAATTTGTAG
Source organism: Aleadryas rufinucha (assembly GCA_013397815.1). Lineage (NCBI taxonomy): Eukaryota > Metazoa > Chordata > Aves > Passeriformes > Aleadryas > Aleadryas rufinucha. The sequence goes on from VZTH01005076.1 coordinate 93,937, forward strand.
GAAAGAAAATTTCCTTTGTTTTGGGAGATGAAAATATGATGGTGCCTTCACCCTCTGGGGTGGGAAGAAGAAACTGCCCATTAAAGCAAGCTCAGACTTGTACTCTCTACAGTGGTTTCACAATTGCTAAACATCTGCTGGGCCTGTTGGTGACTAAGACACATTTCTGGAAAGAGCAAATATGGCTGTTATTTCCCTACATTTTCCTGGGAAAACAGTTAAATGAGGTTGCACGAGACTGAGAGCTGAGTTACTTCTCTTGGAGTGCCTCAGCAAAAACAAGTGACAACTGCTAACGGAGACTAATTGAAAAATAAGGTCATTAAACATCTGAACACGTCCAAGTGTTGGCCAAGTTATTTTCAGAAGACAACACAGCCATGGACTGAGCTGAGTCCCTAGCACTACCAGAAAGACAAGGCTACTGAATGCACTCTGCAGACCTAGAAGGCTGCTGAAACCAAAAATTCAGGGGTTAATTTTCATACTAAGCTCACATTTAGAAAAACATGAAACAGATGTTCATATCAAAATCTGGTATTTTTCCGTGAAAGCCTAACATGAAAAAGAAGTGAAGTTAAAGCATGCATGCTAATAGCTCCTTTCAAATAGTTTAGTCTTTTTTGAATGCATAGATGTTCAGAAAATCTCAGTCTAAGCAATTCTGGGTAACGTAAAAAAAGTCTCTGCTGGCTTAAGCTAACAGAGTAACTGCTTTATCTCAACAGGAAAGAACTTTCCTCTTGGGGTGCTCTGTCTCACCATCGAATTCTTGTGTTAAATTAACTTACTAATCAGTGTGTACATATGTCTGTATATAACACGTGGCAAACAGGCAACCTGCACAGGGAGATGTGTCCATGCTGAGGCTGCTCTCAGAAAGAACAATCCAAACTGTAGTTAGAACGGTCCTTTGCCAGGTCCCTCTGTGATCAAAGCTATAGCAATAGTCAGACATGACACCATGAATGAGAAATGTGGCACAAATAACACAGAATCAGTGGTTCATTGTACTTAGCGTTTTTCCAGCAATTTGCTGTATTAGTACTTTGGCCATCTGACACCTGGGCAGCCCCTGCATCACGACAGGCTCTGCAGCTGCTCTGTTGCTGTAGCTCACCAGACTTTGGATGCCAGTGACTACATGTGTGAATCCCTGTCTGTTTGTCCAGCTGACTTCCACATAGACACTGGAGCAGATTAGAGCTGCTGCTATTTTTGTAAATCTAGATAAAAGCAGGAAAAATACATAATTATTTTGGGTAAACTTCCCTGACACTAGCAGCTTTGTGAATGATACTGAAGACACTGCTTGTGCAGGCATGTTTTTGTCAGTCTGCTCAGAACAGCTCTAGTTTAATCTAACTACACTTCAGCACTTCTACTGCCTGCAATTCCTTATCCAGAACATTTTTTCCAGCTGTGTTGACTGGCTCTTTCAGAGATTCTTGATATTTTGTCTCAAGGCCATGCAGATTTAGCTCTGTGAAGGATTTACATGTTAAAAACACCTAAAGGCAGAGGCTGATCAGAGATCCAGCAAGAGCTACGCTGTGCCTCTGATGCCACTGATAGCAAGGGGACCATGCCATACACACACAGCTCATCTTTCTGTCCCTGCCACTCCACAGGACTGGCCAGTTTTTGGTACCCTTTTATGCACCTTTTCTAGTTCTGCTATTTTTGTAATGTAGGACACCAGGATTGTACATGATATTTAAAATATAGGCACAGGATAGTTCTCAGTTTTGTTTTTCTTTCCTAATAATTCCTTATGGTCTAGCTTTCTGTGAACTGGTGTTCTCCTAAACACATCTGTTATGGCCCCACATCTCATTCCTTGGGAGTGTTGGTTAGCACCTCAGTGTGTCCCTTTTGCTCTGTGTGGAACTGTGTGTTCATTGCCATACAATTCTTCTGCAAATGCTTTCATTTTTCAGAACCTGGTATCAGCAGCAAGTGTTGCCAGCTCATTTGTTGTCCCTTTTCCAATTTACGGTGGTTGCAAAGCCAATTTTCATTATTTAGGGCCTTGGACAATCTCTGGCATTTTGCTTAGGAACTGCAGGAGGTTTTAGTAGTAAAAAGTGTGGCAGACTTAAGTTGATCTCTCTGGCACAATGATTATATATGGTGCAGAGTAGGGTCAGTGAACCATTTAGGATACCTTATGTGGCAAGTAGGGAAATGCCCACAAGTATCCTAAAACACTGCTCTGTATCACTGCAACTGAGAGGTGAAATGGGGGTGGAAAGGAGAACACTTTCCCAGGGTTGTGAAGCCATTGTGTTTATAAGTGACTCAGTCTGAATAACCTAACTCATGGCCCAAGACACCTGCTAATAATCTTTTATTAACCTTATGGAGAACTGTCCAAATATAGCTGAGCTTTGAAAGAGTAAAGCCAAGTACAAGAAACACCACAATGGTGTTGGGGTAGCCATGGATCTGGCTGGAGCACCTCTGCTTGCCCCTGTGCTTTCTCCCATTGCTATTCCTGATATCCTGAATCAAATATCAAGCCAGGGCTTTAATCTAAATAAGAGTGCTAATAATAATAATAATAGTAATAATAATAATAAGGCTGTTATAAGTCCCAGTGCAGGATTTAGGCCAGACTTTCATTACAAACTACAATATCAGTTCATGAGTATTGTTGTGTCAACAGAAGTCCCTGCTGTGGACTCAGTTATGACAAAACTCTGAATTCACCAGGGTAGTTTATTTCACCCATATTACGCAGCAGAAGTTCAGTTTTGCCAGAATAAACACGTCCATGCCAAGAGCTGGGACAGTGCTCTAGGAAGAGCTGCACTGGGAGCTGCACTCTGCTAGGCCCAGATTTAGGCACAGGGAGATTGGGGGATCCTGCCCCAGCACAGATAAGAGTACGAGGCATGAGTTCAGACAGTGAGAGACTGGGAAATGTCCCAATTCCTAACATTACTGTCTCCTAGCCTTAGCAGCAATGAGCTATTGGCAACTTGAGACAAGCTGCCTCATGCAGAGGAGCTACAGGCCAAGGGAAGCTAACTATTTCTGTCGTGTTTAATTTAATCACTTAAACAGTTAATCCCTTTGCAACGTCATTTTTTGGCATAGATACCACATCTGTCTGTTTCTGAAAAGATCTTCTTACTAATACAGCTTTTTAATATATGAAACAGTTTGCATCAGATTACAGATCCTCAGCAGTAGCAGACACTGTCTGTAGGCACCCCCAGACAGACACACGGACATGTGCACCAGAGATGCACAGTTCCTCTAAACACCTCTGCTCTCTCCCACCTCCTGGTTCCCTGTAATGCCTGTTTTTCCCTCTTTGTTCCCCATCAGAAACAAAACAGAATATGCCCCAGGCAAGTTGTATTCCAGTGTGTTAAGGCTTTGTGTACAAAATCCAAGGTGTAACAGATTACCTTTGATATTTTATATTTGCACAGCTTTTTTTGCCTTCTGTTTCACTGCCTGTTTTACTGCCTTGTTCAAGTGTGTTTAACACAGGCTCTGCTCTGCTTTGAACCCATCCTCACTTGCAGATACTGGACATACTGGAGAGACACCAGCAAAGCACCATAAAGATGGGTAAGGGGCTGGAGCACCTCTCATATGAGGAAAGACTGAGGGATATCATCAATAATAAGTCATCACTGATGTATCATCAATAAACCACTGCAGGGTGGGTGTAAAGAAGACAGAGCCAGGCTCTTTTCAGTGGTACCCAGTGACAGGACAGGCAGTGGACACAAACTGAATGCAGGAGGGTCTGGCAGAACACCTGGAAACGTTTTTTCTGTGAGTTTTAGCAAGCACTAGCACAGGCTGGACAGAGGCTGTAGAGTCTCCGTCCTTTGAGGAGTTCTAAAGCCATCTGGAGGTACGTGGTTCGAGGTAACTGGCCCCCAGTTGTCCTGCTCGAATAGGGGATTGGGTGAAATGGCCTCCAAGCTCCCTTCTAACCTCAACCATTCTGTGATTCTTGAAATGGGATAATGGTCAGTCCTTGTATTAGGATCAGCAGGAGATAGGTTTAGGGAAAGAGTTTTTCTCCTCATTTTGTAGGAACTTTTTGACAACTGTAGGGCACACTGAAATAATTTAAACATTTGATGCAACAGACACAGGAGTAGAAACTACATAAGAAAATTACTTTCATGATTAATATCAACATGCACAACCCTGATGCTGAAGAAGCAGCAACTGTGACCAGAAAAACAGGCAAGAACAGCAGTGGATTTCTCTTCCATGATTCCTCTATTTATTCCTTCATGAAAGTGATGAAATGTCAGCTGTTTTTCCACGTGTGAGAAGATCTTGCACGGAGGACTCATGTCTAAGAACATGCACGTGGTGTTTTTACAGCAAAAATAATGTTGTTTTGCAATGCATAGGTATATAGTATTTTTATTAGGGCTGAGAGAGTTTAAAAAAACAGCTGAGAAGACATGCATGTGTGTCTTTTTTCTCCCTTCTTTTCTAAAGGGTTTAATTTAATTTTAATCCGTTCGGAAATAAGAACTGAAAAAGAAAGGGAAAGGGAGAAGAATGTAGACAAAGAGGGGAATGAAAATTGAGCATAATTTAAATAGGAAAACTGAGTTTCCCGTGCACCTTGGATTTATTGTGAAAAGACTTGTCTTTCCAAAAAACTGATTTTTTTTTTCAAGTACATGGAAGTACTGGGCCATGGGAAGGTTATGGAGTAACAGAGTAGCTAGAGTTGTCTGAAAAGACATTTAAATTGGAGCTTGCCAGATACCCTTCTGGCAACTCAGTGCTAAGGTTTTTATATACTGTGGGGTGTATCTTGTTCCCTGGGTCAAATTTGGGTGCATTCTTTTGGTGGAATGCATTCTGTGGCAGCTGAGACACATTATTCTCTGGCTATGTCTTGTGAAATTAAAAGAAGTGGGCAAAAAAGATGTTTTGAGATAAAATCTGAATGGAGATACTGGGTTTTAGACAGCGAGTACAGAAACTTGTTTTCAAGGGTTAGAGAAGAAAACTTACAACAAGAGCAAATCTGCAAGGCAGAAAAAAATTATTATATTGTTATTAAGCTGTTATTATAACAGAAAAGAGTTATTAAACTTACACCAGTTTATTTACTTTCTAAATGAAAATATGTAAAATGTTCATTATATTCCATGTCCTCAACTGCAATACCACATTATCTAAGTATTTATATGTATCTTATAAATGAGCCATATTTGATATATCATTCACTAGTCTATGTTTATTCATTGTTTGGGGTCTAATAAGTAAAAGAGAAATTCTTTACAGATTGACTTCAGTTATTTTATTCTGGACTTCTTAATATGTTAGCTGTGTATTCTGATTCCAGTGACTTAATGGTTTCTATTAAACACTGAATAAAAACCCTCTAGGGAAGCTATTTAGAAATGCATGACTTATTCAGTGTGAGGTATCTGCAGATGATTGATGAAAAAAAACTTTACAGGCTAAGGAAAACTTTGGACTAAGGAAGAATTTTAAAATAATTTCATCTCTGAACAGACAGTGACAAAATCATTGGATTGCTTCAGATGTCAGTGAAAAAGCTTGTATGTGAAACTAACTTAGTCTTTATTATACATTTGTTTCATAAATTAGAAAAAAGATCTAAGGTAAATGTTCAGCTCATCTGGTTTGTAACAGAAACCATGACTATGGTGGATAGGGTACAAAGATGAGCTCATTCAAGAATTCTTCTGAAACAGTAATTTATCATCTAGGTAATTTTAAAGGTTCTTCATGTCATTGCAGGGGTGGCAGAAACAGGCTTTTTAAAGGATGATTTTGTAATCCCATGGTAAGCTGGTGCTTGAAAAGAAGATTTCACTAATGACAGACTTCCCATCTTGTAAATATTGGGTAAAAATTTTCAATGTAAAAGTCTGTACTGAAATGTGTAATAGAAAATTGTCTCTTCTTCCACTAAACAAGGATGACTTCCAGTATCATTAGCAATTGTTCCTGAGAAGATTCTGTTTTGGATTATATTATATATACAATGGGAATTTATTTGAGGTTTCCCAAGTTTACTAGTTCCATTCCCATGAGCTAACAGACAGTAGATCAAGTGCTTTCCAGTCAAGTATTCCCATGGCAAATATCCACCAGTGTCCCTTTCATCTGATGCAATGGCATAGTGCCCATTCTTCTGCTTCATCACTCTCTTTCAGTGCTGCAGTGTTCCAGGAAAGGGCCATATCATCCATGAGACTATGCGGGAGACATTAAGCCTAATCTTTAAAACCTTATGGTTCTGTTTCGGGTTTTGCTGACCACTGGAAACAATTACAGCACAGACAACACATGGGAATGTCTGACAGCTTCTTCAGCCCCTTTGCACTCAACCACTTGGTGAGCCTTTAGGTTTTTGATTGTTGCAATCGCAGTCCAAAGCCCGTGTTTGCATCAATATCCTGGAAATGAGCAAGAACCAGGCAACAGGTGGTCAAGGTGACTGCCATTAGACACATATCAAAAGGGTAAAATAGGCTGTTAATCAGACATTTTCTCATTTCTGTCATTATGCCAAGCAATCCATTAACAGCCACTGACACCAACTCACCTGCACTTTTTGTGCTTGCCAGTGCTGAAAGCTCGTAGCCTCCACGATGGTTAGAGCTATCACATCTTTATAAGCATAACTAATAAAGTTTACTTGCTCCTGGGAAAGCTTTTCGTAATCTTGGCTTTTACCTAACAGTTTTGAAAACAAGACTTGGGCATCCATAGAAAGCAGAAAAATAGATGGATTTAGGTGACTTTATAAGCAGTACTTCCAACCGACACCATACTGTTAATCCTAGAGATGCAGAATCTGTGCAGAAGATGCCTTCACCAGTGAGGAAGAGTTGGGTTCAGGAATGTACAAATGCTATGAGAAAGGCTTATCTGTTCAGAGAATTCAGGAGCTTCATAAGGGTGGTTTGAAGATGAAAGCTGAGAGGCTGTGGGAGTGAGAGACGAAGAGAATTGAGCAGCATGAAAGAGGATTTAGGAAACCTGGCTAGGCAGGAAACCAAAGCTGATGGACAGGCAAAAAAAAAATCGAGCAATTTCTTGTAGAGAAAGAAAAATTATAAATTAGGAGGACAGCATTTATTTTCCAGATGGACTGGAAACTAGATTTTGGAGGTTCTACCACCTAGAAGTAGCTACTGAAAGTGTGACAATGAAGTGTCCTGCTGCTGGCATGGCTCAGGAATAAAGCTTGTGAGGGCGGTATACTTCAGCTTTTAGCTGCCTTTTTCTCAATGGAAAAGACAAAAATCCCAGATCTTCAGATCTTCAGGGAGACATTTCTTCATTTTTCTCAATGAAAAAGGGTAAGAAACTATAGCAGCATGTGAATATGTTGGGATGGAGCTAATTTTTAAAGCCAGGCACAGACTGAGCAGATACTACAATTCTATCTAAAATAAGATATAGAAAGACTCATGTCTAACTGCTTTCATAAGTCACAGGCTGGATGTGAATTTTACGTGGTTTCTCATGTCCTAGGTATTGGGGGTGCTTTACATCTTGTGAGACTGGCAGGATAGAATCAAGTGAGACCAGCCATGTGATAGCTAAAGAGGATAAATACTGAACAGAAGAGAAGTTTCCAAGTTATTTAAAAGGAGTAGTTGTGAAAATATATAAAGTGCACCTTTTAAAGTTTTGGTCTCTGTTTATTTTTTCATAAACAATCTAAAATGTCACTACTTGCTGGGACTTTTGCAAGCATCTTTGTTCTAAAGTGGCATGAAATTCAAAGAAAACTCAGATGTTCTGCAGACGTTATTATTGATGGCTCTACTTTAGGCTTTGACCCCATATATATTTCATGCAACAGTTCTGTCCCACTCTTATTGACATACAAGAAGGCAAAAGCAAAGAAACATTAAAACCCCTGAATTTCTTAAATTATAAAAAAATACTGGATTTCATTGGAACTTTTTGTTCAAAGGTAGTTTGGTTTTCATGTTCCCTGAATCAAAGAAAGTATCTTCGGATGCACTTTAAAAGAATTGGTTTAATCAGACTGTATTCTGTACCTTTGATCTGGTGTGCCTGTGTCTGCTTTCTTGAAATACCTCATGTATAGAGACCTTTTGATGATTTGAGAGTTTTACTTGAAATAACAAACATATACAGCTAAAATAATGTGGAATCCTGTTCTCTTTGAGCATGGACATTGACTGAGACAAAGAAAAGGTCTGGCTTGTTTGTAAATACTGCTTCCAGAAGGATTCAGAAAACCAGCAACTTGCTATAAATTTGCCCAAGCCTCTCCCTATATTATTCCTTTGCAAAAGCAATATAATTTTGCACCCAGTCTCTTAGCACTCCTTTCTGGTTCTAGGTACTTCTATCACACTCAGCAGAGGCACTAGTTTAATGTATAACTCATCACAAAAATGAAGTAAAAAGAATAAAATGAGACTGGCCAAACTCTGTAAGTGATCTAATGTTTCTTTTGAATTGTGAATGATGATCCATTCTTGGCTCAAGAATAATATAAATACACATTCCTCAGAGGAGAGATGAAGGATTGACGTGGATTTGTCAAGGTGTTTTGTTTTTTTTGCATAGAGGACACCTTGTTGAAAATGGATGAAATAAATTACAGTGGGTAGATGTGCATTCTATTTCTATTGCTTAAATGCATGAACAGTGGCTGCTGTTGGTTGGAAAAAAAAGATGGCAGCTCTTCAAGCACCAAATTCATATGCTGTTTATAATTACACAGAGCAGTTACTGACCTGCTGAGAGATCCCTTTTCTCTTGAGTTTACCCTAACCAGCACTGCACCTTCCCCAAACTTTGTCACACACTCAGGCCTCTCTCTGCTTTAGAAATGGGCGTTCTCAATCCTCCTGCTGACGGCTTTGGGGCCACTGTTCCTCTTGCACTGGCCCAATTGCTTTGACGTGTTTTTTATCTATAGCTCCAGAGTGCTCAGTCAGTTATGGCACAGTTATTTTATAATTTAGATAGTGTAAGAAGTGTAATGAGAAATGCAAAACCAGAAGCGACTTGAACATCTTTAATTGCTGTTATTCCTTTATTTCTCTTGGAAATCCTTTGCATTTAGAAAGCCAAGGTGCTTCCTCTTCTGTTCCTTGCTAAGCTTCCCCTTCAGAGTCTGGCATCACTCCTTTACTTTGAGGCTTTTCTTCCTGCTTCACTTTTTGTCTCCTGTCATACTGCTCTCTCTGTTTCTCTTCCTTTTTCTTTTTTTTTTTTTTAATGGTGAGAGATTCTTTCATTTTGAACTGCCTCAGCCTCTCCGTGAAAGGATCAAAGCTTCACACTTTGCTCCGTCTCCCTTTGCTCCTTTGCCTCCCCTCACTTTCTTTCCACCCTTCTGCTCTTTCAGAGTTCAGAGATGAAAAAATTGTTTTGTCCAAAGTGGAGCAAACTCTTTGCATAAGAAAATTCTCTTCAAATGGATGATTAACAAAGTTGAATGGCTCTCAAGTATTAATCCTATGCCAAGCATCAAAATTTCTTCTGTCACCACCTTTAGGTTTTAATTCAAAGTAAAAACAAATACAAATGAGACACTAATAAAGTCCTAGTCTCTGAGAGGAACATTTGATCTGGCATGGATATAATATGAAACCAAGTGCTTAAATTATACTCGGAAAGACACACTGAATCATAAGGCATGTGACACTTTTAAGCCCTATGAATCTTTTCACCTGCATCTTTCCTGCATGTTTGTACGTCATTTACTGCCTTCTTTTCCCTGGAGTATGGAAGTGGGATAGCATGTTTTACCAAAGTGGGATCTTGAAAGAAAACATAATTGCATTTATATGGGTTTTCCAGTAAGAATTCAGACATTCCTTGGCTAATAAACTTATTTACCACAAGTGGTAATGTGCAGGTGTGCATTCTTAAACAAGCAAACATCAGTTTAAAATGAGTTACACAAAACCTGTGAATACAAGATGAGTCTTGCATACTGTGAACTTTCATATTGCTTTCTTTTATTGTTCTGTGTATCTTCTTGAGTGGAAAGAAACTTAATTAAAATCATAAAGAAGCATTGCAACAAAGGAAACTCATTTCAATGGCTCTTTTGCCACGTTACTGTGCATGAGATAAAAGTCTCTGCAAGATGATTTTGTGCATACTCAACTTTATTGGTCGTTGTTTGTCTACCATACCCACACTGTCTTGTCATTTGTGCTTCTGTTTAGCCTTTTATAAAGAGGTGTGTGTCTTTTGATACCTATTTCTGGATGTCATCTGACTGGAGACCAAAGCCAAGCCCTGCATTTACCTGGCTCAAACACCACACCACGAGAAACCCAGTGATGACAGCTAATGCAAAGAAGAGGCCACACTGCAGCAAGGATATTGCTGAGAGGGTGACAGGTTTCCACAGCTCCACCCTCCCTTTTTTGGTCTCAGAATGTCTCTCCTGGCCATATCAGCTGCATTGTCATGTATCAGTCATGGTTTACCCTGTCCCATCCCTCCACAGGGCAACTCAGCTTTATAAAACCTTACCAGTCTCTTCACCAAATCAAACCAGTCTTGGTGTCCCTAGGGTGGGACTAGGCTGACCCACATGGCCCTGCACTCCTCCTGCCCTCCTTGAATCTCTGAAAAGCCATGCCAGGGGCAGCACAGTGGCTGTGTGCTCTATTTTGTAACATTTTCTCCTATATTACAGGGCTTATCTCCACGCTAATGTCCCAACCTCAGCCAAACGTGTGAACACAGATGTGAGGTCAGGAGGAACCAGGGCACACTGTGGAAAGGTGGGGGGTCCTTGCAGGTCCCAGCACAAAGCTGCATTTGCAGTCCTCCCTCCCAAGGCAATTCCAATGGGCAGAACAAAGGCAGACCTCACAGGTGGCAGCATCTTCCACTTGTAATTCCATTTTCTGTTTGAGAACATGTAACATCCTGGGTTAATAGCATGCACGAAAATCAACAGGAAAGAAACTAATGGATAAACTCATCACAGAGGGCAGTAAACAATCCCAAATGTAGGTCTGCTTCCAGCCCCCGCTCTGCATCCATCTTTACTTTCTTCAGCACCAGTGGGAGATCTCACAAATGTTAAGGGAAAATAAGGGGTAAGTTTTAAATGCTCGTGTGAGATTTCGGTTCCCTGGAACCTGTTTATCTAAACCAAAACAAACATTATCTGCAGTGACTTGTGCTTGTGACTTATTTCCCATGCACACCAATGATTAGTAAAGCCTGGTTTTGGATTTGTTGACATTTAATAAAAGCTAGACACTCCAGGGGAAAATAAATAGTTTTTGTTCTGTAGCCGTAGCTGGATTTCCTTTTGGTTGGAATCTTAGCTGGGCGCTCGTAGCATTTATGTTCAATTAGAATCAAACATAGCCAAGGAAATTGGAATCAAGACACAGGTTTGTATCTGTGCATGGAGATCATCATTCCATCTTATTCTCCCATGCATCAGGAGAAGAAAATATATTCACATTAATTTTACTCATATTAAAGTCTTTAGGAAACCTGGCAAAAATATAGATTTACATGAGTAATCAGAACAGTCATTTGGAGGTTTGGAAATTGAATCATTGACTTAATCCATATGTTTTAGATCAGATCTCTGAAACATATCATGCTGCTTCTGAGATGAAAATAGAGCAGTTTTAAGAAAGTCAACTGCAAAAAAACCCAGATATGTTAAACTTTGAACTGTCTAATAATAAAATATGATACATAATAGGTGTGCTAGCAACATTTGAAAGACAAGGTATTTATTGTGAGGTCAAGGTAATGCTATTCTCTTGGAATTTTGTTTTGCATTTCATAAAATATGATGATAACCCTTGGTCTGTAATTACTGTAATTCTACAGTATTATTGGTGGGAGAAGATCTACATGCTGGCATCACGACTCTACCTGTATTTGTAGTCAGCATTGTAAGGGTTTAGGAAAATGACACTTAAGAAGGCTGTAACACCCATTAGCAAGTCCTTCCACAGCTTTCAGGTCTGGCCAAACAGAAGTGTTAAAACACATTTTCACCTAAGAGCATTCCTATTGATCACTTAATGGCATCAGGAGGCATAATACAGGAAATGAAATTATTCCAAATTATGCCTTTAAAAGTAAGCGTTTTGTGGACATTTAATACAATAGATACATACATGCATGCACATATATAAATTTTTCACATTTAGTGCTAATTTTAGAAGCACCAGGTAGAAAATATCTTCCCTTTTAAATTATTTATAAGGTTCATGTGCCAAGTAATCTTTAAAGTATGCGTGTTAAACTGAAAAAGTATGTTACGCTTTACTTGAACCACAGAGTTCCTAGTGTTGCTTCTTGCTTTATCAAAACTTGAGAACTTTTCTCAGATTTGTGTTCTATCATAATCATAAGTTTTTTTTCATTTCCATTATCCTGTGATCTGCTGCAAACAACCAGCTCTACTTACTGCTGCTAAAATAGGCTGCTCTTACATGAAAGGCCAGTGCTGGTAGTGAACTGGAAATGAAAGGTTTGTTCCAGTAATAAGAAAACCTTTTTCTGAGAACTACTTTTTTCTACTGTCTCATAGTGATGGAAAGATCAAACACTATTTTAAACACAGTAGTTCTATACTTCAGCAACAAAATGCTTCTTTATAATGTGCAACCAAAAAGAAAAAAAAGTCTGTTGTTCAACAGTCTCTCTGAAAATGATTTGGCTTCTTCTCTCATCTCTGTACATAATGAACTCCAAATCTGTGCCTTATTTCTTTGTAGCTCACATGCAGCCTCCCCCACACGTGTTCCCACCATCAGACATTGAATTCCTAGGCTAATAGCAGATCCATGGTGCTAGTACATGTTTCCCTGGGATTTGGAAAAAGCCTTTAAATAGATTTTTATTGGTTTTAAAGAACAAGGTTATTTTGTGTTAATAATGGGCATGCATTAGTCTTTAGATAATTGCTTTATATAACTTGAAGTTTTGCCTTTCAGCTAAATAAACACTGTATGTGTTCACAGGTGTATTGTCCTCCAGGGCATTCTGCTTTTCAGGGTGGCAGCTGCTGCCAAGGTGTTGCTGATACAGCTCTGTGTATAATTTATTGGAAACAGGTGCTGGCTTATGATGAAGATAGACAGGAAACTAAAGCAGACAACATGTTTAACCACCATTAAAAAAGTTCAGGTTCAGAAAGACAATGTGTCTGAGATGTTTGGTTGATGTTGCCAGCATCTTAGTGAGGAGTTTTCAAGCTCCCAGAAATCACCATAAGGAACAGATTGTCCAGGAGCTGCAGGAATTGCACTCTAACGAGCATTGCATGTGATGGCGCCAGTGCTCGTTGATTACACAAATCCTGTCATTTGTAACTAACAAAAATTATGGAATGCACTCCCAGGCTGATGCTAAAAATTACTTTTAAATAAGGTTAATACCCAGGGCTCTCGGGCTGGGGATGCTGTGTGGGACACAACACTGTTGTGGGCACAGGGACCTTTGGGCCTTTGCAGGATTCTAAGATCTTTTCTCCCAGGCTTTACTGTGAGAGGACTGCAACAAATAACTGGGAAACACTAATATGTTGAAGCAAAAGTGGAAATCTGATTCAAATTCACAGAGAAAGGACACTCCAGAGCAGAGTTCCTCTGCCACCAGTAGCTGACCCCAAACCCATGCACTGCATAAGGCAGGTTAATGGGGATGTTGTGGGAGCTGCTGCTTCAGTCCATCAACACAACACAGCGAGGGAGCAGCAGAGCAGAGAATAGATCAGCACACATGGGAATAGGTGGAAAGCCTTCTTTTGGCCTCAGTGGGCTTTGGATTAGATCCCAGGAGAAAAAAAAATGAACTTCTTTATTTTCTGTGGCCAAGTTAAACCATTAAAATTATTTAAACGTTGCTTTTTCCTCCCCTCATCTTACTTCCCCTTGCTTTTATTGTAGCTTTAAACAATTTTTTTTTTTTTAAATAAGAAACTTTCAATAGGAGTTCATGAGGATATTTATTCACGGACAGCAGTTTGCATATTTTAGCAAGTAATCTCCAGTTTAATCTCTAGTCTCTATAAGATACATATGTAGTAAATATGCATACTAAATATTTTTAAAAGAAGTTGTTAAAGTGTGTGCACAGTTCTTAAACCTCAAACCTTAAATATCTCGATGATTTACATTTAAAAAAATACCCAAAGGCATCAGACCACATTATGGACTAATAGCCTGCCAAATTTCATTTTTTTGGAAATGTTTGAGTTTCAATATATGAGTGTAAAAAGGCAACTGAAACAACAAAATTTGGTTGAGAAAATATTGACCCCAGGCTGAGACCTTGTGTGCCAAAAATGTTGACAAAACTTTATACCAACCCTAGCAGGCATGTCATGTTTAATACTGGCAGTATATGGAAAAAAAGTTTGGCAATTTAATGCTAGTATTAATTTGAAAAACTTTTATGCAGTGGGTATAAGCTTTTACATTACCATTCCTAATTTGTACCAGCCTTCCTTTTCTTTCCCAAAGAATAAATGAACTACAGTAGTGGGGATAGAGGGGCTTGCAGAGAAATCCCCCAAACATATAAACCAATGAAGCTGTTTGCTGTACCCCACCCAAACCCGCATACCTGCCTTGGAGTGATCACCCCTTCCATCTGATGGATAATTCCATTTTCATGCTATTTACATTTCTGGATTATTTTTTCACATAAATTTTTTCATAGGAAAGCAAATAGTTGAAATGAAAATAAATCTGTTTAAAGGAATATATGTAGAAAATCTTTATTTATAGTGAAACCTCTTCAAATAAATATTCCGTTAACAAACTTGTGTAAAGAATGATAACGTTTCATACTCTACCAAGTGATGAAATACAATGCCAGAAAACAAGTGGAGAAATTTGATGATTGATTATTAGACTCCTTAAGCAAATAAATGTGCACTAGTTAATGATAGCTCCTTGTGATGGGAGTTTCAGTGCATCAGTGCTCTGTGAAAAAATAAATGAATGGCAGGAGTCAACCAACTCTCCACCCTAATGCTTTGCATTTTAGAGGTCTACTCTCTACCACCAAGTTACTCTGAGAAATGTGGTGGTTTGAGCTCCCACACAGTTACACATCAGTGATTAAACTGCACTGATCGAGCTGTAAGAGCAGTGTGGAACAAGGGGTGGACAATGCCCCCCAAGGCTGTGCTGTGGTCACACCTCATGTAGTCAGCAGGGAGGGATTGTGAGGGAGCTGTGTCATGACCACATGTGAGCAAGTGATGCCCCAGTGATTACACAATGACTAAAGAGGCCCCTGCTTGATTACTAAACAAACAAAACCAAACAAGCCCCACAGGATCAACACTGTGGCAGCTGAGAAGGAGCTGCACAGCCCTTTTCCCAGGGCTGGCTTCAGCCGTTTCAAAACACGTATTCCCACTTACACACCCAGGTTACGTTCTAGGTAGGAACTGGAAATAATTACAAGATGGAAAATGCAGCCATTAAATACTTCATTATAGCCAATGGCTGTTCTAGGACACATAAAACCCCACCTGGTATGGGCTGGGCACATCTGCTGACCTTGGTCTTGCTGGTTCCAAATCAAAGATAAATAACAGGAGTATCTTCCAAGGTTATGGAAACCCAGCTTGCAGTCCATCCTGACTCAAATCATGAAGGAAACTCGTTGGCATTGTCTGTCAGGACTGTTCATCCTTCATCTGAAAAGGTTTGGTATGTGGAGCAGTGGCTGATGGCATTTGGTTAGAGGCACACAGCCCACACTGTGGTGACCCCTCCTCACATCTTCTTGGGTTTCCTCAGGCACTGCTGGGACCACACTCGGATGGAATTACGGGGCAGGGTTGGGCATACAGCAGGTGGCCTCCCTGCTCCGCGGTGTTTTATGATGGGTGACATGTTCAACATGGTTGAATATTGCTCATTTGAAGGAGCAATTACAAACCAATAAATGACTGAAATTCACTTCTCAACAATCTCAGTAGACATCTGTGAAGATTCCGGTAACTCTTCTTTCAAAGTGCTATTCCTGGATGCTGCCATTTTCCAATGTTGTTGGAAAGTTCCAATGTTGGAAGTTTGGTATGAGGTATTTTATTTAGCATCAGGTTAGATGCATTACATAAAAAATATGAAGTAATCAAAGTGAAAACAGAACTCTTCAGTTTTGACAAAGTGAAATAATTCTGTGAACGTGGGTTAGATTGTTTTTCTGTGACAATTTTCTTCACTGAACATTTGGAAATGTTGGAGTTTTGTTCCAGTTTGGAACAAAGCCATATTTCAAGACCTTGCATGAGATGGATCTCCTATGTTTGACAGGGCTCTAATTTGCATATTTTTCTGCTATGAATGGGAAAAAACGCAAAGGGCAAACAATTGTTCCCCTGCTCCTCTCACTGAGCCTTGTCAAAAGTGAGCTCCACTCAAGCGATAACTGTAGTAAACTTGTGATTTATACCAATCATTCGTGTTTTCATACTCAATAAATGAAATCTTCATGCTCCCTGCACCCTTCTCATGCCTCTGGTATGTAAAATTCAAAGCTTACTCATCTTCAGTCCCAGCAGAATGACTGAAGGCAGTTATTTTTTCCTTCTTCAATCTCCTTTGTTCAACAGGAAGAGAGTACATATAAAACACAAAAATAAAGAAAAATGCAGAAATAGTGAATCAATAGATATAGAAGGTATCACTGAGGCTAGATAAAGGTGCGAAAGGTAAAGCTTTTTGATTACTTTGGACAGGGACAGGGGAGTGTGGCAGAAATTGTAGCATGGTGATTTGAGTTGTCTCTCTGGAAATGTGCAACATCCTTCTCTTCCTCAGGCCTGGTGGAATTCATGCCAATGTCACAAGGCTTGACTGAACAGTGAGAAAATAGTTATGCCTGGAAATGAATGGAAAAGCCAGTTACCCCCAGCTGTACACTGAAAACCTGACAGCAGACAAAGAGCAGGCTCTGGGCAACACAAAGCAAGAGGTATGGACTTCAGACTTCCTGGAATTTAAATAATGTTACTGAATAATACATGTTTATCTTAGAGATCGTTCTTAATTTGCCTGCTTTGAAGCCTTTTGTCCCATTTGCTGCCCTTCACTGCCACAAAAGCCAGGAGCATCTCTCAGAAGCATGGGTGGCTTTTTGTGGTGTGTGAAGCATGTGGGGGGCACTGGGAGAGCGTTGCTCCATGTAGTGGTTAATGCTGTGAAGCAGAAAAATGGTGATGAGCTAACGAACAGCAAACAATAACAACCAGCATCTTGTCTCCCTTCACAGACACATAGGAATCTTTAATAATGGTAGGGGTTCCCTGTATAAAAAATTTTGTGTCACCTCACCTGTAAATGTTGGTGCTGCCATTTTCCTTGAGGCAGTTCAGGACCCTGAGAAGTGACTGATTCTCCTTCGTGGTTGAGATTTGCACAAGAAGTGCTTCAAAAACTTCTGCTGCGTTTGTGAGCCAGTTCAGGAAATGGATCTTGGATTCTGAGGAACAAAAGCAGAGGAGAAACTTCATTAAAATGTGCATTTCTTTTTAAAATTCGAACCACTTCTAATATTTCTGTATTTTAAAAATTAAGGCTTGTGGAAAGGACAATGTGTGGTCTTCTCCATTACGACAAAAATACTGAAATCCACCCATTACCCTTGTATCTCTTAGTGGCCATGGAAATCATAAAATGCTGCCTCTTTATTTCAATAGCATTTTGCACTGGGAAGTGATGTATGAACATTATTTACTTCTGGATTTGCATGTACACAGTAACCAGTTACATGTTTGCAACAGCTCATTTGCCTCAACGTGTCTGCAATGTGAAACTTGTGAATTATGCATATCACTGGTGCCAGCAGTCTTAAAAAGTGATTAAAATTCTGAAGTTTATGTCTCTAGAAATGTATCTGTCCCTAGAAGACCTGCAGAAGAGGCTTAAATCTAAAGAAGATTTCAGGAGATCAGATCTACTGGATTAAATGATTCTGCACCAAATTCAGTGACTGCATAAACAACACAAATCTTTTCTGAAGGCAGTGGTCATTACACAGGTTCATTCCACAGCTCAGTTTATTTCTCAGTGCTTAAAATGCTTGAAGAAGAATTCACATTTACACAAACTGTTGTTCCTTTTAATTTCAATGTCATAATTTAACGGACACATTAAAAACATCTTAATACATATTTGGACTATCCTACTCTTTTGCATAATAACCAAAATACATTTAAAAAACCCCCAACCAAACAAGGAATTTTTATCTGTTTAGGACAGGGTTAAAAGAATATCATACACATCAGACACAATCCTAACAATTTTCCTGGGACTCCCTTGCTGGCATTCTAGATTATAAATATAAAAAGAGCTTTAATTTTTTGGTACATACCAACTCAGCTTGGGACAAAGAGAGATGATGCCATTCCATAGTTCCCAGTCCATCTCATCCATACATTACAGTGTGCTCTCCATGAGTGCTAACTTGTCTAGAAGTCAAAACCATCAGACTTTTGGGGGGATCAGTTCTGATTAACTCATTATGTTTTAAACACTTATGAGAATTATGAAATGGAATAATTTGTTAGAAATATGTGACAAAATAAATTCTGCATCTGCTATGTATTGCATGGGAGAGGATGGAAAATTCTATGTCATCCCCCTTGAGATACCAAATGCATTTATTTTATGTTATCTTTTTATTATCTTACTTTCTTGGTAAAAGTTGGGCCATCTTTACCAAAAGAGAGGGCAGCAGAGAATGGGAGAAGGTGACTAATTGATGATTCCCCCACTTTTCAGGCAGATTTACCTCTTTCTCATTCCATCACAATGGATTTGTGAATGATTTACTCTCCTTTTTTGTTCAAGTAGGAACAGTAAGACCAAGCCTATGTACATGTTTTGTAGCAAATAAAGCATTACTCCATGCAACCAAGTCCTTGACACTTTGAATCCAAGAATAGTGGAGCAGAAGGTGGCACAAGGGTCCAGGGGAGCAGTGCTGATGGCTGGAGCTTTGACATTTCTGACACACAGAAGCGTCATCGGCACATCAGGCACACTGAGTTCATGGCCAGGGGAGTTCAGAGCTGTACCAACTGCCTTGTGCTCTCAATGGCTCAGTATGATCCCTAGCTCTGGATTTCTGCTGACTATAAAGCTACACAATTCTTGACCTTGTTATTGGCTAAGACATTTCTTGGAAAAAAAATTTATTTGGTATTCAGAAGAGGTCTCTCCTGAATGAGAACTTACTTTTTGGGCAGAGTCCACAGAGGTGGTAAAAGATGCATGAAAACTCCTCTCTGAATTCGCATCTGGAGATACACTGGGCCCTTTCTGGCTGATTTGAAAACAGCAAAGAGAAGACCAACCTGAAATTACACCACAGGAATAAAATTCTCCAAGGGCAATTCTGCTGACAGATCTATTTCGAAATACTGCAAATTCTGGCTGTGTCCCATCACTCTCCAAAAGCTCAAAAGAGCAGATGTCCTGAAGTGGCTAAAGCAGCACGATGACTCCCCTACACCACAGGATCACCAGATGTCCTCTGCAGGCAGCCTAAAGATTGCTTCTCAGTGCTGGGCCAGAGGAAAGAGCTGGGGATCTGGCACAGCTTTAGAAATTATTTCCCCCATAAGTGCATCCTGTGGTTTTTTCTTTCCTCCACAAACAGAGTTGTTTGAAAATAAAGCCTTTAAAATATCCAGGCAGAGATGAGTGTGTGGCCTCCCTTTATTTCAACAGTCCCCACGGCTAGTTGTTGTTCTACAACGCCAACAAAGTTGGTCCCTAAACTGGAAGGATCCAGTTTTCTCTTGGCTGTCTGACTCAAATGCCATTAATTCCAGTTAAAAGTGCAAAGACCTTAGAGAAAGGAAGACAATACCTCTAAGCAGCACAGAACTGAAGAAAGAGAAGAGTATGGGGAACGAGTCTCAAAGGAGTTCCAAACAAAGTGTAAAGGAGTTGGGACAAAGTGAACAGAAGGTGCTACCCTTGTGGGCAGTGCAAGAGGGTGAAGAAACTTGTCATTCCTGACAGATTTTACTCCAAAACCTCCAAGAATCCTCGTTGTACCTGGGCTGTTGGGTCTGGACCTTCCTGTCAGGAACATCACTGCTGTCCAGCCTGGGCTGGTCCAGGCCTGCACACACCTCGTGGGGATCAGCTCAGCTGTTCTCTTCCCAGACACCGTCCTGTCACATCCAACTTCCCCATGAGTCAAACATTATGTTTAAAGTGTCAAAAAAAAAAGGCAACCCATGCAAATAATGAAATCCATGAAACAGGGACTGGTGAGACAAAAAAGTTCAAAATTAGTTTTGATGGTTCACAACAAAGTTCTCAAAGTCCTGACTGCTGACAGAAAATATTACCCACCCATCTTCTCCCACCTTTGTTTGCAATTAGGGGTGGATTTGACTATTAGGGGTGACATCCTTTCATCAAAATAAGCCTTCCATTAAGAATTTTACAGGCACTCTAGGGATTCTGGCAAAGGGCTCACTTTTTGTACAGTTTATCTGGAGCAGAAATTTCCATTTTGTCAGAAGATGCTATAAAGTGAGATGAGAAAAAAATTTACTCTTGCTTTTTCTTTTGGTTTCCTGACTCAAGACAATAGTGAATCTGCACATGGGATAAAGGGAATCTAAACAGAGAGAAATGCTTGAAAATTTAGCTCAGTGCTAGAAAATAGTTCTAAATATAAATATAGTTAAATACATGTCTATATACAAGCCAGTATTTTTTTTAATGCATAAAAATTTACATTTACATACATTGCTATCTGCAAGATTTACATACCTGTCTCACAACAATGTTCAAGAACACAGGGAACAGCATCCCATGCTGAAGTAGGAAAAAGCTGATGGGTGAAACTGCTCAGGGTTCCCCAGGTAGCCCATCAGACCTGCAGTCTGGGCACACAAACCCCACACACAGAGGCTTAGAACTTTGGAAAGGAAATCTGGTTAAGGCAGAAAGAAGCACAGCCAGTATGATCCAGGTCACCTCCCTCGATGCTTTCTGGACCCCCAGGTGCATGTTGTGCTTTGGCAGTGCCACGGGGGAATTGCTTTCCAGCCAGTATTCTTCCACAACATCCATTTCCTCAGAAACATTGGAAAATGGTCATTGCTTTGGAGCACAACAACCCTCAAACTTTTTTATTTCAAAAAAGGGATTTTCATGAAAACAGGAAATTCCAATTTTCTTGACTCACAGTACCCAGTGACACCAAAGGGCCACCACCTTCACCTTACAAGTGGTGCAGAATATGTGTGGCTGGTCCTGTCAAAAGGGGAGCATGAGTAGACCTGAAATCTTTATAGTGGATCAGTGTAACCAATTTTTCACTAAATTAGATTTAAACAGTAATTACAGACTCATTTTGCATTTATTTGGAGCAGAAAGTGCTTCTAAATATAGTTCTGATACACAAGATCATCACAGGAACAGTATGACTGGCAATAATATTTTTTTAAAGACAGCAGATGTGTTCTTTGTGTAATAACAGGGCAACATGTATAAATAACTTTAGTTCTGCATAAGATGTTGAAGCGGTCAAAGCAATCCTTTTTCGTCTCTGTGACTGGGGTGTGGGAAGGCATCTGAATGAAAAAAAAACTTCTAGCAGACGCTCTTTTTGCCTTTACTTTACTTGATCCACCCAAGAAGGAATATGGAAGAAAAAAATCTTAACATAGTTGTCACTTTGAAATGTTCCAGTGTTTTAATTAAGGTCCAGAGTCTGGCAAAATTTGTGGAAGTTTCCCTCTGAAAATAAGGCGGGTTTAACCTTCAAGAACGTTTCCCTGGGTTGTTAACACAGCTCTTACCCAAAGCTGTGCTAAGTGGTGAGGTAGGCAGGACGAGGTGTGCTCCACATCCTTTTGAAGTGGGTGGAAAGACTCTCATGGTCCTCAGAGGGCTTTGGCTCAAACTCATAATTCTAAATTTAGGCTCACTTGTAATTGTCCTTTTTCCCCCACTAACTGCTCCATAACTTTTTCTGTTTGTTCGTTTTTGTAATCAGAGGAGACAGAAAGAACTATTATATACCTTCTTGTGATAGTCATGCTTATTGCAGAGAAAACACTTTTTTACCACCTTTTGGTATTTTCATTAGAAGAATGAGAAAAAGATCAGAGGCAAACAAAAGCTGAAATAAAGCTGCAGATGGGACTCAGTAGCTGATGCAAAAGGAGAAGACATATACTCTGAGACAAAGAAGATTAAACAGAGCAGCGATGATGTAATAAAGAAAAATAGGTCAAAATTCAAGATGTCATTTCCTTGGTTAGAGCATTATTGAAGTTAAAAGTCTTGCAGTAGATTTAAATTAGCAAAAACAGGGTCAGGATCTGACTAAGAGTGAGACTGGCACACTAAATGATTAGTCTAGCCCTAAATTTTGTCTTCTGAGAGGTTTTAAGGACTGATCCCTCTTGGTTTTGTCCATCCTTTTTCAGTAGTAAGAGCTGAGCCAAGAGATCAGGAACTGGTGAAATCTGCAGGATCTAGTGGGAACAATTTTGTGGGAATGGCTACTATTCCTGGAGGTTTCCTTTCCTGAAAAATGTTCTCTTTTAAGAATAATGCTTGAAAAAGACTGATGTCCTGAGAGAGAAGCTGATCTTGTGTTTTTCCTTGATGCAACTTTAAAGGTGAGATCTACATCCCACAATGTGAGGACAGGAGCCCAGTCCAGGTGGGGAACATGATCTGGCAGTTCAAAGCTGCAGGGGAAGGCTTTAGTCCTTGGCTACACTTGCACCACCATGGCCAGTGCTCAGTATGGGGAAAAAACTCCATGGGCTTGGCATATACAGGAGGGGAGAAAGCCCCAGTGGCTGGAGATTCCACAGATAAACCTACTTGTCTGCCAAGGAAAAGCCTCTGGCATCCCAGATAATAGTTGAGATTAATTAACAGTTTGTTTAATGAAACTGCAGCCAGACATCTTTAATCCAAACACCTTTGTAGAGCACATTTATATGCAGAGCTGTGGGCAATTACCAAAAGTACTGCCCCATAATAAGAAGACAAAACTCATTTACGAAATAATATATATGCATTAATACATGAAAACAAAGGATAATATACACTGAGATATAACATAAAAATAACTGTACAAGCCAGACACTTTTGACAAGATCTCCTGGAACCTTAAAAAGCACAATAAACATCTGTTTTATTTCTGAATGCCAAACCTTAAAAAACCACTCTCTTGTTAAAAGTCCAGGTCCTTATTTTAATTAAATTACCAGGTGTTTATAAAATATCATTCTCTTATGAAACTGCAGTAAACAGGAGAGATCCAAACCCCAGTAAATTGAGAATGCAGGCTTCAGTTGCTAGGATGTCATTGGGAAGCTTCAAGCTGCTCTGTTGGTGTGCATCACTGCAGTGACAGATGTGTACCGACCATTTGAAGGAAAAGTGAATGAGTTTAGAAGAACAAGTAGAATTGCTAAACAACTCATGTTTAAACACAGGGAGAAAAAAGGACAATGGAAAAGGAAAAAAATGAGGAGTTTCAGTGGAGGGTATCTTATTTTGTTTTATTATTCTTATTATGTCTTTACTGGAACACACTGGAATAAATGCTCTGGGCTGTAAAATAACACCATTCAGCACAGAATGGATTAAATTCAGTCAGAACATCTTTTCTGATGCTTTGATTACATATGGGCAATGTTTGTGATTATGTCTCCCTTTGTTGGCAGAAAACACCAAAACATACCACGACACTGCTGCATAACGTGGAAAATGTTGTCTTGCTTGTATAGATGCACACATATGTATATCAAATTAAAGAGTGGTACTATAAATTAGCAATTAAAGAAATTTAGAAATATGACAAAGAAATCTAGGGAAATACATGTTGCTAAGAAAAATAGGAAGTTTTTTTCAGGAGTATATTGTCTCCCTTGCAAACCTTTAAGATGGTATGAACAGAATACAAGAAAACAGCAGTGTTATTAATACTATAGATAAGAGAGAAATAATATATATTGTAATAGACACATGCAGATACACACACACACTCTACTGTTTAGCATTTGAAGACAAATAAGATGATGCAATGAATGGCCCAAAGATAATAAACTCCCTTGAATCATATTGTCTGAGAAGTCATTGTCAAAATCCTTCTATTTGAGATGAATATTTTTATATCAAAGAGTCTATGTGCTATAAATCTAAAGGTTTTTAGGGAACAGTAGAAATATGCAATGCTGCCAGAAGCCAAAGTGAGGAAGCAGAAGGATCACAGTAATTTCAGGCCAGTTATTCTGGCATCAGTCCCAAGCAAAATAATGGAAAAGCTGATAAGGGCTTCAATTAGTATAAAATTAAAGGATGACAGTATAATTGGTGCCAGTCAAGATGGCTATATGGAAAAATAAGTCTTGCCAAACATTTTGATGAAGGCAGCTACACAGGTGTAAGACTTGACTAAGACATTTGGTTTAGTCCCTCAGTTTAGCCTGATTAAAGGACTGGCACTGAGAAAAGCAGGATACAGGCAGAGTGGTGAACGAGGGCAGTACCAGCACGTTCAGCTTCCTGCCTGGCACTGCTCCTGTGTGCAGCCAGGCTAACCAGTGTCAGGTAGAGACACAGGAAAGGAGACCAGGAACAGTCTGTCACCAGAGGCCATGGCAAGGAAACAGAAACAGGAAACTCTGAACACAGTGGCAAAGCGTCCCTAACTTCAATAAACTGAGTTTTTCATATAAAGCTTGTAAAGAACCCAAAACCCAGGAAAATTCTGCAGAGCTTGAAGTAGAACATGCATTATGAGACACGTACTTAATGTCTGGATGGAGATCAGAGTGCCCAAAAATTTGAGGTTCAGTCCAGAGTAATGGACAGGTTCAATTCCATTGCAGAGAGAGCATTTGGGGGATTTGTGGCAAAATATATAGACTGATTCCTGAAAGTTGCAACAGGAGAACTGAATCATAGTGCATTCCAGGCCCTACTAAACAACTAAGTCTAGTCCCGACAGATTTTGTGTACGTTCATCACAACACAGATGCTTTCATGTCTCAAGTCTCTTGGGAACACCGTGTGTTTTGTCTGTTTTGTTTCTTAATGATTTGCAAACTTTTAAAACTTGGCTGTGTTGCTACTTTGCTTGTGGGTTCAAGAAAAGACAAGAATCCATAAACCTTTGATCCACATGCTACAAATGTACTAGGAAAAAAAGAGAAGAAAAGAAAAGAAAGCACAGTGCTGTCAACAGGAAGATATAAGGGTTGGTTTGTATGAATGGGGATAATTAGATGAAATGTGATATGGGAATTGTTTTGGTTTTTTTCTTTCTGGAAAATATATATATTTGTGAGAACAATTTTTATGCAAAGTGTGATAGAGACCATTTTACATCAGATTAAATCCCAAAGTTACTTTTTCTGGCCTCGCCACAAAACAAAGAAAGGATGTTGAGTTTTGCAGTTAGCTGCAGAAAAGAAAATTATCACTAATGTTTTTATTAGCTATAGATTTAATAATGTAAAAGACTGTTAGATCTTTTTACAACTACATTGTTAAGTATCACATTTCAGAAAGTATGGGCTAAGAGTTTTGTACACCTCACTTTAAGGAGCTCAGCCTGCTAACAAGAGAAAGTTACTTTCAGGGACTTTTCTACCTTGCTAGAGAAGTATATCCAACAGAACATGCTTCTGTGGGACACACAGCTGCTTACCTGGCTGGTCCAGCTCAAAGGCAGTAAGTGACTGTCTGGGGATGGCAGTTTTCCTTCTCCTCATCAGATGGCTGTGAATTTACTCCTAAATAACAGCTGGGCTCCTGGTCCAAGCCAATTGTCTTGGCTCCCTCTATAGTCCAGGAAAGAAATAGGTTTTTCTGAATGGCAACCAATCCCATGAATGCCAGCAGTCTGTCTTTGCTGGAGTGATATGTCTTGATCCCCAATGGCTCTAGAAGGAACCTCGATGAGCAGCTTAGCCTGGAACTCAAACCTCCAACAGCCAACACCAGGTGAGGTGAATTATATCGAGTGGTACCACTGATACATATATTTAAAGCCAAAATACAACTGTGCCCATTAACTTAGCCACATGGGTCAGGTTTCAAAAATCCAGATAAGCACTGGAGATTTGACTCAGGCTTTAAAAATATCCATTTCATATTTGAGTCAAATGTAGCTATAAACTGAAATGTGAGAACCTTATATATGTTTGAGAGGAAAGTTATGAAAATCTCTAGCTGAGAGGGCAAAATGAGGGGGGTGCTTTATAGCTTTCCCTTGGCTCAAGGGAGGCATGGAGAGAGCTTGCATTTTGCCTCCAACCCTCTCCAAGAAGAGGGGAGGATGGTTGTTCTCAGTGTTTCAGCTTTGGTGCAGGGTCTGTGCAAGCTATGATTCAAAAGTAATTGTGGTAGTTGCTGCAACTACAAAGTTAATGCACACAACGTTAATTTTGTTCACAGAGAGCTGTGCCAGTAATGGCACCACCCATCATTTTCTGTTAAAACAGGAACAGGTGTTAATCTCCACTCAGCAATGGGTGCAATGTGAGTGAGCAATAAGTAAAATGCCAAAAAAGAAAAACCACTGTCAAAGCTCTCTGTCACAGAAAAAGAGTTTCTAGCAGTATCTCTGTAATTGGACTCAACTAAAGAGTGAAAAATGATTTGACTTTTCAGTGACAGGGATTGTTAATGATCCCAATTTTTCTCTTCCACCTTGATTAGCTTTCTGTAGGAAGATCCATTTTAGCTCTGTGCAATGTAGCTTAGGGTAACAGACACCCAGCTGCTGTAATCTTGTCAGTACTCCCACTTGCAGAAAAGTAATTTTTTTTCTCAGATCAGCTGCTAAAATATTACCAGGTTTTCAAACAGAATGGACAACAGTGGAGAATAGAATTTAAATAGGACTTCAACAACAATGTTGGTATTTTTGTAGTTTTAACAGAGACCTTATAAGATTTTTAAATGCTTTGCACATCCTGTCCTCCCAGGCACAAATCTATCCTTTTTTTTTTAAACCAATTCCCAGATACCCCTGGCACTACAGTGTTGGGTCTGCTCAGCTCCATGCAGTGCTACCTTCCAGAGCAAGAACGTAGCCAAAATCTCCAGGGGCTGGCTGTGCAAACTGGTTCGTTCAGTAGCACTCCATTTATCAACAGGGCTCGTTCTAAGCAGGTAGCAAAGCATTTCCAATAACCAATCAGACCAGAGCACTGCACTTTTAGTTACACTCTGTATTTGAGACACTTCCAAAGGCCATGCCAGGGGTATTTGCATGGTTTCGCCTAAGTAAAGGAGAACATTTGTGCTGCCCAGTGCTCGCACCTTTTCCACTAAAGGCATGTCTGTACCTTTTTCGACTAAAAGCAGCCCATGATCCTGATCTTGTCTGTCCTATGGCACAGACTGCAACAGCATTTGGGAAAGAACACGGTCATTTGGGAAATGTAAGAAAGAAAAAAGGAAGTGTTGATATGGAAATACATTTTTGGAACATAAGTGAGATAATAACTAAATCCAGCTCTCTCAATTTGCATCAGTGCTTACCTAGTGCTACCCTGGGACTGTCTTCAGCACTGGGGATAGAGTTTGACACATTATTAGTGATGAACCTATTGATATGCAAAATATACGTTCTACACAATTCAAATACTGAGACTTATGTGTGTTGGGAAATAGAGCCAGGTTTGAAATGCCAGTTAAACCCAACCTCAGTGTGGTGTTATCCTGCTGGTGTGGAGTGGATCCTTGGGTTTCAGGGAAGCAGTGCCTGCCTGGAACAGGTGGCATGTCTGACCTTCACACTCGGTCTCCCCTCGATTTCACTGGGTTTGGGATCAGCTGCAAAGAGGACGAGGCTTTGAGTAATGGATCTGCCTCATTTGAAAATTCAGGCTTTGAGAAAGAACAGCAGATAAGCAGCACCCCTAGAAAATTTAGCAGGAAATGAAATATTTTGCAACACAGTGGGAAAAAAAGTGCATAGGTTATGTCTTTCATATGAGTATAATCAGATATTTCAGATATTCCTTCACCTTTCCAGATGATCCTTACAAATTACTTGATGAGTGAAGGCTTTCCCAAGTGATCCTGTTTTGGTTTATTTCGATTTTTATAAATAATTATTTTTCAAAAGAACTCTGAATTGAAAAATCAACACACATCTTTCATTTGTCAGGCATTAATTTAAAATCTGATGTTAGTACTGGAGATTTCAAAAGGAGAACTAAAAAAGAAAGTTTTTCATTTTGTTTGAGAAAATCATTAAATGCAAAACCTGTAAATCACAGAGATGGCCTTGGTGCTGACAAACAGACAAACCCCAGGAAATTTAAATGCAAATTCCACATTCCTTGTCAAGAAAAGAAAGCTAAAAGAAAAGCTATAAGAAGAAAGGGTCATTGTCCATTTTTTCCTAATGCTCTTTTAATATAAATGCCCATTTGCCAGGCAGTCGAAGGTAGCATAATATACTACTACTCTAAATGCACCTTTCATAATTATTGTTAGTAAAAAAGTTTTAAAATGCCTGCAACTTTATATTTCACAATTTACATATTTTTAGTATGCCTTTCAGCTGCGGAATTTATTCTTCCAATTATTATTTCTTTTTAAATAATAGGCTTCTATGCACAGGTAGATTAAATAAAAGAAATTGTGTGTGGACTGTGAGCTCTCATTATACAAAATGTTCCTATCCCTCTGGCTTTAGAGATAACTTTCCTTTCTACTCTGCTTCAGTAATTAGTTTTCCTGAATATATTGCATATCATTTCTCAAGTTTGTGGGGAGCATTTGTTGTATGAAACACAGAAAACACATACAGAGCATTCTAGGATTGACAGAACTGCATAAACCAATACAAAAACCCCAGTATTACAGTAATTTTTTAGGGTTATGAAGCTTTTTGACTCGTGTAGGTTTCAATGCTGTCTTTGTTTTGTACTGCTTTTCAAGTCATCTTTAAATTATAAAGAATTAAACATAAGTTGTGTATTTCTCTGTGCTGTTGTGGCTTAGCTCTCAAATGGGTAGTTTTAATGCAACAACTACAACAGTACTGACTATCCTTTGTATGGTCTTAGGACACAAATGCAATTTTAGTTCATTTCTCCTGGTACCACTTGCAGCTCTTTGGTGAACCTGAAACTTATAAAATTAACAATAACATTCTCTACATTATACTCTGATTAATTATCAAATGCACATGCTCCAGACTTGGAAGCCAGTTTTTCATTTTATTTTGATCACGGCAGCATTTTTTTTGTCAGAGTGAATTTTAAAACTTGAGCTGGCAGCAGCCTGGTGCCACTGGCTGGTTGTGGCAGAGTGTGAGAGCACAGCTGCCCACAGGGGAATAATGGGCTGTGGAGCCCCCCACAGAAACATGGCCCTAAATTAGTGTTGTAAAAAAGAAATCAATAAAGTGTGAGAGAATTACAGGGAAATTGGTGATATGAATAAGGAAAAGGTCACTAGATATGAAAATTTGGGGTGGAAAATGGAGCAATATTGAGAACCCTTATCAATATAAGTCAATTAGGTTCGAAAAAATAGCCTTTTGGAGTCAAATGATGACCCCATTGAAATCCATAGTAACTCTCCCAGCCTTATGTGGGGCCTGGACTTCATCTCCAACAGCCAGAAATACCCTACAGCATTATTTTCATCTGTGAAGACAGAAAAGGAAAAAACAATTTAAGTATTCCTAGCATACAGAGTGAACGGATTAATGACATTACATTATTCAGAATATATTTAAATCCTGCACTTTTATTTTTAAAAATAGTGCAGTAACGTGTTTATATGTGGAGCTAAGGCATTTCTCCCCTTTTTTTCTTTTTTTAAACATTGTATGATGACATCAGCTAACACTGCATCACTTCTCAGGGATTTTGTGCAGAATCTTAATGTTTACACTAACAACGTAATTTAAGAAAGTATATTATGTAAATCCTTGAATCTCCTAGGGTCTAGGAATGAAATGTAATGCTAATTTGATTTAGTAATTTGTTCTCTCTCCCCAGAAACACACAATTACTGCTTTTGAAAGACTTTTTTCTTTTTCCATCACTCTAGGACTAAATTGAAAGCTGAGTCGGCAGCAAAGCCTGGGCTGGGAACAGAGAAGAGCTCTGCTACTCAGGCTCTTACAGCCAGAACACAGAGTGCAGGGAGATTTATTTCTCAAAACGGAATGCTCATTATCTCTTTTTTTCTTTTTTCTCTTTTTTTTTTTTAAACCAAGAAATGGAAACAAAATAAGTCTTCTTGAAACTCCATAGTAGTAATCTAAATGTGAAATGTGAGCTGAAAATAATGTGCCTCTCTGTGTGTGTTGAGAAGAGAGAGAGGCCTTGTAGCTCTGTGCGTGTCTGTCTGCAGGAGGGAAGGAGGGAGGTTGTGTGTCTGTGTACAGTAGTGTAGAAATAGTTCATCAAATGAGTGGTTTCCTGTCCTGATCTGTAGATTTTCTTTCTTCCACTAAAGGAAATGGAGATAATTGATCTGACTTCCATCAGCACATAAAAGAGATTGTCGGCAATTTGTTTTCTGAAGGGCTACTTAAATACATGGTGATGTGGCGAGCAGGGAAGATCACCCACGAACTCTGCAGCAGTCCCAGATGCCTGGTGGGCACACCCAGAGGACCAATACATTCCGTCATTTGCAAAGTATGACTTTCCTTTCTTTCTCTCTCTCTTTCTTCCTCTTTCTTCTCCTTTAAGGATACACGATGTCCCTCCAGGTTCTGCAGTCTGGGTTTGATTAAATAATTATAAACTTCAAGCAGCAGATCTATCATTTACATTCCTGAACATGCCAACATGTGCCTTTTGTGGGGATGCCAACCAATACCAAAGCTTCAGTCATTATTGTCATTGAAAATACAGTGGTTCAATGTTTGTGCTATTTCCTGGATTTTGGCAATATAATGTTGCCCAGCAATTTGCTGTTAGTGCCAACAACACTAAAGAACTTCATAATAAATCCTTTCTATATTTACTCAGTCCACCACTGTGTCACTGAAATTAGCATTTTACGATCTTATGCTCCAAGGAACCTATTTTCTCTCTTTTAACTCCATGCTATTATGAATCCCAACAGAAAATCCTTCAAAGCATGGTTTGCTTCAGCTTTTCTGTATAAGGATTGCTGTCAGTCATGTTTGTTTTCTGAAAAGATGTAGAGCTTGCAGCTTCATGGTACACGATAGCAAAGATAAACCAAACTAACAAACAAGACAGAGTGTTTAATTTAGAGACGTTACAGAGATTGCTTTAAAATGTCAGATGTCTTCATGCAGCCTTGAGTGCCCAAGACAAAATTAACAGAAAAAGATACCAAAAAAGTAGCAGGACCAGATCTTTCCTTGAGGTCCAGATGAGCCAACTCTGCTCATGTGAGTGACAGGCAGAGTGAAGACAGAGAGTTTGACTTCTCTGAATGAAAATATCATGGCAATGGAAGAAAACAATAACCAGTGTAGAGGCCTTAGCAAAGGAAGGTTCTCAGGGATATTCCAGCCAATGCTTCATGGAAACCGTGGGACCACTGGGGCTGAAATACTGCTGTAACTGAGTAATGCAGCCCTTTGCTTACAGTGGTGTGGGAGAGAATAAAACAGTGCCTTTTGCACTGAAATGCTCAGAGAGACCTCCTGGGAACCCCGAGTTTGGGGTCCTGTCTAGGTGGTCAATATGGGGCCAAAGTCCACTCATTTGTTTGGTCTAAGCAGAGGAGCAGCCACTATTGAAAGGATTGAGGGGACAATGAGAAGCAAGGATTTTCTAGAAAAAGGAATAACAGGTTTGAAGAGAAGGGAGAGAGAGCAGAGGGCAATAGTTTTTGCCTTTGCAGGGAGGGAAGTGAAAGCACTGCTTTCTGGAAAGAGGTGGATGGCTGGAGGAGAGGAGACTTGGGAAGAGGCACACCAAGTGACTCACTGTAGTTGCACTTTTTGTCACTGGAATAGAGGGAGGTTGGAATTTCTTGACTAATGGGAAGCACATCATCTCTATCCTCTCATAACCCCAAAAAAGCCCAGAAGATTTTGCTGCACAATCTGTCATGTAGCAAATCCACCAGAAAACCCCTCATGCCCCAGCGTGGGTTATTTTGGAAACGTGCGTGTGCGTGGTCACAAGGCCGGGGAGGAAAGTGCTCTGTAATCTCAGCCCTGGCGGCAAAGGCGGCTCCCACAGCCCCGAGTGATGTGGGTGCACACCAGCTGAGTTACAAGCTCCCACAGGCACAACCCCTCGTTAGGAAAATCCATGGCAGAAGCCATTTAACCCCTCCAGTCCTGGCCCCTTGCGGCGAGACAAGTGCCATGGCTGCACTGGCAAGACCCTATGTGGACTCACCGGGACTGGAGAGGATCTGTGGGGTCTGCTCCAGTAGCTTCATTAATCATGGGACATTTTTAATAGCAAGGATATCTCCAGGGAAAATAAGAAACTGCATGGCAAAAGGGAGTACCTGACAAAATAAAAACAGGGTTATTTGGCTCAGCAGCTCCAGTCCCTGGAGCCCCTCCTTCCCCATCCCTTGGGGTGAGTCCCAGGGGTTGCCGTGGTACAGCAGCCACCTGAGGACACTCTCCCTTCTCTGGCAGAGTGCAGCTCTGGGCAGCACAGGAACGGGGATAGGTGATTCCAAGAGGCTGCTAAAGCTGGAAACAATCTGATCTTCAGGTCAGACTGAGAGAAATTTTGTAAGCAACTTCCAGACATAATCTATGTTTTGCTTCCCATGAAGCAGGCTACAAATCAGGAGTTTCTTACAGTGAGTTGGGCACTCTTGCACTGAGCCATCTACTAATCTGCTGTTTGTGAAGTGTGATAATGGGAGAGGCCCATTTCATCACAGAGAGAAAATGTTTCAGCTGGTTGAATTGTTAAAGCAGCACCCTACCTTTTTCCCTGTTTTAGAGTTTTGTCTTATTTGTGTAGCAGTAGTAGTTTTATAACTTTGGTTGAAGCCCCTGCAGGTGATGGAAGGGTGTGTTATAAACACAGAAAACAAAACTGTTCTCGCCATGCTGCTTGCACAGCTGACTGGCTGTGTAGCTCTATATGTCAAATGTCACATATGCATTAGGTGAAAATATGGGACCAGGTATACAAAAGTGCCTGGTTTCTGGCTCTGCTGGGTCCTCTTCCCATGGTACAGGCATTCAAACTTCCAGAAACTCTCTGAACTCAACATATAAAACAGTAAAATGAAAATAAAAAGAATCCAAAGGTAACCAAACCACTCTCTTTTCCTGATACTGCTTTTTCTACTTCAGATGCGCTGTTCAAATTTTTTCCTGGGTTAAATCTGTTGAGCTCAGTGTGTCACTGCTAGAATTTACATGGAAAGACATTTCTGTTACCGCTATAAAACACATCAATCTCCGGAATAAAGGAATCTCTTCTGGCGCGACACTCTGTTGTGGCTGAGCTGTGTTGGCTCCTTCCTGTCGGCACTGGGGCACAGGTACTGAAATCTGGGACACGGGGATGTGAATTTGGGACACAGGCTGGCACATCTGGTCAGAGGGTGAACAGGCTGGGGCAATTTCCAGCCCATTGGAGTGTGTCCCCTGAATTACACGATGAGCCTACACATTTTACGAGTTTAAACAGTGAGACTGAGCCCTAATTCTGTAGGCTTGTGGTGTGACCAGAAACCACCTCCTTTTCTGCTTCTGATTTTCCTCAGTAGTAAGGAAAACTGAGTTACAAGAACACTATTTCACCAACAATTTCTTCTAAAAGTATTCTAATAAAAACATCCTGAAACTAGTATTCATCTGCTTCCTTTTCTGAGATTTTTTTTTTGTTCTGAGTTTTAAGGCAGTTGTTTAAAAAAGTGGTTTTAATCCTAAATTAAAGGGCACAAAACAGAGCAAAAATTATTACTGCAAACAAAAAAAACCTTTTGCCATCTAACTTATGATCAAATTACTACTCAATTAGTTACTGAAGTTACAGTAGTTCTTCCCTTAATTTGTTACTAATGACAGGGAATATATCTATAAAGCAGTTTCTGGGCTTAAAAAATCTGAATATAAGCAACTAGAAAAATAAAAATGTATGGAGATTTTTCATATCTTCCAAGATACTGGGGAATACAGCAGATATCAATATTGTTTTAATTTGTTTT
Source organism: Aleadryas rufinucha (assembly GCA_013397815.1). Classification (NCBI taxonomy): domain Eukaryota; kingdom Metazoa; phylum Chordata; class Aves; order Passeriformes; genus Aleadryas; species Aleadryas rufinucha. The sequence goes on from VZTH01005076.1 coordinate 128,082, forward strand.
GTCTGCTTCCATCTGTGTGCACTGCACTGTTGGCTAGTTGCGATGCTGGGTTTGTTATTTTATACTTCTATGCATGAAGGTCACTTCTCTACTGATGTTTTCACTTATAGGACCTCATTTGTTTCACAAACCACTACTGCAAGGGTGAGAGAAAGGTCTTTGAAAGATATTAAATCCCTGTGATATGAGTGTGGCAGTGACTATTCTCACACTGTCACCACTGGGAGGTAATTTCCTGGGGATGGTTTTGGCCACTGCTCCTGGATTGAAATCTTAGGTAGAATGGCAATAATACAGGTTGAATTGTATCAAAAGACCTATGTTAACCCCGTGCAAATGCACTTTTAAGTGATTTGTTGTCCTTCCATCATCTTTGACAACATTCAATCTTTCCTATACACAAAGCAAAGCAACATTAAACATGTTTTTCCTAGTGTCTGGCAGCAGTTTGCTTGGCATAGCCATGATCATCATTAAATAATGTTGCTGCAAGCAAAAAATTACATTGTGCAAACCAAATAATACCAAAACAAGCCCTTTTGATCCCTTAGAGTTCCAAATTCATATACTCACACTTCAAGAAAGAACTGTAAAAAATCTGGTTTGCTGGGTGGGTGGGTCTTCACTGGCGCTGTGTCAGATCATACCTTTGGGATTTTGCCATGTTTGCTGTTTTTTTCAATCAGCTAAAGAGAAGAAAAATTATGTGGAAGATGAGAGCAAAGGGCATCCTACAAAATAAAATCCTTTCCATCATTAGCTTTCTTAAAAAAGACAAATAGATGTAAGAGCAAGGCAGCAGTAAGGGAAATAGAGCACGAAACATCACTGATTAAAAACACCACATACACAATCTCAGAGCTATTTGAGGCTTCAGCCCTTTGATGGATGCAGTATGCAGTCTATGAGGGGATAGGTGGAGAAAAAATACAAGTGATATTGTGACTCACTGATTTATGGGAGAACATCTGTTTTACCACTTCGTGCTATGGCATTTTCATTGATTTACCAGAAATCTTAGTTTTGCACCTTTATCTTTCAGCTGTGCCAGTGAGTACACCAGGAGAGATTAGAGATGTGTCACTGTGTCCCCTCAACCTTCTTTCAGGCACGCAGGACTGCCATAAAGTGGTAGGTGTGGATTCCCTCACCATGTGCTCCTGGAAAACATTTTATTCTGGTCCACCAAATTAAATGGAAGTCTACTACCTCCAAGTACTTGTGGTGACTTGGCTGTTGGCACTTGCTGCTCATTTTATCCAGGGCTTTCTAAGCTGTTCCTGCATGTCTGAGATGATTCTTCAAAGACCTACTACGAAGTCTGTTTCAATGGACCTGATTTATTTTAGGACTGTAAGAACTGTAAGGCTGAAACAGTACATTGCATCAGCTCTTATAGGCACCTGAGACTGCAGCAATATGTGTCTTGCACAGGAGACCCAGGAGTATATTTATTTGGACTGCAGTTTTTTCTCAACAACCACCAGAAAACACAAGGTGAAAGATCAACATTACAATGAACTTCAGTAAGAAAGCAATCAATTGATGGCACTTCTTGCCAAAGACCTCTCTCCTCATGATAGCAGAGAGCTTTCTGGATGCATAGTCAGGGTCTTTCCAGAAATGGCTCACATAGCATGTTGCAGAAGAGATATTTTTGAAACAAAGTTCCCAAACGTGCAGCCTTTCCAGCTGGCATGGAAGGAAAAATGTCCCCCTAACTCCCAGTGAGGAGGCCGGTTTGTGCCACTGCCGAAGGCAGGTATTGGGGAGCCTGGTCTGCCTGACTCACTTGCTGCCAGTGACTAATTTCCAGCAAGCCCCAAACATTTCTGAGAAGCTGTGTGATTCCTGAAGGTCCCTGCAGGCAATCAGGGCAAGCAGCACCTGCCCGTGATCCCCGAGGGAAGCGGAGCGCGGTGCCGGCACATCGCGGGAACGAGGAGCCGACACTGACCCCGCACCAGTCCAGCTGGGGAGGAGGGAGCACGGCTCTCCAGCAGGCAGGAATGTGGGCAGGCAGGGCTGGAACACCGTGTGTTCCAGTAATTTGGGATGACAGGGGAGACATTGCAGGTTATTATATCTAGCGCACATTGGAGCTTTGTTTTGTCTAACTCGAGCGATGTTCTGGGGCTCAGTACTCTCGCCCCAAAGTCTGGGAGGAAGCGTGGGGGGAGAAGAAAAGGTAGCAAGGAGGAACAAAACCACTACTATATTCACACTGGCCCAACACAGAGACCAGGCCACATTTGGGACTGATTTAGAAAACTATTTGGCAGCATCTGTGGAAAAATGGAAGATCAAATGATACCTTTCTCTAATCTAGGTGATTTCTGCAAGTTGAATATGAAGCATCCCAATCAACCACAGTGATAGCCACTCTGCTGCTGAGCTCAGATTGTCTCCATTTGATATGTATACATGTGGATGTATACATCCATATCTAATACTTATCATTTGGGCCTCAATAAAAGCCCTTATCAGTAGGGCCTCAAAAATTTTACAGTGGAGATGGAAATCCTGTCTAGAATAATGTGAGCCTGTAGCAATTTGGCCATTTTAGTTACTGTTGGAGGCCCATTAGTGGTAGTGGAGCAGAATGACTCTCCCCATCAGGACCTGAAAAATAATTGGGTTAAAATAGGGATATCAGCCTTGACACCTGAGGTAAAGCATCACTAAAATCTTCTGCAGGGCTGAGTGGAAGAACATCAAGGCAGAGACAACCCCCCCGAGATCATTCCTCAAAGACCATTCCTCCCTCATGTTGTGATGACTTCCAGTAAGTGAATATTCTCAAAGACAATTGTTCTGATACGAAAAGAGCACAGAACAGAGAGGTATTGCTGTCCAGTACAGGACAGAGCTGTAGCCTGTGTGTTTTTATTAGAGCTGAGAGTTTAAGAAAAGGGCCCTGTAATGTGCATGTCCCCCTGGTGAGTTTATGCATGCTCCCACAGCTCTAATAAAAACATACGATGAAGGTAAATTAGGGCAGACGACTGCTTCTGTCAACACTGAGCAAACAGCATCTTTACGGTTTATGTGTGACTTAGAATTCAAGAATGCAGACTTTGTTTTTCATTGATGGGCTTGTTAAAGAAAATTCTTTGATAGTTCCAGAGGAAAAAGAAATTATATAGAAATGTGAAGAGATTAAAGCAAAGAAAGAACCTTGACATCAGACGGGAGCTTGTTTGATTAGGTCACTCTATAGACGAGAAATAATTAAAAATAAAGAAGACAGATGGAGGATGTCAGGTGCTTAAAACAACATCTCGAGTCTACCTGTGCTGGTGTTCTTGTGAGCCAAGACTTCAGGCTTCGCAGATGTCGAACATGTCTCTTGGCTGAGGGTCTCAGCAGGATGAGGAGAGGCACCAGAGTTTGGTGTGAGCAGAGTGGAGCTCATACAGGTCTGACAGCAGGGAAGAACATTTGCTGCTGCTAACAAGCAGAGAAGGAGCTTTGCTGACACCGTTCTGGGGCGGGCAGACAAGCTTGTCTCTAGCCTGGTTCCCTCTTGCTCCTCACCTGCTGCTGATTGCTCGCTCTGCCTGTGCATTAATGAAGTGGTTATTTGCCTTAAGGAGCAACTTGTTGGGTTCCCAGGGGAGCTGCTCCCGCCTGCCTGGTGGCTGCCGTGCCGGTGCCAGCAGCCGGGCAGGTGCTGGCAGATCAAAAAGAAAAACTCCCACAGAGCTGCTGGGGATTTCCTCACTAATATGCTGATACATACATTAGCTGACTGACTGACACTGCCTAAATATTTGTCCTTTACTGCTATGTTTGGCTGTGATTTTACAGCAACTTTGGTGGTTTGTGATTTAGCCCACTTTATGCATGAGCTGCTTTGACATTTGCTTGCTGCCCATCTGCTAACCACCACTGCAGGATTACAGGGGTTGACATCAGGCCGTTCACCTGAGTTTTCTCTTTTTCAGTGAGAAACAAATGACTTTTCACCTCCCACCTAAATGCTGCAGCCAGTAACAGAACATTAATGGACTTTGACAGAAACTAAGGAAGTCTGCACTCATATTTACCTTGCACAACTCTATGTATTAGTCCAGAAGCAGGAGGGAGTTTTCAGTGTCTGCACATCTCTCCAGAAGGCATTTGCATGTTTGCTAAATTCCTACTGAACAGGGAAGCCTGGAACTGACCCAAATAAGCTACTGTTTCCCAGCCAGCACCAGGTTCAGATACAGCCAGAGATGAGGGCTGCTCCATAAAAGACCAAGACAGAGCAAGACTGTTGGAGAGAAACAAACCAGAAATATGTGTTTTTTCACTGTAGTCACTCAAACACTTGATGCTTAACCAGGAAAGACAGACAGGTACCATGACTGTTCAGGTGATCCTGGAAATACACATAATTTAAGTATCTTCCCCAATCTCCATTTGTCCTCCTACATAAAAGGAAACAGGTAACTTCCTTTTTTTAAAGTCAACTCAATTGGATCATACATGGTGTTTAACTGCAGTGATAAATACAGATGGTTTAGGAATTCAATTATATTTAAGTTCTTCTCTAATAAAGCTAGAACAGCTGGTTACCAGATCCTCAGAGTGCTTCAACTTTGTCAGGAGCATCCAGCATATTTTAAAACCATCTCTTGACCCTACAGAGGAGGTCAATGTTTCTCCTGGCAGCCCACTAGTTATTTTTTAAGTGTCTTGATTTTTTTTCTGTGGCGTAATGCAATTTTACTCATTATCACTACAGATGTCAGACCAAGACTAGCAAGATTACAGCAGTAGCTGGAGCATATGGTTGAGTCATATGAATAATAATCATAAATCCTTTTTGACATTGGCCCATTATTACATCCTGATCATGTCCCCTTGGAATCTCTTGTTTGGTGTAATGTTTAAGTCATTATAAGGTATCTCTGGAGGTCTAGATTTACAGAGGTCTCTATTGGAGAAACACAGTATTAGCAGTATGTTTATACAAACGTAAAACACATGAGTATTATATACCAATATATTCACATGTAATGTTTATGGAGACGTACAGGAGAAGCAATTAACGATTGGTAGTCACTAAAATAAGTGTTTTGGTTGACATCTTACAATCACAGTGTAAGTTAGAACGACAGAGATGTTGCCTGAACTGGCTGTTTAAAAAGAAAATAAAGTATATGTGTATGAAGAAAAGCAACCTATTGCAACCCCACCCCAGGTGTAACAGGGATACCCTAAAACTGAGAATTTTTGATTAAGAAAGAGCCACTCTTCCCTGAGATATCAGGTAATGGCCAGTCCAAACACTTGCAGGCTAAACCCAACACAAATGTGCTAAGTGAGCATCATCGGTAGCACCATTGACTTAAACATGTTGGAAATTACTCCACTTTTCGTAAAGGCCTTTTCCCCAGACAAGGCAGATTTCTTTTTGCCAGTGCCCTCCACCCATCTGTCCCTTCAGTATGTGAGAGCCCCTGGTAGCTGAGCCTGTCTCAGAGGTGTTGGGGGTGATGCACAGCCTGCCTAGGGAGGTGCTCCCTCTTTGCTCTCCTTCCCACTGTCTCTCTTCCTCCCCTTTTGCCCTGCTGTTCTTGCTGTTTTGTTTCTGAGGAAGGGGAATATTTACAGGAAATTCATATTGTTCCAGAACTATTCAACCTCATTGTACAGGGGGAAAACTTCTCCTTTTTTCACCTAAGTCTCTATGCTGAGTGTACCAGCAGGCAGCTGGAGCACTTGTTTATTTTTTGCTGCCCTTCAAACACACATTACACCAAGTTTTCATGCAGACTGGCAGTTTTCTCCATAAGAGACCCAGTGGCTAAACCCCACCTGCCTCCCAGCACAGGCATGTGCTGGCTGTGCCCAGCACCCACCTGCACCCACCCTGCACAGCCCAGGGGGAAGGGCTGCACAAACAGGCTGGATCTGCTCTGCAGCTGGAGCCTGATGAGCTGGGGCCTCACAGGTGGGAGAGGGACCCTACATCCCAATTTGAAAGGGTTTTAGCTGGAAAGGACACCATTTTTGTTTCAAGTACAAAAGCAATAAACAGCATAAAATGAATCTAAACATGAAAATACAATAAAAGTCAGTCTCCAGGTCTGACCAGCTGTCCTGACCTTGACTGCAAGATAAACCAACTTTGTACAGTTGTGATCATTAAACACAACAAGGCAAAGACCTGAAAGCTTAAAATGATTCAACACATTTCTGTTGAAAAAGCAGCCTTGCTCTTGAGTTAAGTGTAGGAGTGTTGTGTGTTTTTCCTTTTTTTTCTTTTTTTTTTTTTGGTAAATGGAATACTTATTGGGAATTGCTCCCCAAGAGTCAGCAGGCCCTATTTTTGTTTCTTGCAAATAAGTGAAATATTTAAGCATTTGCAAATTAATAGGCCTTTTGGAAGTGCTTCCTATTTGAAGAAAAGCAGCAGATTGCAATACACAGAAGTTATCCAAGAGGATACTCTAGACAGATGCACCAGAGATGACATCTGTCTTGTCATCAGTAAAAATGATACAGAGCATATTGCTAAGTTATTCAGCAATTTCCAAAGAATCCTCTTTAATGCACAATAAGAAACAGATCTTGGTTGTCTTTTCATGGATGTCAGACTTAAACAAAAACACAGAACGCACTCGCAAGCGTTGGTGTGAAAGGGGACTTTCAAGTACAGGCCTATTAACTGAAACATTCTGCTATAAGATATCAAAAGACTGCCTATTTGCCACAAACTGCACAAAGTTATACTCATTTTTCTTAGTGGCAGTAAGTGGTTTTAATGCAAGTAATGGAATTTAAAACCAGAAAGTCCTTATTACAATTCAGAGTGCCCTTTGTCCTTTGATAATGAACACCATATTAGTGTCTTGAAGAAAACCCAAAACCTTAAAACAGGATATGTTGTTTCAGCATTTAGAACTAAGTGACCAAATCTTTACTACTGAAAGTTGATTGCATTTAATTGCATATAGACAAAAATCTAAAACCAAGTTCCAAACTCTCAGTTATGCCAGCAGTAAGAGTAAAATGAAGATGGACAAACATCTAATAAATTAGAAAAATATGCCAAAAAGTGATAACCTTTACAAAAAAAAGAATCATGTGTGGTATTTGGTAGAAAACTATTTTATTTGCTGCATTAAAAAAAGATAATAGGGAAAGGAAAGGAGGGAAAGGTAAGGCCAGGAAAAGCAAGGGAGAGTAATGCCTGAAATGCATCCAAGGGGATGCTGGAACCAAATGTGTTCCAATTTTAATTATTCTCTCCCTAAATCTCACTTGGTTAAAAATGAAAGAAAAATCTTAAAATTAAAAAGTATTTCAGCCACAAATGCTGATCAGGGAAATTCCATTTTTGGCATGGGTAAAATTCATGAGCAAAGTAAAATAGGGTAGTATTTATTTATACAGTGTGTATGGTGTTTAATAAAACCTAAAAAGCTTTCGTACCTAAAAAGTAACATAAAGATTTAAAGCATATTTCCCAAGAAAACAACCTCTGTGATACAGAAAAAAAGTGAGAGTAACAAATTTTCCTCCCCATCAAATCAATGGATAAGGACTACTCCTTAGATTAGAAATTTCGGTTACATTATATCTCTACTTGCAATCTGTTTAGACCAGATATGCCTGGTCCTTCTCTCTCTCTGCCCATTTCTTAATTTTTGGTTTCTGGCAGGTCAGTAGAAGCCCCTGGTGTACAAAACTACTGATACCTGGCACGACACAAAGCAGCCGTGATCGCTCACCCTCCTCGGCACGGAAGGAAATGTGTGCACAAGCATCAAAAGTGAAAAGCAAGACATGAACCTGAGTTCCACAAGTCTCCTCAGAAACCTTTGCGCTACTTTTAAGGCATCCACAAAAGATAACAAAGACTTTGGACTTAAAAGAAGTCCAAAGATTTCAGAGTGGTTGGGACTCACCAACTTCTCCAGCCAAGCTCTGTTGAGTTCAGGACCCTCCTGAACCTGTTGATGTTGCTCTGCTCTGGACCATACAGACACACCCCTCACTGAGGAGTTTCTTCTGGTGATGTAAAGTGCTGTCAGGTGTGGTTTAAGATACACCCACTCTGAATGAAGGGAAAGAAAATGTTTTTAATCAGCTGAGTCCTTCTTCTCCTTAATTAAAAACGAACAGATCATGTTTACTATATGCTCAGTTTGCTACTACTAACATAACACAAACCAGTGAGGAACCAAACTGGCTCATAACAGCAAAAACGTTGTTAAATTATCAGTTAAAGACTGAGAACACCTTTTACAAACATTGAATAAAAATGCTGGAGAAACATATTTTTGCCCACAGAATTTTGATTTTGCGTAAAATTTGAAAAATGCTGTGGCTTATTACATATCAAAATGAGTTAGCATTTGTTACAGATCTGGCATTTTGAATACTAAGCATTAAAAAAAGGGGAAACTGTGAATACTGATTAGCTTAAGAAATGGAAAATGTGAATAGTGACCAACTCAAACTGGTTTCAGATGAAAAGTCTGAGGTAGAATTATTCATGAAAGTATATTCTCCTTTATTTTGTCTACTTCACTTATAAATCAGGCAAGTAAAAGGCTATTCAGTCCATCTATTTCCAGATTATTGTGGTGCTGGATCATCTCACCAAATAGGAAAACTTCCCTTCATTTTATTCTTTACTGCTCTGCTGATGGAATTCATCCCCAAGGCTTCCATTGCCCAAAAAGCTGCCTACCAAAGGCTGCCAGAGGTGCACAGAGGGATTGGAATGGAGCCGAAATCCCACTGTAGCACACAAAACTGCCTTGCAGGGAGTGTTGCCACGGTCTTCGCCACTGTTTTCTAAAGGACTAAAGTTGCTAAGGAGAAACAGAGTGATTTTGGGAACAAAATCCCATTTAATTGTGGTGAAATCTCATTTGAATGTTTCCTGGATCATATTTAAGTTTCCCATCAGCAATACCCTGCTGTGGAGGATGACAGAGTTACGGGGAATAAATGTCACAGTTCCCTCAGGTTATCTGTGTGACACTGGAATGGAGTCAAAGGAGGCTGCTGAGGCAGAAACACACACAAAGACATGAGAAAAAAAAAAATCAGGCCTGGGAAGTAGAAGCTCACCTGGTGCCCTGTGGGCTGGTCAGGTTATTCCATCAGAGAGCACAAACTTTGTACCAGAGATGGATTGAATCCTTGCTCATTCCCAGCTCCAAGGAGGAGAGCAGTGACAGAGGTGCAAGCAAAGGCAGGGATCCAATGGAAGTGCAGGCAGGAGGCACAGGCAGGAGGGCAGCTCTCCCTAGTCAAGGGTGACGCTGGGGACACCTGCCTGCCCCACAGGGTCCATGTCCAAGCAGGAGAAAGGACTCCTTTCCCTGGAATGCTGTGCCCCTGCACGCAGATACTGCTACCGTTCGAGGACGTTCTCTCCAAGTCACTGAATGCAGCTGCTGCCATGGCTGTCAGAAGAAATAGTGCTCGGAGGTGAACCTTTTGCATAAAAGTGAATGGGTGACAATCTGGAAAAAAAAATGGACATGTGAGGAAGGAGCAGGAAGCCAAATTATTACATCAGCTGTAACGCCAGCAACGAGGAGGGAATTGGATGCAGCTTGCCATTAATGACCAAAGCTCTTATGTATTTAACAAAAAGATATTTAGTGGAAGATAACATTCTTCTTCCAGCATCTGGATTGCTGAAAATAATGTGCAAATCTCTGAAGATTTACAATTAAGAGATAAAGCACTGTTTATGGATGTCTGTGAATTAAAGAGTGTCTTTGATTCTCCTCCCAATATGATGCCATCTTGCCTTGATGAGATTTTTAAGTGCTTGTATAATTTTCAGTATTATTCTTAATGGAGGATGTGTACAAGCTCCCTGAAAAGATTACAGTCTGTATAAGCAATGGACAATAATAGGGCCTGTAGGAACTAATATTTCTTTATAAGCAGTTGAAATATTTATTGCTAATCAGCTCTGTATGGCTTTACAGTAACTTGAAAGACAAGCCAGCTCTGCACAGACACCAGTAAGGGCATGAGACATCTTTCTTGTCATCAGCAAAATGATGTACAGCAAACTATTGGATAATTCAACTAGAAATGCTCAGAGATCACCTTTACAAAATATGAAACAGAACCCTGAGTCTTTCTTTGATGTTAAGGTTTTACAGAGCAACAATAATGTGCTCTGGATGAAGAGGGACATCGCTTTGATAAAATATATGATATTCAGTCCTACATACCTTTCCAGCCTTGGAACACTGCATTCCCTTTACAAGACTATTTTTTTTAGTGCTATAGACACTTCAGAAGAGGAAAAATGTGATGCATAATAAAGTTGTGACACACAGAAGAGTAGTAAAAGACTAGTCCATATTTCCTGGCCCCAGCCAACTGACAGGGTTAAAAAGGTTAATACCCTGACACAGGACACCAGCGGCTACTGTTATATGGGGAAATCTTTTATTTTTTTATGCTACTTGTCATAAGAAAAGGGAGAGAATATCTTAAAGCTCTTTAACTCAAGGCAAACATCTTCAAATAAACAACTTAAAAAAATTCAGATCTAATAGAATTTTTATTTATTTTCCTGTGTAGTTTAAAGCCCAGTGATGGTTGAAAATAATCTTCTCAAGCAACTATAAGATATTCCTGTATGTTTTACATGATAGTAATATACTATAGTGCTGACTTCCTTTTAATGAAATTTTAGCTAGTGGATTTGTATTTATGCACGATTGCTTGCATAGTCACTTTTCTCCTCTTAAATTGAAAAAAAGTTGAATAAATTTTTAAAAATTCTTAAAATGTTCAGATTGAAATTTAAAATATAGAATAAAAAAGAATATTTATGATCCTAAATTCAATGGGATTTAGGTGCATAAATAATTTCAAAAATCTTGAAGGGAATTGCATTTATGTATTCATGAATACTCAAAATCATTTACCCAGAAAGTAGCTTTATAACTTCTCTTTTTTCAACATAATATAATATTTACTTTGCATAAATTTTGAAAGGTCCTAGTTAGTGTGATCTGCTCTTTGTATGGAATATTCAGTGAAATTTTCACTGGAAGTTAAGAGCATTCGGCTTCAGAGACTCAGCATTTACAAGGCTTCCTTTTCAAAGAGAAATTCCAGTCATTGGTCTGGTAATGATATAGTCTTTATCTCCAAAAAACAGACTAAGAATATTTATGCTTGAGGAAAAGACCTGCCTGTGTAAAAGAATGTTCAGTTTTTCTGTATTCACATTTATAGGATCTTTTGCAAGACACACTGGAATATTTTATTGGAGCTGGAAATAGAGCCATCAGAGCTGAGCTTGCTTAACCTGCCCTCACTGCAGAAACATAATTTATCATTATACCTGGCCACAGAATTCAAGAAAGGGCTTTTCAAAACGTTGTTGGGTTGTTTTCATTTGGGGTTTTTGTTTGCTTTTGTTTTGTTTTTAATCAGTCTTAAAGCATCTGCATTATCTGAAGGAAAGCATTTACATTTTGACAGTATTTTACAAAAGGCATTTTAAACTTCTAATTCAAGCCTCTATTTACAAGGGAAAAGCTTTTCTCTCTCATATGCTAAGGTGATATGGATTTCTAATGTGTGTTGCACATATTTTATATTTAGTTGCAAACCTTCATATTATGCAGAGAACCCTGCTATGTGAGTAACAACACGTTGTGCCATACATAAATCTGGGATGATGCCTGCCAGGGTGCTCTGCAGCTCCCTGTGCATCCTCCAGCCCTGGCAGATCATGACATGGAGGGTAATTTATCGCCCATGAGATATATTGCTTCTTTCCCCAACAATAAAGCAATAATTGCCAATCATTATTTCATCCTCATTCATGCTTCCATAAGAGATTGGGAGAAAAATCTCTAAGGAGTAGAATTATGAAGACTCCAATCCAAAATTGCAAAGAATTGCAAAGAACATTGTCCTGGTGGGAGACAAAATAAGGATTGGTGAACTCCCAGCCTTGCCCTGGGGCAGGAGGCTCAGGGGAGCTGTGTGGGAGCAGGGTGGGAGCAGGGGTGAGGATGAGGATGAGGGTGAGGATGAGGATGAGGATGAGGATGAGGATGAGGATGAGGATGAGGATGAGGGTGAGGGTGAGGATGAGGGTGGGATGCCTGCCCGGAGCGGGACCCTCTGGCCAGACCCAGCAGGATGAGCTGTTCCCAGGGCTGGGCTGGCCCGGAGGGCAGGGGAGCCCTGTTTGCACAACACTTTATCTCAGTTAAGAAATCTGCCAAATCCAAGATCTCAGGGTCCATGGCAAAGATAATCCTTAGACCAAATAAGCGACCACGGCTAATTGAGATTCGACAATGCGGCGTTATTCACTTCAAGTATAAATTATAAACATCGTATATTTATTCTGACTTGTACCTTCAGCATAGTTCAAAATATTGAGATCCTGGGAGCAGCTTCTGTGTGACTGAGCTAACTAGAGTACAGTCCTTGTTAATGATGCGGAAACCGACCTGAACAAAAATCAAGAACTGCTTAAGCTTTAAGCTGACGCTCCAGCCAAGCCAAATATTTTCAGCTGTACGTAGCTACATCGCTGCCCTGATTCTTTTTTTTTTTTGTTCCATGCTATGTCTTTCTATATCTGCAGGTCCCCCAGCTCTCAGGCCAGTTCCCATTTTGTGAGTGGAGGTGAAACAGCAGGTTAGGTAGGAAGGTGTTTATCGGTTGTGCTCTCTGCCAGACACTTGGTTTATTTTCCTGCTGCTGTTAATATTTGGTTCATCTTTGCCTGCTTCTCTTCAATTTAATTTTAAAGACACAGAGAGCATAAATCTGAGGTTGGATGGTTTCACTGTGGAAAAGTACAGAATCAAATTTTTTAAAGCTCATTTTTGACGATAGTCATTCAAGAAAAATGTTTTTCAAATAACAGGCTGTTTTTAGCAAATAGAATTTTGGTTGTTTTTACTAGATGAAGGGAATTTAAAGTACACAAAGTATATTTTCTTAAATAAAAGCAGCAGTAAATTCTAACAAAAACTAGATCAAGCTACAGCTACTCACTGTCTCCTCCAGTACCACAAGTTAATGGGGATCTTATTTCCCAGGTCAATACATTTTGCTTCTCTTGGGCCTGAGAGACCCTATTAGCTAAAATGGTAGTGGATGGGAGAAGAAATGGTGCTTCTGCAGCCTTGCAAGCATCATCCTGGTTTGTGTGGAGAGGAGGACAACAAACCCTTCTTCCAAAGAGAGATTTTGAGTGTTTCATCCACCTGTTTTTGTCCAGTCTCTCTAAATCTAACTGATCAAAAGAGAGGACTAGGGAAATGGGGAGGGGAATACTCCAGGCCTGGCAGGAAGGCCAAAGCTTCTGCATTAGTAGAAGAGGATTGTAAAAGCAGAAGACTGTGAAAAGGGTTTAAAAGCCAGCTGCCCCCTGCTTGCTGGAGTTTGGCACAGAAATCCAGGAGTGGTAGAGAGAGATCTTTTAAAAACTAATTTTCATTTGATATCGGTTAAAAATAGTCCCTGTAAATTTTATAGTAAATTTTATTCAGATGAAAATCCCTAGCTCGTTAGCAATACCTTTGGAATTAGTCACTGTCACAGCAAATTAGGAAGGGAAGGTGAGATGGAGACTTACCCCATGCAGCTTGTGAGAGCAGGACTGGCACGAGGAGTTCCATGGTTTGGAGACTCAGGAGCCAATTCCAGAAACTGAATTTTTACTATGTCAAAGTGATCCTGTGTGTATGTATTTAAGAGTCAGGGAAGCCAAAGCAAGCAAATTGAAGAGTTAATGCAAAGGCAGACTTAAAGCAAGCAGCAATGTACCATTACAGCTATCCAGGCTCCCTGCAGATTATTGCCACACAGAGAAATTATGCCTTGTGGTTTCCTGACATGTTCTTTTAGTGCATGATCGGGCTCCAAATGACTCTGGCCACATGATGTCAAAAGCAAACCTTCTAAAATACACTGTGACCCGCAAAAGGCTCTTGGTCCCCAAGGAGCCCACCAGCCCTGTGCATACCTCGCACACATGGGGAAACAGCAGCCCTTACACGATCTGCAGAAGCAGAGGCTCCCTCAGGTTTCCATCACATACTATCCCTCTCCAGGTTTCTTCATCTTGGAAGTCCTGAGCCCCTGTACAGCTGCTGTGAGCCCAGCTCATCCTGCCTGCAGTGAAGGAGAAGAAAGATAACACATGGTGGTGACGTGTGCTTCCTCCCCTCTTGCTCCCAGCACTCCTGGCATCCTCAGCAACACATTAAACTGTTATACAATGGAGCAGGGAAGAATATTTTTACAATTTTTACTTCATCAGAAGGGTTTCATATTGGTCTTTCTCATTTTAAGGACCACTTGCAGTAAGAGTTGTGGGAGACACAATGTCAGTGTAGTGCAGAGAGAGCTCTCATGCTGCCAGCAGGCAGAACTGAGCCTCTCCTGAGGCTCCTGGCAGGTGTGGCCAGGTCCTTCCTTCCACATACTCATTCCAGAGCACCTGAGGAATGCCCTTGCCAGTCTTCCCTCCCCAGTGTGCCCACAGGGACATCCCAGCCCCCAGCCACTGCTGGGAGAAGAGGGGCCACTCTGAAATTAATGGATTTGGGTTGCAATATTTTTCTCTTCCTTTTTTGTGATTGATGTTTCCTTAGGGGGATATTTTGATCACACTTTTATTAGGGGGATGTGAGAACATAGTGCAGAAAAAGTAGAAAAGTACAGAAGCTGGGACACCCTTGGCTCTTTCTGGCAGTGGCACTGCTCCATTCCCTCAACAGGTTCCTGCAGAAGGTCCTTGGTACTGACTGTGCTCTCTGGGGATAGAGCTGTTTAAAGCAAGATTCTGGTAGTTACCCATGTCCCAGTACTGAGCTCATTGTGCAAATCCACTTGTCAGAAAAAAACCAAAAATAAGAAAAAAACCTCCAAACATTTGGTTTCAGAGCCTCACAGATTCCCCAAGGCTCCATGTTTAACTTGCAGGATTCTAAATGTTCACTTTTTCTGTGGATCTTTAATAGAAATGCAAATTACCCCTGAAAGTGGCAGATACTTCAGTGCTCAGAATAGTGTCTCAAGCCAGGGCAGTTCTGCCTGGGAGGAGAGGAGGAACCTGGACAAGCCTTGCTGTGGTACAGAATGAGAAAGAAGGACAAGGAAAGAGAGTGCAAAAACATATCATCTCTAATATGCTGGGGTTGTTATAAGAAATCTCATATAAAAATATAAAAGACATTATATATATATATACACACACACAATGTCACTAAATTATTACATTAAATTATTCTGGGTTAGGTATTTGTGTCCTTCACTTGTTACTGTCCAGTTAAAATGAGAAGAAAATTACTTCTGCAGAAGTAATATGTAAAATAAAATTTTGTGGTTTCACTTGTATTAATGTTACTGCAGAAACTAACCAAAGCCAAAGGCTCCTGACACAACACTCATGTAACTGCTACAGTAGTGGAAAAGAAATGTCATCCTAGAATGCTGTTATTTGCCTTGCCAGCTGTAAGCCTTGGGTTTTGTGGGCTGGTACTATTCAAATGTGTTATTTCTTTTTAATTATCATGCCAAGAATAATGTTTTTTCCCTGATAGAACACACTCTTGCCCAGGGAAGGAAGAACTCTTTGTTACATGTATATTTACTTTCTCACACACAGTGAAGACATTTGAGCTCAGCAAAATTCCTAGGAAAGTGCTTCAGAGGACATGCATTTTGAAATCTAGTTTGCTTTGTGGTTTTTACGGTGGAGGGACACACACCAGTGAAAGAATAAAGCATGTTGTAAAGGCACTACCTGAAAAATACAAATAGATGGTTCAAAACACAGCCCCATACTAGCTTCTGTGAAGAAAATTAACTCTACCTCAGCCCAAACCAGCACAAAAACAAAATTCAGGGGAAGTTTAAAGAAGATTAAATGCAAATTCCTCTGCAGAAATGAAGCTTGCCTATATCAGGACTTAAAAACCATCAAAACTAGACCTTGGCTAGTTATTCCTCATGGATGTTTCAAATGACAGTCAGAGCCCCTCTGGTTAACAAACTATTTCCAATTTAACTTCAGCACTTTTTACAAAAACATTTACTTAAAAAATCCCCTCTTAGCTCAATGAAAGTATAACCTACCTCAGGGACTGTTGAAAAGCTACTGGCAATGGGCAATATTTCACACACCTGTGTGTGATAATTACTATCCACTTGACCCCCATGTTATCAATCTCTTCCCAGACTAGAGAGCACCTAATTCAGATACTGTATCCAAAGTTACCAGACATGTAATTGCAGTGCAAATAATTTGCCTAGAACATATTTACAGTCCTTTTCCTTCTTATCCCCATGCCCAATATTATTAATTAATATTAATAATTTCTAAATCTCTTTTGTGAAAGTTTGAAGAAAGTATCTGGTTGCAAACACCAAAATAAACCAAGATAATTATTCAAATCCCTTCTCATGGAGTATTCACCCTGCTTTACTTGAAGAGTATTCTGGGAGAAAAGTGGACTTTGAACAAAGCAAGCCTTACTGGAGACTGGAGAATAACCCATGCAGGAGAGATGCCCCTGGGAGACTGAGGAGCAGAGACCATGGGTGACCTGCAATGCCAATTGCAGGAAACCTTTGGAAAAGTGTCCCTGTGCCCCTGGGTACCACTCTCTGCAGGGGATGCAGCAGCATCCCCAGGAGCAGCAGCAGGACAAGGGCAGCCAGGGAGCCAGAGCATCATTGCAGGCTCTGCCCCAGGCAGCTCCTGCAGTGATGGCTTAGCTGGCCCTGGGGAGCCACTGACACTCCCCAGATGATTTCCATGGCTCCTGCTGCTCCCTGCAGTGCACACGAGGGGTGTTAACTTGTCCACAACATGCTGGGCTATGCCTGGCTACCTGAATGCTCCTGCACAACAATTTCCTTCCCAAAAGCCTCTTTCTGCCACATCCTCCCCCTCCTTGAGCTATTCTCATTTTAGAACTTAGAATAATATAGGTTTTAAGTAATCTTGTTTGTTTTTTTCTTTGGGTATTTTTTCAGGCTCAGTCAGGAAACTCTGAAGTGGGTAGGAGTTGAGCATTTTTGATTCTGATAAAATCTGAAAACAGCACATCTTCCAGAGCACCCATAAAAGTAAGCAGGAATTAGAAAGGTTTTGGAATTCTTTAAGATTTAAATTCTTTAAAATTCTTTTTATAACCTTACACATTTCAGCAGTGACCCAAAAGGACTAGAAAAAAACAAGTGGCAACATAATACTACAATGTAATATAAGAACATGGATTAATAGCAGGAAACTGGGCTGTTCCATCTGAGATTGTGTGGGGAAGTCTTTGGAGCTATTTTAAGTGACTCCAGCTTTTTATTTATGGGAAGTACTTGAATGTTGACATTGAAAGCAAATTTTGCAAATTCTCAAATACAGAATCTACAAGAACAGTAAATAAAGAAAAATGTTGTGAGATTAGAATCAACAACAAATCCCTCAAACTTTTGATCTTTAACATAAAATGACTAATGGATGAGAAAGTAACTTTCAGTTTAGATAAAAATAGCCAGCTCTTTGGATCAAATAAATGCACAAAAAAAAACCCCAGAGCCCTGTTTCTAGCCTGTGAGAAGCAGCAATAAAACTCTACTGGCTGCAAAGGAGAAGAAATGAACCTCTTGAAGTAGACAACTGCAGAAAGAAAAAGCCTTTCAGACAATGAAAAAAAGTCCATAATTTGACTCTTTGCTGTCAAAATGCAGAGAATTGAGAGAAATGGGAACTGACAATATTGCCTGAAGAAAAATCACAAGTGCTCTAATGGGGCTTAAGTAGCAAGAAGAGTCACTTCCTAAACTGCCAAAAATATATTCAATATAAGCAATGCAATCACTCACACAAAAATTCAGTCAATCCATGCAGCAGCTTTAAAACTTAACAGTGAATTAAAAGGCTGTTACACTCTGGAGCAGAGCGTTTATGTTAATCACATGGATAGTTATTTGCACCTTCCTTAGCTCATTGTTCAAAGCAATATTTTTTCCCAAGAAAATAATCCTTAGTTGCCTTCTGCCTTTGTCCATGGTATCTCTGCTACCAAAACCAGCACAGACTCATGGATTTTTAAAGTCAAAAAGAGCCATTACAACATAGACCATATTTTTCATACAGTGGTTCATGCCTCTGGAACTGCATTTTACAGATTCAGCCTAAACTTGTCTTTTAGAAAGTCATCCAAATTTGAACTCACAGTGGTAGAAAAGCTACCATATCCTTTGACAGTCTGTTCCAAATGCCAGTTGTTACAATTCCATGCTCATGATCTCTATATTTGCAAAGAATATTTATAAATAATAAAAAAATCTCTTGTTATATCCTTAGATCTGACAGAGTAAGGCCTGTTTATTGGCAGCAAGAGTACTTCTTCTTATTAGCATGCTAAACTTGAGGTTACAGGTCTGAGAAACTTCTTCACAGAGATAAATGAACACCTGAGAAAACACAGGCTTGTTAAAAAATGAAGGTGCATGGCTCTACTATGTGGCCCTGTGCCAACAATATGAAAAAGCAGCTCCCAGCACCTGCACGTGCATGTGCAGGTTTTGATTTTAGCAGATAAGTGAGGGTGCATGCCACCTATTAAAGTGCTGGAGAAAAGCTTTGATCCCACTGATGTCTTCTATATGTGTGTGCTTGTGTGTATAGGTGTACCTATTATATACATTGAAAGGTATTTTAATTATTCATGTAGGAGCCTTTTTTTTAGATGCCATTTTGTTTCCTCCAGCTTTTTGTGTTTATCACTCAGTGATACCTGGGATGACTGAGAAGTTGAGCAAGAGGGAAGGCCCATGTTTTGTAATTTTATATGCTTTATTGAGCAAAGCACCTGGAACAAAATACTGTCTCTGTCAAAATCAGTGCCAAAACCTCCACCCATCTCAGCAGGGCCAGAATTTCAGGCCCAAGTCAAAAGGTCATCTTAGGTGCTGAAAGGTAAACATCTGCTTAAGCAGGAAAGAAAGTTCCCTCGTTGTTGGCTCAAATGCACAGACAAGACAAGGCAAGACACAGCAGATGAGGCTAAAAGCAGGGTGAAGGTTTACTTGTCACTCTTCAAAACATGACTGTTATGAGCAATGTCCAAGGCCTGAGTATGTGGTTATATCAGAATCCCTAGAAAATTGTTTCTGAAACATGGAGATTTATGTTAATTAAAAACGTTAATGGAGCTGAAGGTCTCCAGTGCCTCCAGCAGACACTTGACCTCCCCAGCCTCTGACCAGCTGCAGCCTGGCCCTTGGCTGTGTCACAGAGCTGTGCTGGACCTCTCCCCAGAGGCTCTCAGGGGACTGATTCCTCCTGCACTGGCATATTAAGCAGATACTTTTTCTGTTTTACCCTCCATTCTGTGCTCAGAAGACTGGGGGCAGGGAGAAGGTTCAATTTCTGCCAGCCTTGACAAACCCAGTCTCTCCTGGTTCAAAGCTCTATTGCACCATGAGGTGGTTGGAGCGCTGCTCTCTGCTGATCACTGTACCCAGAAACCAGCTGAGCTCATTCCTTCAGAGACTTGTGCCCTCTAAGACCTTTTCTTGCCTCCTCTTCCTGCCAGTTCCTGCCTGGAGCCTGCTTAGAAGCAGGAACAGAGTCATTTATCTGGGAGCAGCTCAGCCAAATGCCCAAACCAGCAGCAGGGCATCGCAAAACTGCAACTTAAAAATTGCTCTTAGGCAATCTGCTTTATTTCCCTGTTAGTTAGGCATCAGTTTATTACACTAAATTTCTAAAAGCTTCAGCAATTTAATTTTTAAATGTCTCAAGCAGGAAGGCTTCGACAATGCTTTTTCACACTCTCAGCTCTCATTCCTTGTTCCAGAAGTGCTAATGCAGTGCTCAGTGTCAAATAAACTGCCAGAACAGCAGAAAAACAGAATTTCTTGCCATGGAAGACTTAACACAGAGTAAGAAGGTGAAATATTTTCTTCTTAGGGGTGTGACGTTCTTTTTAATTTCCTGTAGTTAATTGCAGGTATTATCACACTGTATCCACAAGTAGACACAGAAAAGGCAAGAAATAGTCAGCTTTTTCTGCATATCCTACTGCTTCAGGTACTTAGGCTCTGATTCAGCCAGTAAAGCAAGGAAGCATATGCTTCTCTTTGTAAATGTAGTCCTCCATGTCCAGCAAACTCCCAGTTGTTAGAGTGGGAATAGCCTGGATGAGGAGACCCCGCACAGATACTCTAGTGCATAGCACACAGGTACTTTGGGAAAGGGAACATTTTTGCTGGATGGCCTTCTCCCTGTCCTGGGCTTACCCTGCCCAGTGGATACCCAGTGATTATGCTTCAAAAGACGAACTCTATGGTTCTCTTTCTCAGAGACATTGGACAGTGGAGGGAAATGAAGATAACCAACTTCAAAAATTAGTAAAAGGGCTCAACTCAGCAACAGAAAATAGATATACATTTATCCTTCCAGATTCTCGGCTGTTTTCAAGTTCTTCTCCAAGTTAGAGTTTTCTTCCCTTTCTCTTGCTGCACAGTGAAGGCAGGCATCTCTAGCGCAGTTCCATTTCTAAGAAGAAGAGTATAATTTCATGGATGCATATAAATTCCTTGTGATACGGAAGCAATGCCATTGGAGAAGAACACAACTAAAGCACACTTATCAACCTTGATTTCAGAAAGATTTGGTGCAGTATTTTGTCAGGGAATAGATGACAAACTGCTAAATTATGTTATTCGTTGTACACAGCCCTTCTAATCTAATTTACATGTTAGCAGTGGTTACAAATATGTATCTTTAGAGCTGGAAGAAAGATTCATGGCCATAAAAACATTTAAGTCAAATAAACTTCATTTTGGCCTAAACTAGTCAAAATATCCAGATTACATTCAATAGATTACAACCTGATTAACAATCAGAATTGAGGAACAGTAGGAATTTTATTTCCAGGGTCACACTTTCACCACCTTTAAATGGGCTCTCTGTACCTCTGTAGTTCTGAGTTTCAAGAAAGTCTCTATTATCTGAAAGTGGTTAGAACTCCTGTCCTGTTCCAGTTGGAGGTTGACTTTCCCCACACAAAAGGTCCATATATGTCCCATACCTATTGAATGCATTTATGTAAAATTGGAGCAAAATGGTGCATTTCAGAGTCAGGATGCTAGACTTGAAATATCTCAGTACATAATTCCCTGCTTTTGTTCTTCTTTTCTAGTTCTTGAACTAATATCTTTTTAAAACCAGAAATTCAAGGTACATGGAAACCAAAGGAACGAACTCTTTTGCCTCTTTCTCCATTTAAAGATACTTCCTTTTCCAATGCTCTTCAATAATTTATTTCTATAATTTCTGTAACTATCACTTAAAAGAATTGATTTTGCCACTCTTAAAGGACTTCCTTATAATCCATTCAGTATGTTTATTTCCCTTTGGATGAAATACAGTAGTTTCCTCTTAAGTTTCCACTCCTAATTTCCTAGGATGTGCATTATGTCATTTTGGTTTTGTGTTTTTGATGGTGGGAAAATTTTGTCTAGGTCAATTTTATCAGTCTTCTGCATGAGGAAAAGCATCAATTAGATAACCAACATGTCTCCTTTCCCTAGTGAGAATAACCTTATTTTCCTCAGCCACTGCTAATTACATAAATCTTTCTGTTTTGCAAGTGCCAAGGGTTTTAACATTTGATACAGAGATTTAGATCTCATCACAAAGCCATGTGGAAAAATTGGGTTTGTAGATAGCAGCAAGAACATCAAAACTCAATTAAGCAGCACACAATTTTTTGGCAACAACCAGTAACTTGTGCTCCTAAAGCAGAATTACTAACTTTCACTGTCTTGAATTTCATGGAAATATCACAAAGAGATTCTTGAGGTAAACCAAATTAAGCTATGATTGTATTGTAGTATGAAAAGCAACAAATTAATTGGCAACAGAGGTTACCATGTTTATTGCCTCTCTATGGCTTCCAGATTAAATTCGTGCAGTCAAGGAGATTTACAGCAAGCTTCCAAAGTTTGTTGCAGTTTTTCTCTGTGAATTTAAGGCTCTAGGTTTAATACGGTTCTAATCATTACCAATGGATATAAATCTAAGAAAATTAACAAATGTGCCAAAGGAAAAAGGACAATTCCATGATTCCTATTTGCAGTAAGCAAAGCACCATTCAGCATCACTTCAAGAAAGACAAGGGAATCAGGAGAAAGAGAGCTTTAAGAACTGAAGAGAGAAATGCGGGATGAATTTTCCTACTCTGAAAGGATTTATCTTTCTCTTTCACTGGCCAGCTGAAAAGAGAATCTAGATGATACACTTGGCATCCTTTACCACCAGCAATTATGATGTTTGCCTCAGTGACCTGAGTCACTCAGTGATCTGAGTATCGTCAGGAGACTGGGATGCATTCTACTTCACTCCTTTCCAAGCTCGTAGGATATGAGCTGGTACAAAAGCTGTGTAGCTGGATTAACCTGGCACTGATCCCAGACTCATCAACCCTGCTGTTTTCACTTCCCAAGTGGGTTAAATTTATACTAATATGCTGCAGAAAGACACTGCTAGCAGAAGTATTTGCTGATGCAGCTTCAGAAATGACCACTGGCCATTGAAGATTAATGATGTACTCACAATATTACCAAGAGCACTTGCAGAGGAAATACCATGCTCATGCACCCCTCCAAGAAGGATGGGCTGTGTAACCTCTGTGTCATGGATTGTTCAAGATTTAACTATGACCAAACTGAGAATTTATGTGCATATTTATTTTAAATATATTTCATCATATCAGCTGTCCTGTAAGTTAATGACACAGCAATGTTTCTATGTAACTTCATCTACTCTGTCTGGAATAACAGCAACAAGAGTCAGGAGACTGGAGGATGTCAGAACTATGAACATGTCCTTGTTCACTGTCTGTACAAAACTGGTCAGTTCTTGGATTCACTCTGTATCTAGCCTGGGGATGAATTCTTTCTGGAGATCACTACTATGTAATCATCATTTTCTGATGTGGGATTCACCCACTTTTGACATATTCCTTTGTCTTTGATAGGTGCACATGTATTACCATGTCTATTTTATCTACCATGGGTATTGGTTCCATCTACCATGACACCATCCACAAACTAGAGTCAGCTGATTTATTGCCTGTTTTCTAACTTGCTTTGACTGTGGTTAAAGGATTTTCACTTGCCTGAATATTTCCTTGCTTTTCCAAGGCTCCTCATTATATTTGTGAAATGTTCTTGTTTGCAATGTCCATGCGCTCTCAGATGGGCTTTAAAGCAGAATAGACACAGCCACTTTGCAGGCTGCATGTATTTTCCCCAAGTTAAGCAACAGTGAGGGTAGAATTACAATTCTTTTAAAGCTTTTGTAGTGTACAAATAGTGCACTGGGGGAACACAAAGCTCCCCATTCACATTTATTACAGTCTGTGTGTCATTTCTCACTTACCAGGGCACTTCTTGGTGCATTTTGACAAGCTCTGTGGATTTAAGTATTTTTAAAAATTCATTCATCTGCAAAGCAGCAGTTTATCTCTTATTTTCATTCTCTCAATTTGAATTTTCATTAATCTCTCTCATTTTTCTGGGTTAATGCTTATATTCAGAGGCACAAATACCAGGGTTTGTTTGATGAGTTAAATAGTCTCACTGCATGACAGATTTGTTTGATGAAAGTCACCTTCCTTCCTGCCCATGCAATACTTTTCCATATTCAGGAAGCATTTTTAAGAGGAGACAGCATTGAGGTAATTCTGCCCCTGCTTAAATCCCGTGACACCCATATCCGAAACTTAATACATGTAGAGCTGAAAATAAGAGCTCTTTAAAAGCCTTGGAGTTAGGAATTACACACAGGCAGCATTTAACATTTTTCTTGAAATTTTGTCCTCCTAGCAGATGCAGCAGACAATTCTCTGTACTCTGAGCAGGGAAGTGAATGATACAGCACTGCAAGTATGTGTCACATTTTTCATCCTTTTTTTTCCTTTTGGTGAGAAAACAGACAGTAACCCTGACACATATGAATAGAAAGCTTTAATTTTGACCTGTACAGACAATAGTCTGCCAGACAGTTGGGATACAAATATCAAGGAAGAATGAAAAAAGACAGATACACATGAAATCCTGGCTCCATCGAAGCGGATGGGAATTTTGCCATTGATTTGAATGGAGCCAGGATTTCATTGCAAAAGCATTGTTCAGCTGTAAAGGTTGTCCCTGTTAGGCCTGTACACCCTCATGCATTCAGTCCCAAATTCCTGAAGAAAAGATTTGTAATTTTTCATATTGTCCAAATATTTTTGTTAACAGCTGACCCTCTCTCTTAAACACAACCTTTTTCTCCAAGACATGTATTGAATACTTTTGTTGATTTTAATATGACTTCTAGCAGTTTTCCCACATTCCAGAAAAACCTACTTGAGCTATTTGCTTCCACTCAATTCCTCTTCTTGTTCTTCACATTTTTGTTAAAAGTCCCTGTGAACATAACTGAGGCTGACTCAAAATTATACAGAACCTGGTTGAACTGTGGCACTTTCTGGATTGCTGCTGATAGCAGCCATGCTTTACCATCCTCTTTTGTTCTTGGCAAAATATGCAGATAAACTACTTATCTACTGCTGTTATCTTTATTATGCCAAACACTCTGGTTACAAACATGGGGGTGGATGTTAGGGGAACTTTTATGTGGCTGTTTCATTGAGGAATCTTCTTGCTTGCTATCTATATGGTCAGTGCATCTGTCTACCCTCATGCCTGACTTTTGGAAAGGTAATGATGTGATTCAGAGAGGAAAAAGAAAAGAAAGTAGAGGGCAAATATTTTTTATTATGCTTAATAAAAATATTCAATGGTGTAAGTAGCAATAATGTAACATCATGTGACTGACACAAACCATTATAATGAGTTCACAGAAGAAAATGCCGTTGTGTTGTTTAGGACTGTATATAATCTACTAAAAAATAAACATATCACCCAAACAAAGCAAAAATAACCTTATACAAAATAGTAAACATACAAGCAGAATATTAGTAGGGTGGCAGTGAAGAGAGCTTGGCCCTGAGTGGAAGCTGCAGGTCAGAGTGCCCTCGCCTGCGACAGCCACTGCTCTCCCTGCGGGACGAGGGACTTGGGAGAGCTTCCCATCAGGGCCTGGCAAGAAAAACTCTTCTCCACAGCAAGATTTATATGAAAGTGCTACTGCTTTGCCCCACTCTGCCACTGAGCCAGACACAGCAGCCAAGTGGCAACACAAAATGAGGAAGAAAAGAAATATCTCTGGTACCTGTTTCCTGAAGGCAGGATGGGAACTGTGGCTTTTACAGAGGCAGCAACCAGCACTGAGGCAGAGCCAGGCTCTGTCTGATGCACCTAAGGGAGCTCTGTGCATGTTCCACCCCAGCACCTTTAACCAAACCCAACAGCAGCACTCAGCTTTTGGCCCTAGCTGAATTTCTAGGATCTGTGCTGTGTTTTGCAGTACTTTGAGACCAGGGCAGCGGTGAGAAGCACCTCTTTACAGATCTCAGACAGCTGCTGGGACCCACCAGGTCCCATTTACTGCTGTGGGTGAGGAAAAAGAGGTCAGGGGCTCCTCCTCCCACTGCTCTGGCCTCTGAGGGGATGCAGTGACTGATCAGCCCAATGCTCTGGTTGGAAGCTGAAGGTGGTTTTGCCAGTGAGACAACCGAAGAGAAACCTTTGGAAACAATCCTCCTAGGTATTTCTAAGAGAAACCTATCCTGAGAACAAGTCATGTGAGTTTAATAAACGCATCTTTAAATATAGTTAACACTTTCACTGAAAATCTTCCAGTGATCCTGGTCCCTGATGGAAGTCTCATTGTGGGTACACCTACAGCTGTCAGATATGACACATGAAATCAAGTTAATGTGCTTCAACTTAAATTTGAGGAGAAAGAGCATAAAAATTAAATGCAATTGGTTTAGAATAAAATGGCTACTTTGTAGTTCTTGACCCTTTTATTTATAGCAAATATTTGTCTTGCCTTGGAGTAACTTCTATTTTGAATGTCTGTAGTTAATGACATGGTTCATTAGTTGCAGGGAAGCTAATGCAGCTCTGCTATACAGTAGTTCACATAATTGTGGGAGGTAACCCATTCCACATGCTTTCAAATTGTAGTTTCAAAATATTTTCCTAATAGTTCTCAAACAGAAATATTTCTAAGTGTAAATCGAAATCTGCCTATATCCAAGGAACATTAACAGAACATAGTTTAAGCATATCATGCCAAAAAGTATTAATTTTGGCTGTAACATAATTGGTATCACATGCTGTTGCTGTTTTACACACCTTTTTCCTTTTTGCTTTAACTTCTATTATTTTATATGGGCACAGGTATTACCTGAGGATGACTTTGCATAACAAGATGTAGGTGCAGACTTGGTACTGGGATTTTAGCCATTTAGTGTTCTTGTTTCAAGCTGAAACAAATATATGAACCAGTTAAAGAAACGAATCTAATCCCCTTACACTTAGCAGAAATATTTCAACATGGCACTTTAAAAGGCAATTTACATAGGAAAATAAAGCACAAGATCTAGAAAAAGACTGAATCTGGAAAAAATTACCACAGTGAATACTCCTATAAACTTCACTTTTATGTAGAGGTATTTGACTTTATTCCAGCACTTTTGCCCCTCTTACCTCTGAGATCTTCAGACGGCTGTTAACTTGGAATTTGTGTTCCCATGGCTATGTGGGTCTTTACCCAGTTTTTAGGATGAATCAGTTAAGCATTTTTCACCCTATAAAACTCTTCATATGTGTGCCCACTTAAGAGTGGGCAGTTCTTCCCAGTCAATGGAAGATCCTCAATATTTGTGTGCCCAAGCTAAAATGCAGCTAAGAAATTCCAACAGTGAAACAGGGTCAGGAGATTATTCCTGTTCTGTCCTGCACCTGTTTAGTGGGGAGACCTGGGGGAGAGTAGAGGTGTCACAGTTAAGAATGCAAACTATTTACCTGTGTTAAGTCTCAATAACATTAGATTTAGTTTTGTTACTTAGATTTAATGATATTGATGTGCTGATAGTGGTTAACACTGGGTTCACAGGTACAAAAGGGACTTGTTATGTATTTGTCTTTAAAGAAACAGCTTTCAGGATATACTTCCAAGTATTAAACGTATCTTTAGCAACTGAGCCTTCTCTCCAAAAGCTCTTTTTCAATATTAGAGTTGTGATAAGAGTTACTGCTATTATTATTTCTTTATACATACATTTCTGTTAAACAAACAAATCAAGAAGACAGTTCTGCAATTAAAGATTAGTTGGTACTATGATGAACCAGAGAAGTTCTTTAAAGAAATGAATACCCTGAATACTCAAAGCTGTACAAATTGCCTGGGTTTTGCCATCACCATTTGTGCCAAAAAGGAGGATGTTAATTGCATTTACTGGGAAACACCCCCACATTTTACCCCTGCATCAGCCAAGCCATGAAAAACATAATTCACATTATATATTCAGGTGGATCTAAAAAGTCGCTTTGGCCAATTGTAAAATTTTGAAGTTCCCAGAATAACATCCAAAATCAACGTCATCTGAAAAATCCAGTTTGAAATGCAGTTATGTCACTAGTTCTAGTCAGTATTAGTAAATCAGGTGGGTTTGAAGCAAAACAATTCTGATTGCACCACTTGAAACAATCTGATATATTGGTTATGAAATCCTATGTATAAAATTTAAGAACTTCCATGTTGACTTAGTATGGACCTCCTACACAGCTTGTAAACCACAGCCTTTTCTCCTTTTTCACAGAGTTTCAGTGTAATCCATCAATCTCCTCTATTATGTTACAGCAATTTGTAATTCAAACAGAGGAAGTGCAGTTTATTCATGAGGAACTCTGGCAAGTAACATCCACAGATATATTTTACACTCCAGTTTTGCCTTCAGAAACTCTTTTAAAGTCTAACAGCAACGCTGACAGCAAAGAGAGCTGTTTTGTCTGCCCTCACATTGGCACTTGTTGAGGATCAAATATGCACCTGTGGATGTGACCCCCACACTTGCTTGGCTGGGCTCCACCTGAGGCTGTGGAGGAACCTGGGCTCTGTGTGATCCTCAAAGGGACGAGGGGACTGGGAAGCCCCAGCAAAGCACTGGAGCTGCTGGTGGGTGACCCTTGGGATGTGAGGAGCTCTGCAGATACAGACTCTGTCCTGCTGAGCAAGTGGCTTCTTAATGTAGACGCAGTGGTTTTTTTACAAACATGAATGATGAAGTTTTACTAATTACTGATGGTCTGTCTCCAGAAAGTCACGTATTTTATCTTCTACAATTCTTGGTGGTTGGAGTACTGGATTCAGTAGGAGACTTATTTTTTGCCATTACAATGGAATTTGTTTGCCAGAAAACATTCTTAAGTATTCTAAATACTACTATTTATCAAAAATAATAATAAAAAAACATATTCCACCCCCCACTGGAGATGGACAGACAGTATTTACAATGATGGACAGAGAAGCACAGCTGGATTATTCCTAATTCACTGTGATTTGCAGTCACAACAAAATCACTTTGATGTCAGAAGTACAAGTTGTCCTACTGATGTCAGTTTGGTTTGGACTGGGACTTTTATTCCTCAGAAGGGGAGTGCTAAATTAAGGTGTTTCCTAGCTTGTTTATATCAAAGGGGTTCCACTGCTTCTCACGTTTGATTCAGCAGCGCTCAAGTTAATGAAATTTTGCTCTTGGCTGCCATATGAACAGATTCAATGATTACCACTAAAAATACCACTATAAATCCACAGATACTTCATAAGTAGCAACAGGGAGTTCTAGCTTAAGTCATGTATAAATAATATCTGAAATTCAGTGAGAGCATTGGTAAACTGATAGGAAAAGAGAGAGATATTTTTATTTTTCTAATGGAAGTCACTCTGTAGAACATCCAAAAAGTTGTCTTCTTCTTATCCATATTTATGAAGGAAATTCTCCATTTTAAACTTCCTGGTAGAATCCAACCATTTGAGCTAATTTTAATTTCAGAATGGATTAGGCCTGAAAACTCAGCTGGCTACACCAAGAGAACAGACTTCCTTGTATTTCCTCCACACCCACCCAATTTTGGACGTATTGAACATAAAGCAAGGCAGGCAGGCAGTCATATTTACTTGTAGCAGAGACATTGCCAAGTTTGTACAACAACCTTTATCAAAAGTTTTTTTGTCCGTTATATTTCTCTTCCAGATACATTTTGAATTTTCATTTCTTTTCATATTCCCTTAGATACTCTGTTGATTTTTCTGTCTTGGCAACATAGTCTATCATTATATCTTGCTTTAAAATGTGTTGAGTGATTAGAGAGGAGTCAGGGCAAAAATAGCAACAGCTCTGACTGCCTGTGCCTGACCGAAAATACCCAACCATGCACGTCTCCAGGCACATCCAGCTTGTGAGGCCACACTATGGCAGTGTCCCTCTGGACTCAGACTCACCAAAATGCTGTATAACAATGAAAACAGGGCATTAGACAAATTAGGTCTTCCATCTCTTCTTGTTCATTCCTCTTGGGACAAAAAACCGTGTGTTTACTCACCCTGGGAAAAATGCAGGTTCAGGTCATTCTTCTTTCTCTTCCTCTAAGCCTCTATTGTCCATTAAAAAATAAAATAAAATGAAAAGCTCTTGTAGCTAACTCTTGCTGTGTCTTATGTACTTGTAGCTTATGTATCTGCCACCCTTCTGGTCTTGTTTTTGGGTTTCAGAGCAGAGGTGATGCATTTCAGTTTTTTGTCAGAATGACCCATCATAAAGAGAATTCCTCTCACTCTGACACCCTCATCACAATAGTTAATAAATTAATAAACAGCAACAGTCTGCACTTCAGTGATTCTTCCACAGTTTGTATTGGTTGAAGGTATTTTCACTAAAAATAAATAAATAAATACCAGTAGAGATTTACTATGAGATTGAGGGGGCATTTATTTCACATGTGCATAAATTATCAGTCATGACTTCATTCCCACCCTCATGCCTCGAATCTATTACCTATTCTGTTTTTAAATGTATTTTTTGATTAAGTTTGTTTTATACATCATTTGTGTCCCTCTCTCATAATGGAATTCCTGTCATGGTCTGTCTACAGATTTTCAGGATAAAAGCAAACCAGCTACCATATTTTCTTGTGGACGAAGGTTTGTGTCCTGGCCAAAAGCCATTTATAGAAGGAATAGATCAGTTGGAGGCCTTCCTCTCCAGTCTAAATGAGAAATTGCTCCTTATGTTGCCTTTCATCTTTTAAATATGTTCTGATCTGATCTGAGCAGCTGTCTATGTGAGATTTATTCCTCTGCTTGTTCACTGATGTTCTCGTCTATGCTAATCAGTCTTCCTTTGTGTGTCTTGGGCATTATCTTCTTAATCAAGTTTATTTTCAGACCCCATTTCTTGGCTTTCATGGTCCAGTTCCTCAATTAATTCTTGTAGATTGAGTTTTTAGACCAGCATGATATCTGACAATCTGATTTACTTAATTTTTTTTTATCTTTGGGTGTTCATTTCTTTCATTCTAGACATTCCTTTTAAAAAAATGCTACAGAATATCTGCAAACAGCTTTAAAACAGTAGAATCACATAGTTTTATTTCTCTTTCTCTCCCCCTGTAAATACACACACACGCACCTATATAAATAAGCCTACACAATTTAAACATGTGGTAGATGTTTCACATCACTCTGTGCTTCCTGGAGACACAAAACAGTGTAACATTTTTATGTGCTTTAGCTTTCCAAAGCTCTGACTTTTGAGTTTTTCTCCAGCCAAAGAGCCATGTTCATGCAGTTCATGAATGCCACACAGATTGATACTTAGGTCTTTACTGGTGCTCCAGTAACTCATTAATCATTTCAATATTATCTGTTACAAAGCACCCACGACAAAAGCCCATCTGTTTTCATTGTTTAACCAAGTCACTACAGTGTGGCAATTCCTGCAGGAACTATCTTTACACGTGTCATTTCTGAAAGGACCCAACCATCCCAAACTTAACAGCTTCTTGTCCAAGGCACCAGTGACACCACTTGGAGTCCACCACACCCTCCAGCATTAGGGTTCCTTTCTGCCACCTGACTGACTGAAGGTCCTGCTACATTTTTGGGATTACAGAAAATGTCTGTGATGAACCCACAAGGAAAGTCACTAAGACACCAAAGGGACTCCCCAGAGCAACAGGCAACTACTTTATTCACTCAGCTGCAGAGCTAAATGACCATTCCTTCTTGTGGCTAATGCAGAGCTGAAAGGACTTCAAGGATCAAGATGTTGGCTTGTTTCAGCCTACTTCCGGCATAATTTTTCCCAGTAGAAACAATTCTCGTCTTCTTCTTGTCTACCTCCTCTCTCCCAGGCAAAACTCATGTGGGGTTTTAGGCAGGGGAGAGGATGGGGAAAGTTCCAGAGGAGATAACTCAGGCCACCCCCTGCCTCAGCTCCACACCGAGGAGATCTCTTGCAGTATGATCAAAGATTTTCCTACCAAAGAGATGCAGGCTTACACCTCCTTCCTCCAGTGTTAAATCCTTCTTGCCAAAATTTCCAGTTTCTGAGGACAGGCATTCCCTGATGAGTACCTCTCTGACAGTACAGGCTCACTGACCAGCTTCCCTCAGGCCAAAATTTTCTGCTTTCTCCGTAATTCTATCTTCATTCAGGCACTCAGCCTCTTTTCCCAGATGCTTTAATCCAATGGAAATTGGAAGGGAAATTTGTCTCCACACCCAGGACCCACCAATATTCCTTAAATGATTTCAATTTTATTACCTAATCCTGATTATTGAGTGTTTTGCCACTTACCTATGGTTTGCCAGGATTTTGGTCCAACCACAAGGCCTAAATAATGCACCATGCCTTGGAATGGAAATGAGCTTCTCCCTTTCTTGACTGAAAGTCCTGGCTACTGCCACTAATGCTCGTCACTCCCCTGACATAAATGTGCATGTCGTCAAAAATTCTCAGCTTCCAGCAAAACGCATGCAAGTCACTTGGTTTTATAAGAGTACAGAACCACATGGTGCTATAACAGAGACCTCCAAAGTATCTTAAAAAAAAAGTGAACAGGCTTTTTAAAAGCCAAGTGGCAGCTACAAGCCAAACACAGTGGGTGGCTTTCACCTACCCTGCTCTAATGCCACGACAGGATTTATGGCGGATTCCCTTTACGGCTGCAGCTCAAGGTGCTGTTCTTCACTTCCACAGTCTGGGAGCTGTGTGCTTTGACATTACCAGCCTGCCTTTCCCTTTGATCTGGGATTCTAGATCAGGCAGGGCACACAAATCACAGGGGTGCCTGTCTGAGCAGATTAGCTGAAAGCACACCCTGCACCAGGACTCTGTACCTTACTTGAACCAAGAGCACGACGGCCAAAGCCCGGCCCATGCCCACTTTCTTCCCTTAGGAGGAGAGCAGAGTGTAAGAGACAGTGGTGGAAAAGGGGACTTTGTTTGCCTCCACTGAACAGCACGGGGCAGACAGATGTTAATGCTGACGTCCTACTGTATTTTATTGTGGGCTTGCTTTGGTAGTGTTCAATTACACACATGTGAAAAATAAATAAAGCCACATAAGCACATGACTTTTACAGCTCCAGTCAGTGTGTGTCAGGTCCCTTGTTTAGTTTTGTTTTTTTTTTTTAATTGAAGATGCTTAGGCATTTAATAGTTTGAGACAGAAAGAGGTTCCTCTGTTGGCTTGTGTTCAGGCTCATTTGTATTCAAATCCACATTTTGGAACAAAGAATCCCAAACGAGCCCATATTGAAGTCAAAGGATACATGAGTGGCTCTGGAACACATTGTGCAAGCAGCCTCAGAGCTGGGCTTGTGCAGCACTGCCCTGCCAGGGGGTAAAGCCCCTTGCTAAGTTCGGCTCTGATCCAGGAGACATTTATGCATGTGCTTAAATTTTAGCAAAAAAGCTCTTCTACCAAAGCTGATGGAGCTGTATAAGAATCTGGGCAAACCTACTTTAGTGCCTGTTGGATCAGGGCCACTGACTGCTACATTGCAATGTGAAGGGGAAAACTTATTGAACAGAGACAGCATTTTCTTTCAGGAAAATGTCTCGTTCCTCATCTGCTTTTCCCAATGTTAACAATCAGGCAGATCTGAATTATATTTCCCTATTGAAACATGATGCTATTTATATACACTTAAAGCTTTATGTGGCTTTACAGTTCTCAAGGAAGAAAAAATAAAACAGGTAGTCAACAAAAAGAGCATTTTCCATCCTAATAAACACTTTTACATTGAATTCAGAACTACACACTTTTAGCAGAACAGAAACTGCTCATTTTGTTTCATAATGTCAGTTCAAAGCAAACATGTTTAGATTTTAAATTATTTTTCTTTTTTTAGAAAAAGATGTTGGTTTATTCTCCTCAAGGAAAATGAGGGGAATAATTCCTTTTCCATGGAAAGCAAAAGGTTACAACAAAACCATACTCAAATTTTTTGTCCAAAAATGTTAACCACATCTTAATACAATTTAACAGCTACCCATATTGTTGCACAACTGCCATCACTTATTTCTGTGGCATGAAGTCTTTCCTCAAAATCTATTGTGTCTTTTATCTGTAATGCGCATAAATTATTTTTTAAGCAGTAATGCATTGTGGCAATTGCCAAAATACAAGCATGTTTAATATGCTGTGACATTTAAAAAGACTACAATTGCTTCTTAGAGAGGTACTGTAATTGTTTTTTCAGAATTAAACAGGAAATAAAAAGCCAAAGTGTACAGTGTATTATACATAATTGGCCAATCATCAAAATGACCAAGTAAGTTCAGGACTCAGCTTGTGTGTTAAACATAGCAGAGGAAGTGGCATACATTAACTAAGCTTCTGTATTTTATTTTCATTTCAAACCATATTACTAGGGCTGTAAGGGCTTGGGAAAAAAACAGCCTGGCAGTGCACACTTCTCTAAGAAGCTCTTCAAGCTGCTGAGCCTTGGGAGAACTTCATTAAAGCCTCTTGCTTTTGCTTTCTCACAGGTCTCCAACTTGGGTTCAACAGGCCCTGCCTCGCTGTGCCAAAAACTTAAGCAGGCATTTTTAAAGGAACAGTTTAAAACATAATAATTGAAAGTTATATAGCACATCTCATCCCAAGGGATCCTGAAGCACTTAAAAAAGCTGTCAGACTAACTCTATACTGTCTCATAGCAGCCAATTTTTTCCTACCTTCAGCTTTCCTTCCTTTTGCAAAGGCAGTCAGATTTGGGCCCTGCTTTTAGTGAGGAAAGATGGAAGTATGAGAAAGCAGCTGAACTTTCAACTGGAGAATGGAACCGAGCTCGTTGTCGCTGCAGAACAGCACAGGGCACGCACAGCACTGCCAGATTCCCCCTGCTGAAGTGCTCAGTGCAGACACCTCTCATCCACTGCCTGAGCCTGCTCACCTCAGGAGCTGAGAATGCAGGAGAGAGTTCAGTTAAAGCTCTGGCATCAATCTCAGTAGCTCATCAATGGCACACTTCTCTCTGAATCAGCACAAGGTGTGCGTCTGCCTGTTCACCAGCTCCAGATTTTATCTACAAGTGTTGCTACAGTTTCTATCTGATTTCTGAGTACTTGCTGTCTGCAGCACCAGCTGAAATGTGATTAGAAGTCCTTCTCTTCTGAATATGTTCAGTAATTTAGAAGATTTATTCACTTTTTTTGGAATCTCTATAGAGAGCAAAGCTCTATGGATATTTCACAGTACTTTCAGAGGCCAAAATCTAATGTTAGAAAATCAGGATTAGAGTTCCAAAACTATCCAAGCCCTCCAGCAATTTTTCCATGCCTAGTACAATGTTTGTTCCTGAACAGAGATTGATTTGTTACTACAAAAAAAAAATCAAAGGGTGTTTCCCATAGCAGCTAGCTCTCTAAGTGTATATAATTTATATATACAGTTTATTAAACTCTTCTATGTACAATTAAAATATAAACAATTCTGGGGGCAAAGGTTATCAGTGCATCTGACAGTATGTGTTTAAATATTTATAGAAATTGTCACAAAAAATGAGCACTTACCCAAAATCTTTCTGTACCTTCTAAACTACCCAGACAAGATTTAAATATTCACATCCTTCCTTAACAACCAGGGATTAGGCCTGTGGTAAACTCCCCCACCTTCCAATCCTCACAGAGCTCCAATTACCATCATAACACATAATCTCTAAAATTAATAGAAAAGGATGTATTTTACAAAATGCCCTGAAGATCAGCCAGCATCCTGAGGCTTTTCTAGTAAGGGATGACATTAACAAAGGGCTGACAGACACCTGTCTCCTCTCTTTAAAGTGAAAGGGGATGCTTGTGCTCATCTTAACTACAAAAGTATGACACTGGGAAGTCATTCTAGCATACAGGATAGTCCAAAGCTATCTCCAAAGTTTGGAGCTTTCTAAATCAAAATTAGTGTCCTTTTAAATTCAGTCTGGAGTTAATAGCTGTAGATTACAAAGCAGCAGGGCCTTGTGCTATTGCACCAGTACCTATTAACCAGGAGACATCCTTCTTTATCAGTCTGTTCTGCTGGAGCTCTGGCCTAATCAAAGCTGCACTGCAGCCACCTTATCTGGAAGAGGCAAAGGCTCCTGGTCCACATCAGAAACAAACAAGCTCCTTGCTGGGCACCAATCTGACCAAAAATTTCCTGACTAAGCATTTTTTTTAAAAAGTGGGGAAACGCCAGGTTGGCAACATCATCTCTTTCCCCTCCAATCCTCCACTCGCCCCTGCTTCAGTCTACAGCTATATTTTCATTTGTATTAGGAAAACATTGCAGCCCATAAAGGTCCCCCTCTGACCTCAGACTTACCCCACACTGAACTAGGCACAGACTGCTGCTGGCTGAATTGGACACGGTGTTGTTTCAGAGCTGGGTGGCATCAGCCAACTGCAAACCTTTCAGTCTCTACTTCCTAATTAAGGGCTTCACTGCACTGGGAAATTTACCAGCATAGCTATAGTGGTTTAATTATAACTGTTATAATTGGGATATAAATATAACGCTCTATTTCTACATTCGTATAAGGACTATGAGTGCTTATCTCCAGTTCAGTTTATGTCACTATGAAAGTTGTATGAGGAGAAAAAGATATCTTTACTTTATACTAAATATATCCAAGAGGGGAGTTATACTGGCCAGGCTGGTGTGATTACAACTGATATAATTGAACCAGTATAACCAAGCCAACGAGTGTTCCCCTCCACACAGCCCTTCCCAGCAGACTCGGGTGCAGGTTAACAGGATAAGAAAGCAGAAGGAAGCTCCTGGAGTCCCACCTGACAGTTGGCTCCATGAGGAAATGCCCTTCAGAGCTACTGAGATTATGCAGCAGGGGATGATGACTGAGAATGGAGATGGTATTTAAAATTACAGGGGGTGATACAGCTAGCACCAGCTATAAATATTTTGAGTTGGCAGAATTATACTTGAGCAAAATGCCAGCTTTCAATCAGAATTGATCAAGAGCTCTACTCACTCCTCAGAGAAATAGTAGCACTTGTAACAGCTGCCCAGCACTGGCTCAGGGCAGGGAAATGTGCCAGCTACCCAGTGCTCCTTGGGGACACTCATGTAAAAGTAGGAGCTTATAGGGTTTACTTAGGAAGCAGCTCTAATATTTGACTTCCTCAAATTAGGAAGCATCTGCAGTGTGAACCTGGCATCTCTAATATTTATTTATTTCCTGACATTTCAGATCCTTCTGTACTGACAGGACCCTCTAGGTGCAATTAGTGTTGCTCTTCATTTTGGCAGAGGTGCACAGAAACTGGAATATTTTTAAATTCATTGAATACTGAAAAACTTATGAGACTATTCATTTCAATTTTTAAAGAAACTTTAAGCTAACATTTCACTGGGTGATATCTATTATTTTTCTTGACAGAAAAATAATCAGAAATAATTGCTATACTTTCAAGAGAATTTTGAAGAATATACATTTCTCTTTCTAACAAACTGATAAAACAAGCAACATGAAATACCCTATAAGCCTTTCACAACAAAGAAAAAAAAAGACATGATTTGTTGTCAAATATTTAGCTTAAGCTCTGGATGTTTCACATTATTCCACAGGATCAAATGGATCTCGCCTGATAGAGAGCTGCTCTCTACAGACAGAAAATTAGCTAGGCTATGTTTTCTCAGCAGTGAGTTCTCTGAATCACTTTAACTTCAGTTGTGTTCAAAATCCATTTGCTTATATTTGCATGGTCTCAGTTGCTCTTGATTGCTAAAATTTAAGAACTCCAACTTAGAGCAAATTAATTTCAACCAGACAGAAAGCAATTCCACCTGGAACAGGGATACAGGGCCCATGGCATGGGTGAAGATAGAATGACATACTACTAACTTTGGAAATCCAGGAAATAATCTCCTGAAAACTCAGGAAGATTTACGCCTTTCTAATCCAATCATAATTCACTTCTACAAAACATGGAATGAAATCCACAGAGAATCATCCAAGGAAATTCTTTGAGCAGACATGGGGAAATTCCTCAGTAAAGGTAAAAGGTCATTTATTAACCCGAGACAACTGAATAAAAAAAAAAGGAATAATGATGGTCTCCAATCCTTTTAAGAACTGTCAGTTTCTGAGAACAGTATAGGTGAAAAAGGGTGAAAACACAGCAGCAGCTCAGATATACACAGCATTTTTTCTTGCAATTGGGTTAACCAAGAGGTTAAATTCACTGCAGCTGAAGAAGTTAGCACAGAACTGCAGATCTTAAGAACAGCCAAGAGAATAACACATGATTTAAAACCCTGCTAAAAACCCCCAAACTCTAAGTTGCAGAAGCCCAGAAACGATGTTCCAGTCACCAGTGGCCGCTTCAATCATGCAATGCTTGCAGTGCTTGAATCACAGAATCAGACCCAAAAGTACTTTTATTTCCTGCTCAGATTGCCCTAAGTAGGTGTCATTGGTCCTTTCCAATCCAGCTTCCAGCAAACTCCAGAGAAACAGAAGGAAAAATAGCATTTTGTTAAAGTCAAGCCTCAAGATAAAACCCACGCCTTTTCTTTCCCTGAAACGAAAGATGAATTGACAGATAAAGTACTCCACTCTATGTTGCATTCAAGAAGATAAAGTGCACCATGTAATTCAATTACTTTTGAATGGTCCTGCCAATGCACTTCAAGTAGGGCACAAGTGCTAAAAAGCACATTATGTGATGCATAAACAGGAACTGAAGCTAACACTCCCCAGCAAATCTTTGAAAAACACCGAGTGAAAGCAAAGAGAACTGGAAAAAAATGCTGTCATTTGAGTCTTCTCAATAGATTTTCTTTCCTAATTCTACCCCCCCAGCCCATACATTAGACACTTTGTGGCAGCAGGGAGCATAGATGGAATGAAGTGTGGGGAGCCTTATTGTGCAGTGCGTGGACAGAGGGAATACTGCCACAGTCTTCAAATTCATCAGGAGACAAGGATTTACATTCTCTGTTGAACACTGGACCAGGAGATTCAAAAGAGTTATGCTGTCACTTGAGAAGCCAGCTTGAAATATACGTGGCCCATAATATTCTGTGAATTATGGCACTCCGGTGCATAGGTATAGGCTGGGTTAAGAGGGTGTAATCAGAACCAGAAAGTAAGGATGTGCTTGGATGACATGTTGCTTATCAATACCTGTGTGAGGAAAATAATGCTCTTTACAGCATAACTATTTCCCAGAACTATAACATATACAAATACATATATACACAACTCCCTACAGTAGTGTTAAACTGATCTTTCTGGTTCTGATGGCAGCAGAATATATGCAAACTCCAAAAAGATTCACTGAGCTCTTTTTCTTCTTCCATTTGATAATAGAGTTTGGTGGTTTGTTGGGTGTTTTAGGATTGTTTTTCAAAACTCATGGAAAAAAATAAGTAGGAATAGAAACACAAAATGGAAGGATTTAAAAGGACCTAGAGCCCTCTAAGAAGAAAAGATCCATCATGATAAAACTATGGAGAAGAAACAGATGTGGAGTCCAGCAGTCTCTAAAGACCGGAACAAAGAATGATAGATCAATTTTATATCCATTTGCTTTCTCTTTTCTTCTTCATGAATACTGTGATTGTGCTTCTTCAGTGATTATTCAGCCATTAAAAAAACCCAAAACCTGATCTACTGATACATTAAAACATTGTCTGTTTGATAAGCGCCTGTTTTTTCATTTATATGAATTGCAAATGTCTTCCAGAAGACAGTGCCGGTAATAGAAATTTATGTTTCTAGAAGTTCAGTAAGAAAAGGGCCAAGAGGCTTTTTGGGAGTATTTTGCAATGTTTCACAGTTACTTACTTATGTTAAGGCTTTAAGATTAGTTTAATACTCTCTTCCAGAAAGCAGACTTTTTAGGATATTAGACTTCAG
The DNA here is from genome assembly GCA_013397815.1 of Aleadryas rufinucha. Taxonomy (NCBI): domain Eukaryota; kingdom Metazoa; phylum Chordata; class Aves; order Passeriformes; genus Aleadryas; species Aleadryas rufinucha. Next base: position 167,455 of record VZTH01005076.1, read on the forward strand.
GGCTTATAGGCACCATTCAAGATTTCTCTCTTTGAGAGAAAATGGGACTCCTGATAAGCATGATAAATGTACATACTTTAAGAACTATTTTTCAAATCAGCTTCTTTACTTACAGCACTGACTTTAAAATAACAGATACTTCAGATGAAGTACTGTATATACTCCAGCTAAAATTCACTGAAGATATGGAAAAGATACCTGCACATATAATGCTGTTATTTCCATTAAAAATGGATAAGACTCTACCAGCACTTGTGAGATATAGGAGATTTTACACTTGATTTCGTATTCTGTATTGATTTAAATGATCTTCTCTCAGGACACTGCAGTTTAACAGGCTGAAAATGCAGCTGATAGGTGAAATTCTTTGGAGCCATATCTTCACATTGCTTGCACACAACTGACTGAAACCTGAGCTCCTCAGTTTTATTTCCTGATTTGATCAATGTAGCAGTTCTGGGGCAAAGTATTTACAGCCCAGCCAGGTCAAGCACCAGACTACTCTTACTTCCTGATTGAAGCACAAATGCAGAATCTCAAAGGATTCACATCCTGAGCTCTCTGCATTTTCATCTTCCAAACTGTAAAAAAAGTACAATACGGTAGAAGAATTCCAGAGGAAATCTCTGTTGAATCAAGACCAAACCAAGCTCAGTGGGTAACTTGGTTTTTTTTGTTTTCCCGTTTTTCAGAATTTACTCGGAATCCACTTCCCTCCCTTGTCTTCAACTGCCTCAGCCTTCAGTCTGAGCTGTCCTTGCTTGTGCTCACTCTTAAACAGCAAATGGGACTCCTGATCTGCTGCCTTGTCACAAACACAAATATGCATCAATTTGCCTTTTCTGCAAGTGGGTTCTGAGGCACTGCCTGCAATAACGTGTGGCTGTACCTTTTTTTCGTAAAAACTGCTGTATACTGAAGCCATGAAAATGTTGTCCAAAACCAATTTCATTTCACTCTCTAAAACATAAAAAAGTTGAATCTTGTATGCCCTCCCTGTTCATAGCCACCTTTACCAGTAGGACAACATGAAAGGAGGAATATTTCCAGGAATGTGGCATAAATATTTCTATTGATAGCTACAACGGGACAGAGAGAAAAATGTGTCAGTCTTCCCTTTCATGAGGCCATAATCTTTCCTCTCTATGCCTGCCACACTACAAGGGATTTTTCTTCTTGTGTAAGACTGAGGCAAAAGCTGGACAGGCAGGGAAAGCAGTATAAAACATAGAGGGGGTTTTCCTGTTTATTTTACTCAGAGTATTTCATTTTTTGAATGAGGGTATCCTCCACTAATCTTAAATCTGTCAGATGCTAATGAAGATAGGGTTGCTGTATTTCAAAAGGAATGGGCAGGACAAATTTCCAGTTTTTCTGCCATGAATATCAGAACGATAAAGCCTTCTTCTCTCAAGTGAAACAGTTAAGAAATTCATGGTTTATCCTAATCTGAAACAGCATTGCCTAGAGGTCCCAAATGCAGGGCTGAAAATATGCAACAATCTTGGTGTATTAGAAGTTGTAGATCATTTACATGCTTGGCAAGGCAGTTTAAGATCATTGTTTACTGTTAAGAAGTTCTCAAGTGTTTATTGAAAAATATGTTAAATGTGAAAGTTTTAAGTATCGTCTATTAGAAAAAATCCTCCAAGATAGACAGATGCAAATACATAATGACTGCCATATGTCAAAAGGATTTCATGGTTAAAAACCGGACTTAAACAATGCGCCTCTGAGTTCTCATAAACCCAAGTTTTTAAAGCTTTTTTTCTTTTAAATAAAATCTGGAGGTTTTCTGCCAAGAAAACTTTTATCAGTGGAAAATAAAAATTCTTGACCTTCCTGTATCTTACAAAATATTTATCTTCCTACAGAGATCTCTGTTTATATCATTACTAGTGGACCTAAAGGATATTAACTAGATACCCCTTATTGAGTCCATACTTGTATGAATTCAAGTGTATCACATTAACTCCAGGTTTTAAGCAGAATTCAAGTTACTCTTTGTTTACTGTTTCTCCAGAGGACAGATTTCCTGGGAGTCTTTGAAATTCTCTGGGTTTAGGCTTTGAAAGAGTGAAGAAGAAAGAGCAGGAAGAATGTCTACTTTAAAGGAAAACGCCTTTCTGAAACCCACAAAGATCTGATGATGGGAAATCACAAGTCTCCATTAGCGTCTTTATGAGCAGGTTTCATGTCCTGCTTCTTAAAGTCTCTTAGAGATAATGGAATTACAAATTAATTGTTGCTCTGGTTTGTTTTTGATGCTTAGTAACTAACAATGTAAATAGATTACTTTTTTCCCTAATTAGTTCACTCACATCTGTAGACATGAAACAGATGTACCTAAACAGCTTCATTAACTATAACAGATAAAAAAATACTGTCAGAAACTTGGGATTCTCCCTTAACTATTGCACATATCACAGTAATGTCTCAGAGGAAGCATTAGAAGATCCAGGAATGCATCTGACTGCTTCTAAATTAATTCTCCCCCCCCACACACACACCCCAAACAACATGGGCAAATGAAAAATAATATTTCATTTTTCCAGTTAAACCCAACTGACCAATACCAAATGAATAACAAAGAAAAAACCCCAAACAATTCTTTATTTCCTCTTTCAGGATTCATCTGCACATTTGCATGTGTGCCCCAAGCACTCTCAGTTAGTTCAGCTATCCCAGCTAGTCCCAGCTAGCTTCCTCTATTAAACATTTAGCACTCTGCCTAAGACATTTAAATAGCTGATTCAAAACACTTCTCACCATGAACTGAAATCTGATCTTCCCTTTCTCCTGGAAGTGAAATACCCAGCATGTTAAAGCTGCAAACTAAATCCTAACATAGTCAAACAAACCCAGCATTAACCACTTGAACTTCTGGTGTTAAGGTTCAAATTTGACTCAGAATTGTCAAGTGTAACCTTTTCTTACAAGGCTGCTTTAAACACATATAAGTGCAGTTCAAGACCACATCTGGAATGAAAAAACCAGCTTTCCAGCTTGATCTTACAGAGGCCCTACTAGCTGTCAACTCCTTATAACCTCTTGATAAAACAATTCAAGTAAGAGATAACCAAACTCTGTACTACTTGAATGAACTTAGAGCTCAACTCTTCAAAAGCATCTTGGATTTTACAGCGCTTTGACATGACAAACTGGAAATTCGGCCTCAATTCCATTTAAAGATAACAAAGGACTTGCAATTAATAATGAAAATATCACAGGGAACACATTTGCTTTCACGCCACTTATTGTATACTGCATTGATTTTTTTCAATACTATTTTGTCAATTTTGTGTGAATTACCTACAAATTTCTACATTGTCAACACACCCCATTTGCTGCCAGAAACTGTTAGCAGCAGAGCGGAGCACAAACATGAGCTTCTGACACCTGGTGAGGTGTTAGAGGGCAGTGTGACACAAACACAATTACCTGGTTATTCCTGCCAGAATGATGAGCAATCAAATCTGCTAAAACAGTTGAAAAGGAAATTGTCTTAAGGTTTCAGCCTCTCATCACTTGGATGGCTGGATCAATCCACAGTTAGCCTGGCTACTCTTAATTAAGATACTGTCAGACTTAGGAGAAAATAATTAAAAAAGTCTAATGTGAGGAAAACCAATGAGTCCTTCCTAAATTAACACTGTGCTTTGAAATTCTTCAAAGCATCTGCTAGGCAGAACTGTGGGCTTCAAAAATAATTTGTACTGAAATGCAAACAATAAAATACCATTTGCTTAGTGACCCAGAGTTACCATGGGAAGAAAGGGAAAAAAGTCTGGAAGAGCTGGAGACATATCCTTCCACTCAGAGCATCACAAGAATAGACCATGACTCGGTACATCCAAGTTATAACATCCAGTTCCAAAAACTGTTCTTGGGAAGAAACATAGGACTGAATCTTGAAGAGGACATAAATCCTCCCAAGGAACTATGGCAAGAATATTATTATATTGGAAGAAATATGATCCGAGCTTAAGGGCCAAAGGCTAAAGACAAGAGAGAAGAAAATTGTCTTGAGACTGGATTGTGATAAACTCCAGTGAGACCTTTTGGACATGGGAACCATTTATCTCAGTAGATACCTGGGAGCTGGACCTGTCTCAGGGAATGTGTTGTGGTACACCAGATTAATAGCAAGTCAAATACATGGGGAAGGATTTGAACAAGTAGAAAAAAAGCCGCATATTATTAGGAGTAGCTGGGGCAGTTCAGGGAGAAGAAAAATCAAATAGGAAAATTAAATAAAAATATTTTCCACGGGTGAAAGGTTTTGATGCACTTTTCTGCAGAAAACTTTCCAATTGTGAGTGCCTATTTACGTTAAATCTGAACGAGCTGGAATTTCTGAGGCACAGAAAGTCCCAAGATATAAAAGTCCTTGGGGGCCATAAAGGGCTCAGGAAACACATGGAAATAACTGGAGGCTTCCAGCCACAAGCCTTCTGAGCCAAACTTCTATTTTGCCTCGTGAACCCAAAGGAATAAACAGGCCAGTGCCTTGTTCTGGGGCTCCTGCTATCAGAAGAAAACTGAAACAGTCTCTTGAAGCCATTTAGGCAATGAAACAATTACTGCTGCTTTTAATATCTTCTTGCCCTGGGCAGCCACCTGTGTCGCCGAACACACATACTGCAGAGTTGGCCCTGGCAGCAAAACACAGTGGGTCAGGCAGTCTCAGTGTCACAAAAACAATGAGAGGAGATAGCACAGCTGTGGAAACCTGCCTGAGGCTCTCTGGCTTACAGGATTTTAAAGGAGAGTTTGCAGCACTGACAGTTATGGACAGTTTTCCCACACAAACCCATTAGAAAATGGTGTGTCCATGGCCAGCCTGAGCCCCCAGACAGCTTTTACTTTATCAAGATTAAAGGAAGATGAGGCAGCTGGGGCTAATAAGTTGCAAATCAATGCCATTAGCAAAGAGAGTAAAGAAGAAAAAAGATCCAAGCCCTGCAAAAACTAAAGCTTTTAGCTCTGCCTCTTGCTGTGCAGAAACTGATTGTACAGTTGTCCCAGTTCTCCTCGGATTTGTCCTCAGATTCAGGGAGATAAAAGATACAGAAGATGTCTGAATTTCCTGTTTATTAAAAATGTATGTAGCTTACACATATGCAGCTGTATGTATACACATGCACACATATTTGTTTTGCTATTTACTGCAATTGACTTCGCATTAGACAAATGCATAATTATTTTAGGATTTAAGAGGAATAGCATCTTGGATGAGTGAGGTAATGGAATTAAATTCCATAACCTTCTGAGACCTGCCACAGGTTATGGAATGACAGCGCAGTCCCATTTCTTGACATGGTATCTTCACACCTTCGGAGCTAACGACACACAGACCAGCAAACTCAAACACAGTCAGGAACAGCATCAGCATGAGATCAGCTTTTCTGGAAATCTGTTTCAAGCAGCCCCTGTCAGAGACCTCTGTCCCATGAAACTCACAACCACCATTTCTGTGTTCAGACCAGGCTGTTGCTGCTGCATTCCCTCTGGAGAAGGGATTCACTGGTGCACTCACACCATGGAGTCCCTTGGCCTCATGTCCGTTTCTCCTGACTGGGTTTATCAACCTGGATTCACACTGCACCACAAACTTCTAAAGGAATAGGTACAAAATTAAAAAGATGGCTTCAACAGCAGAGAAATGGCAACTCATAAAAATGTTTTTACACTTAGCAATTGACTTGGATTACTCTGTTTCACGCAGTGACTTGTTTGTGTACACTGATATATTCTGCCTTCATAACTTTGCCTTAGTGTCTGAAAATGAACTGTCACATTTCTCTGAGCAATATTCATTAACATACCCATATTTTAATCTCTTTCTCAATATTAATTTAGACTGTCATACTTTAATCTCTCTGGTCACTCCCTGGCTCCTTTGCAATTAAAAAACCGTCCACCTCTTTCCAAAATGAACAATGAATTTCATTACGGATTTTCATCTAGCTTCTGTACAAATAAACTTTCTCCGTTAATGTATTTCCTTTCTTCGTGAGCAATGATGATTAACACGTCAGACAGTTTTACGCAGAGCTTTTCAATAGCTCTAATGAGAAAGATGCTTTTTTCCATTTTCTACTAACAAGGAAAATCACCTGTGTTGTATTGGCTACAAACATTAAATAGCATTATAGAAGAACAAGCATCAGACATACAAAAGCATTATGAGGCTGCAATGTTGTGAATTTTGGAAACCAAGAAGGAGAATCAGAAACTAAAATACTTTATTTATAAAGTACTGACATTAATTTTTGTGAGAATGATAGAGGGTAAGGGGGAATGGAGCTCAGAGAAAAACCAAGCAAAAAACAGCAGGATATCCATGTCAGCCCAAGTGGAGAAAATGCCTTAAGTTCCCAATTTGCTTAGTAAACAGAGCATGTCACTAGGACAACAGTTTGACTGAATGTCAGCTGGAAAATTATTCCGTAGTGAGTGATTTTGAGACCAACAAGCAAGGACAGAGAAGTCTGCAGGAAAAAACTCCAAAAAAAAGAAAAAAAAAAGAGGTGAGGAAAAGTAAATTATGAGTCCAAAGACCTGTATAGTTTCAGAATCAGAGTACCAGTGCATTTGAACCCATTAAAGCACTGGAGTGGAAATTTTACTTTACTAGTTCTTTCTCAACCTGGATAGTATTCTTTAAAACAAAGCCCCTCTCAGTGGCCTCGCTTTCTGTTCCCAACAGAGATACACAGCAAATCTGCTTAGCATTCATCCAAGGCTGAAAGCAAACTTACACCCAACCAGGAAACTGCAATCTCCAAGCACCAGATTTAGAACAGTGGCATTTTATTTTGCATTTAATGTATTATATTGTTAGGAGGATATGTTATCCTTCGATAGTGTTCGGCTTCGTATAAAACTCCAGAGATTAAAGGAGACTACCATAGTTCAAAGATTAAGATCTTCAGCAAATACATCCACAGCAGGGACTTTTCTGTCAATTGCAAAATGAATATACTCATCTTTATTACCTCATCTCCCTTACAAAGAAGAACGTAAGGCATAAAAACATACTGGTCTAGATCTTTGCCTACCAACAGGGATACTCAATGAAAACCAGTAATGGGTTCTGCTGACACAGATGTATTGCAAGTCAGACTTTCTCTGCTTATGACTTTCCTCACAATGAGCTTCTCCTGTCTGACATGAGATCTAGAGGGCAGAACACCAAGAGAACAGTGTCACTCTCTGATATGGGCTATTCCACGTCTTCCTACTCCTTTAGAGGAAAAGTATTTAATTTTGCCATCTGCAGCCAAATCAAACAGTTTGATCCAAAGCTTGCCCAAGTTAGAACCAAGGCTTTAATAAGGCTTGACTCACTTTCTAAATGCAGATAATATATTTTATAGCTGTTTCCAGGAACCAAAGCTTCACTATAATTCAGCACCATATAATACCTGCTCAGCTTCATACACACACAGGTGTTTCCTAAAGTTGTTAATAAAAGCTGTTCTGCCTAATTGTAAAAGCCAACTCCCCATTTTCTTCTCTTAATCTTTTCAGAAAGAGGCTAAAAGCATAATAAAATATCATCCATTTATTTTATTTTCTTCCCATCATTCATTGTTTGAACAAATATATTAGCATACTTAAAATACACTCTGAAACTGTGATTTTAATATACTTTATTGAAAAAAGTACACAGTTTAAATTGTTTTCAATGGGACAAAGCAATGGTCACCTCTATCTACCAAGTCCTTTTTTGATGAATCATGACTACCATATGCCAAATACACATCTGCATGACTTGCAAAGTAAAAAGATAAATCTTTTTTCAACATATCTTTAAGAATTTATATCACCAACAGTTTAAAATCATGAAATGCTGATGCTCTGACTATATTTCATGTCCTCTATGTTGCACCATCTCCCTGTTCACAGTTTATCCATGTTTTAGCATGCCAGTTGAACACATCAGTCAATGTCACCTGGAGAAAATCGTCAATAGCAGAGCAAGGAGAACAAGAGAAGGTTTAGCACTAAGGCCTGAGACACCGCCACATTCTCTTGCATTTTCCTAAAGGAAATAAAACAACAACAAAGGAAAATAAATACGAGCCACTACACTCAATTATGACACATGATTATTTAGCAAGCATAGGCATAAGAGCACTGGTGCAAACAACAAAACCCATAAACTAAATATACCCAGGAAGTAACACAAGAACACGTTTTGAGTTGAACAAGTTTAGGTTGTAGACTGAAAGTGAGCATGATCAACAAGCACTACAGCCATCCCCTCCTCTTTATACTTTAGGTCTTGTTCTACATTGCATTACCCCATCAGAGGCAGAAATAAAGTTACTCCAGAGTAAAAAGGATGTCTATGGACCCATCCTGTACGAGCCACTGTAATCACATCTTGGTCTCTATCAGCTCTCCTTGGCATTGTACAAGAGTACCATGCAGAACACAGAGCAGTAAATGCATGTAGTGGAGGGGCCACTATCCCTCCCAACCAATATTGTGTGTAAGCATAATGACTGTAGCATGACAGGTGTGATACTGAAACAAACATTAACAGCACAAAGTTTCCAGCCATCTCTAACAATGAATCCTGTGGTCAGTGCTTGAGCCAGAGTTCTCAGATATTCCTGGCTGCCAGTGCTCACATCCTATCAAGTTCTCTTACATGATACAAACCAGTCTGCAAAAGCAGCAACTCAAGACATTGTCTTCATGAGTACAAAAAAGACTTGTAGCTCGCACAATATTTCTCACTTCCCTTACTACTGAGTCTTCTGAATATTTCCCAATATTTCATCTTGAAAGATAGTTTTCCTATTTATTATTTTTAAAGAAATAAAACATTTACAAGAGTCAGAAAGAAAGGAAGGGTAGAGAGAAACTTACTTCCGGGTGAAATCCATGACAAGACTCTGGGCGTCTTCTTATCTTCTGAGATTTTAACCGTTCACATTTAAGGGATTCATTATGTATGAGGCAGTTAAGGAGAGCTGTCCTGAGCATTGCATTCTCATGGGAGTGTTTTGAAATGAGTACAGTGAAAATCTTTCAGCTCCTTTCTTCCTCTCCATCAAAACCCCAAGGTGATGTGTGTGGTCACCACAAGAAAAACCAAGTGATTTGAGTGCTTTCCTCTCCGTGATCCGTGTTTTCAACAGCACATGTGCACTTACACTGCTGACCTGTCTTTCCTTAAGTCTGCAATAAAAGCACACTGAAGGCTGCTTTTGACAAATTCCAGCTTATGGGAAAAGACTAATCCTGAACTACCTGAACTACAGACCAGCAAAAAATAGGAAGTGGGGCAAATAAAAATCAAGTGATGTATTTACTTTGCTACATTTTTGTATTTTTGGAAAGCAGGATTCTGAAACATTTTCAACGCTCCAGTCACACCTTAAATAAAGAGATATCTATATTATAAGAAGTTCTATAAGTTCCAATATCATGAGGTCCACCCTCATAAGAAAATTATATAACATCTAATTTGAAAGATGTTCAGCTATCTAAAGATGACCACAACCTTATGATACTTAAAGATCCACATGTGCTTGCTTAATTCATATAGGCTGTCCAATAAAAAAAACCCCATGAATTCTCATTGAAAAAATAGTGAGAACACATTCCCAGCTGGCTTCATTTCAAAGAGCACATATAATGGGTGATGATGTCATGCAATGCAAGTTTCACATGATAAGAAATTTTTCCATATTTGCATCTTGAATCTCTTTCTGACCAGTCTGTAAATAAAAGGATATACCTTATTTCTATAGGTGCCATGGTAATTGGTGGGATAGAATCACAGAAGCATTCATTATCTACTACCACCATGAAGAGGTTGCTACTTGGGATCTGCTGGATAACAAAAGATCTGAAAATTAAAAAGAAAACAAATAATGATGACATTATCAGCATTTCTGAGCCACTGGTTCTTGTCAGGAGTTTATCAGACTTTTTCAGATTTCAGTACTGAATTCTGCTCCATTCTGACTACTCAGCTATGTATTTATGGTCTGGAATGAAACAGATCCACAACACTAATGAAGGTTCTTCTGCAGCCACACACTGATAGCTCACAGTCCCAAACTTGAGTCTCTACAGTTGCATTAGGGACTTTGTGCACTCTGGGTCTTGCTTGAAGCAGCACCAGCTACTGATCTCAGCTTTCATCTGTCCTCTTGAGAGCCATTTTATTACTGAGCCAACAAAACAGAGATTAGGCCTCAAAATGGTCCTAAGTGAAGAGATTTATTTTAGAATAGTAATGACTATCTGGTACAAATATGGTGATAACTCAGCACCACATTCAAATGAAGACAAAGCAGGCAACTCAAAGGGAGAGTGAAAAATAAAGACATTTTTTGTAAGAAGGAAAACACCCAGGGGAGACAAGGGAAGGATCCTGTGGGTACCAGTCAATGATGCACAGAGTTTCAATGAGCTGAACCCTAAAGCACATACCAAAGAGAAAAGGGGTAAAGGGTAAAGCCAAATAGTTACTATTTAGCCTTTCCTTTGAAATTCAGGACACAACACAAAGAATGGCTTTAAGGCTCAGACCCAATTCTTAATGAAATTTTAAAACAATCTGTTAGAATTTATACATCCTATCAGCAACGTATTGGCCATATCAAATATCACTGAAATCTGGCAGCTCCAAGAATTAGGTGTTTTGCAGCGTGGTTTGCTGGTAAATGTGCAGAACGCTGAGTGAGGGTTTGAGCACCAAGAAGATGTGGAGAGAAACATATTTTTCCTCAGACATCTTTCTTTAAAATACATATTGTCTTACTATAATAACTCCCTGCTTTTTCCAAAGATCACAGAAGATGAAATAGCAGAGAGGGCAGGGAATATTTAAACCTAGCCTAAGAAAAAAAATTTGGAAAACTTACCATAAAAATGTTGCCAACGGAAAGATTAAATGCTTTTCAGTATTTTTTAAACTTACTGAACCTCCATTAAAATTACACTTAGAGTGATCTGCAATATGTTAACTTTATGTTTATACATGAAATATACATTTATGGCATAATGTAAAAGGCTGAACTTTATAAATGTACCTACCAAACAGCTGGAGCATGTAGCAAGACTGACATCATTGTAATGGAGCATCTGTGGCTTTGTGGATTTGTGTGTGGGAGAAATGGGGCCAATAAAAGGAAAGGAGGGAAAATCTTTAGCGGGCAATAGCACCAAAATTGTACTGCATGAATTTCTCAAAACAGCTATGAATAAATCAAACTGTAAAGGATTGAAAAACATTATTTTTATTCCCAGAAACTGGCACAATTTGCATTTTGTGCAGTCTGAAACTTGTATTTATTGTATCTTTAAAACTAGCTCAGAAGAGAACCTGACAGGCATAAAGTGCTTTAACAATTAGTTGGATACTAAATGATTAATTTCTCTTTTTGCTGAGAAGGGAGTAATTACTCTTCTGTTTTACATGTCGTGTGCCCAACTTCAGGCCCTTTTGTGATACCCCTTTTTGTGACCCCCAGGTGAGCACTGAAGGCTGTGGAAAGCGTGTACCATACAGCCAGGCTTAAAGGTGCCAGGTCATGCAGGCTGGGCAATTTCCCATTCTGTTTCTTCTTTCACCCACATCTTTGAGGTGCCATAAGGACAGTGCAGTATAGTGCTATTCCTTCCTCAGACTAGAGAGCGGGGAGAAAAGTTCCTGTCACTTCACCTAGCTGGGATGAAAGCACTTAATCCAGAAGAATGTTTCAACTACAGAACTACGATGCTGAAAGAATTGCTACACAGCTACACTACGGAGCCTAGCAAAACTTTCTGTATTGCTTTATTACCCCAAGCCTTCATAATTTTTGACTTCATCAGTTTGGGGAATGAAGTACCTGAATTCATTGATGGAAATTATGAATTAAAGGCAGTTCAAAGAGCAATATATTAGTTAAGTGAAAAATCCTCTTTGCTACCTTAGGAATTATATCATAGGTATCAACTAATTACACTGATTGTTTACCAAACTGTGAATATTCTTACAAATCTACAGTCTGTTTAACTAGTACAGAAGTTTGTGAAGTGTCTCAGCTCATGGTGGCTGCCACAGAGCATGGGACTGCTGTAAAGAACCATAAAATAATTAAACTTTTGGCACACTCTGGCTTTTTTTTTCCCATAGTGCCCAATAACTAATATCTTGAAAAGTGAAACAACTGGCTTCTCATTGTCCCCCCAAAAGTAAATTAAAAAGAAAATGTTTTCTTCCATCAAGTAGTATATGGATGTTTTCCGTTACACATTTCTCAAACATAATCTGGAAATGAAGTTGTAAAGCCAACACATCAACAAGTGAAGACACAGGATTCAAGACTGAGATTGAGCTGAGCAAATAAATAAGGGCAAAAAATGTCCATTTTAGCTTTCTTTTCTATTAATAGTTTGCACAAACAAACTATACTTCTTTCAGCCACTGTAATTTAAGAACATTTCACAGTCATGAGATATTCTTACCCTCACCAGAGCAGTGGCAAAGAAGTTTGTGCCAGTCATAACCACCACAGTTGCTGTGTGACTATTCAGATAATTCACATGGCACTGCTTCCATGCCCAAAGTGGATAAAGCACACAATCATCCCAGCAGCAGCTCTGCTGTTTGCGATCAGCCTTCAGTTCCCATGGTGACATGCTTATGCATCCTTGAATTTTTGAACATTCATGCCAGTAAGTCTCAGAAACCAAACATTCAGAGACAACAAAAGGTGCATGAACACAGTCAGACCCAAGCCTTTCAGAGACCGAGACATTCCACCAAAATACTTCACTCTGCACGCCAAGGTTCTGTTGCAGGGGAGAAAAACCTCCAGCAAACAGCTTCCACGGCTGCAGTGAGAAATAAAGTTGCTGACAAAGTAGGGAAAATGGTATTATCTTTTTTGTGAGCTTCACTGTGAGCCTCTAAAGTTTCTTTCACAATAACCATTTCTGAACACCTGCTGGCTTAAGCTGGCATTTGTGTCCCTGGCAATATGGAAACCAACTCTCAAGGACTGAGTAAGGAGTTTGGCTGAACTTCATTGCTGTTTTAACTATCAAAAGAAAGTCCATGTTTAAGCGCCTTAGTATTATGAAGAATGTTTCACATTTAAAGGGTAAAGCTCTTTTTGTTTTAAGTAGTGTAAATCTTTTGATTTGAACCTTTTTCCTTTACTGCAGTATCATCACCATCCTTTGATACGGGCAGCACAGGAGTAGGCTTGCATATATCTCCAAATATAAAACAGAATAAACTGTTGGATTCCTGTTGAAGCCACATTGAGTCAATCAGAAGCCTATTAATATTTTCTCCTACATCTTTCATCCACTGAGGAACTAGCTTGGTTTATTTGATGTGCAGGTTCAGAAGCTTAAAACAGACCTTAAAACAAACTGCTTCTTGACTTTGTGGGGAAGGTGAGGAAGGAAGAAATTTAATACTTGAAAGGGGTAGACAGAGAGGGAGGAAAAGAATCTAGTTATGCTAAACTATTTTGTTAAGGAAGAAAAAATAACAACAGAGAGTAAACCTGCAAGAAACTCTGTATTTTGAGTCAGAGCATGACATGACAATTTCGTCACATTGCACACACAGTATCTGTTTCTTTTTAACCTGTTTTGGCATTGGTCCATATAAAGACATGCACAAATAAGATGCAAATTGATTGGGGAAAAAAAAATCTTCATGTTTTAATTGGAAATAGTAAATATTTGCTCAAAATGCAAGACTTATTAATCTACTCCTGGAAAATTAATTATTCATGGTGGAATTAAATAGGAAGAGACTTGGAATTCAAGTACTGCTGCATTAATAATTATATTTGTTGGTCATGCTTCTGAAGGCATGCTAAGAAAGCACACTTTTAATGTGTCTGGTGGCTGAATGACCCTTCCCACAGATAATCAGTGCCTTTTTGTATGTGAAAAGTCTTTAAAGAGTTATAATATATATTCTATTGTTATAATAATTTCTTCCCAAACTATGTTAAAAAAAACCAAACCAAAACAACCAAACAAACCAGAACCCCCCAACCTAATTCCCAAAATATCACTTCTTTTTCATAAGAATTCCTTTCTTCTGTAAGGAGAAATAATTAGAATATATGCAGAATAAGAGCAGGGACTGAGCTGACACTACCCTTGCAGCACTGCCTTCTCTCCACACTGTGCTTCTTTCTCTTTCTTTCATCTTTGCATCTCTGAACCTCTGGGGTGGCAAAGTATTAGTGAGGCAACTGGGAGAGGAACAAACCTTTCTGGGAAAGGAGGAAGATGTTCCAAGGTGGAGGAAAGGAGAGGGACAACAGGACAAGCAGTGACAGTGCCCTGTGGGAAAGGATGTAGGGAAGCAGGTTATCAGCTGCTGCAGGAGGAGGCTTTGCCATGAGGCCTCTGCAGTCTGTCTGCTCAGAGATTTTGGAGCATTTCTCATATTGATGGAAAAAGGTGCAGCAGGACCAAGGCAGAGCTGTGCCCTTTTTTCTTCCTGGCTGCTGTACCTCTGGACATCCCAAGCCCAGCTTACTGGCCAACTTGAAGATCACACACTTCTGTAAGTCACTGATTTCCCTTCTTAATGCAGGTCATTGCTTCACTACAAATACCTCAATCATGTGGTGCAAAATCTATATGTGGGAGGCTTAACATCTTGTCTCTGAAATGCTCTTGGCTTCACCTTTCCTTTTCTGGATCAATAACAGGCAAAGCTAAGGTAATTCTATTTCAGACATGCCAGAGATGTGTCTTGTCCAGCTAAGCAAACTTAACCTTTAAGCTGTTTACTCTCCACTATTTGACTACAGCATCTGCTAGCAAAGGAAATCAATATTACAGTTGAGCAGCTTAGTCTCTGTATTTCCATGCAGGAGAGCTAATCCATTTCCTTGTCCACTGGTGTTAAATTTTGGACAGGATATAAAGTGAACACAGACGGGAGGTTTCCCTACTAATAAGCAGCCACTTCCACAGCCCCAGACACAGTGAATGTTAAGGAAACTTATTTCACACAGCAGATTTTGTATGGGCTTGAGGGTGGGCCAGGCAGTGAGAGGACACAGGGATATTGGGTTGTTCAACTGAGGATCCCAAACACCATCATTTCTTGGTCATTTGCACTGAACTATTTTCCTTTTCCTGGCCTGCAGCCCTGCTGCCATTAGCTGGTGGCTACTGACACTGCTACAAGACGAGTTTCAGCAACAAAGAATGGCAGGGAACCTCCTGAGAGCATTCAGAAATCTCTGGTTTTCAGATCCGTGGCTCCCTATTTTCTTCAAACAGCTGCAAAGGCTGAAAAGTGTTAGAGGGAACAGAACTAATGTCAAGCAGCACGGAACTCGGAAGACACTTACAGGATAAAACGATGCTAGTGGGACCAGAACATTTAGAGAAAATATCTTCCCATTATCCTGAAGAATGGAAGATATTTCTTTGTAATTTGGGGAGGATTTGAACACAGCAACAATATTAAAAGCAATTCAACTTGTTTAAAAACAAGGCTGTGTGTTTCTTGTTAAAAATTAATTATAGTTTTTGCACAGAAATACTTCATTATTGCACTTTGCTTTAAAAAAACCTTGTTCAAAAGCAATAATTGCTGGTCTATATGGTGTATTTTACAGTCAGTTCTCACTTTTAATTTTACAAAAATACCCTGCCGTTATATCTGTGCTTATAACAACAGGCACTGCAGTAGAATACGTGCTCATGACAAATACGTGGCTTAGGCAGGATTTTAGTCATATAAATATTTAAATGACTGTTTGGATTCACTTTTAATTCCATGCTCAGGAGGTTTAGCAGCCTGATTTAAGGGCAAAAAAATCCGTGTATGTATTTTCCATTTGTTTCCTTAATGACCACTGGACCACTATTACTATCTTTTAATGTCCCAGTGATGACTGTGGGACTTAAAATCAAATTATGAGTAGAACATCATCAGAGTATTGTGTTGGCAAATGTCACTCCTGCACATACATAATCATATCAATCATTTTTAGGTGACAATAGAAAAGACCTTTTAAATACCACTTGTTTCGCTCAGGCAGACAAATCCTACAAAACACGGAAGAATTTCAGTGTGAGTAGTTTGAACTGAAATAAACATAGGGCAACATTTTCAAATTGGCAACCTAAACTCATGCACAAAGATGTGATGAAGTGTCTGAATTTCCATGGTACTCAAGTTAGGTAGCCCTCACTGGCCACTCTGGCTCTTGAGCATCAATGTAAACTCAGCCATTTCCCTCTGGGACTTTCAGTGTATTTTTTGCATGTAAACCTCCATTAATGAACTTGGAGTATTTTGGATTAAGATGAGTTGTAACTTTGGGATTGCATTTCATATCTGTCAAATGTGATCTTTCCTATTTTTTAGAGAAAGAAGAAAAATACCAGCATCAGGGTAGAGCAAATGGAAAATATTGTGCACGCTGCACTCAAATATGCATTACTCACATAACTGTTGGTTGCAAACTTCCAACCCTAATGGTCTGGAACAAACTTTAAGCATTCAACTGAAGTGCAGATATCCACTTTGCTGTTTCCCAACTCCTATCATGTGCTTTCCAGGCTGCTGGCCACATTTCCAACCCACATTTCTCTCACTTATCACATTTTTTGCAATGAATGAATGAAATGTTTATATGACAGTCAAGTTGGGCTACTTGTTTTTTGTTTTTTTGGGGGTTTTTTTTCCCAAATAAATGATGATAGAGAATGAAATATCTTTAATGCAATTTATAAAAATAACATATATGCCAATAACAACATTTCTGAGAGCTGGAGCAGTATATAAAAAATCAGCTAGTGGTTCTCTCACATGAAAAGAGGCAGATAAACTCCCAGCCTCAGGCTTGTAATCAGATCCTGACCTCATGCTAGCAAAATATTGCCACCACATACAGCCTGACTGTAGCACAATTTGGTATCAGTGCAAACATACCTAGAGCAAGGTTTGGAACTGGGGATTTAAGGGAGCAGTGCCATCCTCACCATTCCTGAGCCTGCTGAATGCTCAGAGCCCCACAGAGCTGTGCCGTGGCTGGAAACCCCTCGGCTTCAGACAGGATCCCCCAGAAGTGCCCATCCTCGCTCACTGACCACCAGGGGATGCTTTCTCAAATAGCTGATGCTCAGACAAGAGCACTTGACCAACTGCATGTGAGGAATGCTGCAAACATCTGAAAACTTGGAGCGTAGAGCCTTTAGGATGGCAGAAGATCCTTAGTGTAAGGAGGCATTGGGCTGTTCGTGAGCTTTCCAGTGCAGCCACCCTTCCTTGTGAGGATGCAGGATAACGGAAAGTTTCAGAACTCCAGGTTTAAAATGTACTGGCAATTTTTTTTGTTCAAAGAAATTGAGACCAGAAATCCCACAAACATTAAATATTAGTCAGCATTCATACCCCTGAACAAACCCGAGCTGCATGAGACATGGGTGGGTCTCCACAAGCAGAGTGGGTACCTGGTTCTGTGCTCACAATGACCAACAGAGGAGACAATAACTGGCACAAAGCAAATCACATCAGTGATCTCTTAAAGACTTTTTCTTTTGACAGTGACACCTGGTTAATAAGACCACAACAGAGAGGACAGAGAAGATACCCAGGCTGAAAAATGCAGTTCCAATACAGCATGTTAGAAAATATGTGTTTTTAGTGGAGTTCTTTAGCTCTACTCAAGTAGTTGTGGTTTGTATTGAGAGACATCTCAGATTGTGTTTTTTAAAATGCTATATGATTTCTAAGCTAGGTTCTAAATATAGCTTTAAGATTAAAAAGCCAGTTGATATATTCTGGTTTAGGAAGGCTCACAGATATCATATGACATTGTAAAAGTAACTTTTGAATTGCAAGAATTGGTAACTGCTCTTTTCTACAACTTTAGGTCAAGTCTCATCTGCAATATGACCCTAGCAAGGAGCTACACAACAGAAACTGAATTATAAAAAGCAGAAATGACCAGGAGATTCATACTAAAAGCGTAATAAATCCTGGAATTAAACTGCTCATTGGATGTATCCACAGTGTGTTTTGCAAGGGTGTTGTGAATTTATTTCTGTTAACATAAACTTTAGCAATGATTCAGAAGGCCACATCTGAAAGACTTAAGCACACTACATGTCATCTTTTCCATGGCCAGCTAAAAGTCTATATTATTTTATGTAATATACAAATGTTCCTTGTATGGCTCTCAAATCTTAAGACTCATGTTGTTTTTCTAAGTTAGAGGCTTTTAAATATCCATTCAGCTCTCCCAAACACTTTAAAAAGGAAAGTGCTCCATGTAAAGATGTCTAAGCCATGTTTGCATTGTTTTTCATCTGCCTATAATATGAATACAATACAAAATAAAATTAACGTTCCAGTATTAGCAATTTTTCACAAATGTTCCTGGCTTTAAAAATTTATCACATCATTTCTCAATTTCAATAATTTTTTCCTATCTCAAGCTACCATTAATAAAAATAATATACATTACTACTCAGCTCTCTATATTATCGCATTCCCTTGTCATTACAAAGCATCCTTTCATTGCACCAGCTACTATAAATAATTTGGTTAATATTTATTTATGTTTGCTCAAAATGTAAAATTAAGCTAACTTTTAAGTAGATTATATTTTAGTGGAGTACTGATTTTAACTATGAACAGTGGATGGGTGCAGATCATCATCTTCCCATGCAGAGGTTTTGTGGGAAATGGAGAGTTAAGAGAAAGGGTGCACATCTTGTCCTACTGGTGAGAAAAAACCTATAGTGAAATTTCAGACAACATTAATACACTCAATAGGTAGGAAACTGGCCCAGGTATCTCCAAGACCTTACAGTGCTTACAGAGGGAGAGATAGGGTGGAATTCTGTGTATAAACAACTAAAATGCTTCAGGATTCAACAGACATACTAAAAAAGTTCTAAAACAGAAAAGAAAAAACAAAGTCCCCAAGCAAACAGAAATTCTCCAGCCTTGAAAACTGTCCAAGGGATTGTTAAACTAATGACTGGCAGGCACAGACCTGCCTGGTGACTTAGATATGTCTTGCCCTATTATTTTATATACCTTTTTTCTTATATGAAAGTAGTAATTTTCAGTGTTTCCTGAACTGGTCATTCAAAATATACATTATCAAAGGGTAGAGTTAAATTGCCTATACAGTGACTTTAAATTACACCTGCATGACAAACATTATAATCACTGGTGCCTTTGAAGTGAAGAGAAAGTTACTCAGCCTGCAAGTGGAGAAGTGTGGGTAACACACAATATAACATTTTAAGCTAAGTATAAAGACCTTTAATAAACAATTCTAGCAGTTTAAATTGCATAATTTGATACTTTTTACAAGGAAAGAACAGGAGAAAAAATATTTTTGGATCTTCTAGAGTTTTGGGGTTTTGGCTAAAACAAGTTTCTAGAAATACTGCTGTTGCCTCAAATTTAAAGACTTTTTAAGCGCCGTGAGTATTGTACAAGTCTGGAAGATCTGCTTTCCAAAACAGAGGTGCAAGGTAATTCCATATACTTAGATTTTGATCCTTGAGACTTCAACAATGAACCACTGAGGCATGCAAAATACAGTTTCTCTTGAAGATATCCTTTTACTTCCATGCATACCTAAGCAAGCTCTCAGAAATTAAGGTTTGTTCAACATTTTAAAGACCAGTCCTGAGCAGTTTGACTGCAGCACACCTGTGGCCCAACATGGGCACGGGTCAAAACCATTCATGTGCACATTTTCATGCGGGTACTTGGCACAGCTGCTGCAAAAGCAACGGTGCAAAAACATACGGGCTGAAGAAAAGGTGGGGAAATAGAGAGAGCATTTTCCTCAGGATCATGAAAGGTGGACACAGCAAAAAGAATGCAACCCAAAATGTCTTTTAGGTGACTGACTGTAATTTACTGCCCTCACAGCTCCAGGACGTACACAGGGACTTTCTGATACACATTGATAGAGCTCCGAAAGAGAAGAAATTGGCCCTTGATGCTTTGGCTGTTTTATGTGGCAAGCTGGTTTGTTTAGAAGCAAACTAACTACATCTGAAAAGGCAAATGATTATTTATTTCATGGGAAATTGAACTGTGTATTTATTTACACATTTTGAACATGATCAAGTACAGCAGTTTGGCAAGCTTCTACCGAGAAAGAAATGCGGAAATATTTTAGCAAATGGTGGTATGTCTCGGAATTAAGTGGGTTATAAAAACCATTACCATTTTAACGTCTGCAGATTGCACTGTTCCTGACACTATACACTCATGCCCTGAGCAGTCTGCATCTAATTTGTGTTGTTATTTATCTGTTACTGCCAAATCTGCGCATTTAGTGGACAAGTCTGAAATTTGCTATTATAAATCCACATGAAGGGTTCAGTGTCATCCTGAACTACACTTCCATTGCCATTTACCTCTTTATTGACAATAAACAGTGTTCAATGCCCAGTCTATGAGAAAGCAAGAGAAGCAATTTGGTTTATTGATGATTTTCCTTGTTAACTAAATGTCTGCTTACTAACGCTCTATTGGGACAAATAGATGATACATGGGACAGTGTTTATTCAAATAAGTAGTTCCTATACATTTTAATGGACAATTTACATTTGATACTCAACAAGGTAAAGTAAACACATTCATCTTTCATATCTTGCATAATTAAAACACACATAAATCTTTCCCAGGGTTATGATGATTGTACCTACATACTTCCTTGCTTCCCTAGTGGGAATAGGGCTTTCTTATATTTACTTTTCTCTTTATTTTTTGTCTTAAGATGGTGAACAAAGAACCAACTGGAAACAAAACAGTTTCTTTGGGGTTTTGGTATTGACCTTGTGGACCCATAAGTGCTGCAATTAAAAGAGAAGGGGGATTTTTTGGAAGTAAGGCCAGATTTTTGATCTTCATCCAAGTCCAATATGTCATCACACATGAACAGGAGAGGTTGAAAGGGCAGATTTTTAAGCATTTTGCAGTGCAAATGCTGCCTAATCTGTATACCCACAGTTTTTACAGTGAACACACAGATTTGGCAACTATGCACTCAACTGCCTCCTTACAACTTTGAAATTTTAGCATATATGCTTAAATTATAAATAGTCACATGACTAAATTGCTATACTCACATTTGGAGCAGCCTGAGTTATAGCTGAAATTAATGGTATTTTCCTAAAAGAAGCTTAATGAAAACATTTGAATGTTCATGTATAAATGAGATTTGCGATTAGATAAAACTGGTTTTGTTTGTTCTACAAAGAGATGAGAGGATATACTGAATGGATTGGCAAACATTTTCTGATCATACATCATAACAGTCATCATCCTTTCTAATTTATAACAACTTTGGCATTCTAAAGATGCTTTCCTTAGACACTTTTAGTGCAACTAAAATTTGTTATGATGAGATGCACAGAAGGCAAAAAGTGGTGAGGTACCCAGTGAGCATTGCTGAAGAACATTGGTTGGCACACTTATATTTAAAATTGGCCAAAATATTGGGGCAGTACTTCATAAAACTACAAGCAGCACTGAGATGTTTATGTAGCCTAAAACTTCAAGCTTGATGTCTAATTAAAAACTCATCTCTGAGCAGCACACCACCTTTAAAGCCCATACCAAGTACATCTGTCATTAGTATAGTTCTGGCTCCACAGAAAAAGTGCCAGTTGAGACTGATAATCTCTTTAGCAATCAATTACTTTCAACATTGAGGCTGTGATAGAACAGTCTATCATATGAGTTTTCAGAAGTAATGGGGTTTAGTTTTTTTAGATTTATTGCTATAAAAGGGAATAGCTTACTGGAAAATATGAAACCATTTCAGATTTTTCAAAAAATCCCAGTTTTTCTCTTTTGTTGACAGTGCTTAGAAAATGTGGGTTGACTTGTTTTTGATTGCTGTTTAAATAACAGATTAATTTAATAATCATTGGGATATTGAATAACAACAAATTATGGGGTGGGACAGCCAAACCCTGACCCTAATGACATTCTTATGTTAATTCTTATTTTCTTTTAGGCTCCTGCTTTCTTAATAAAACCTATATTTTTGAAAATCGTTTTTAAACATTGCAATTTATCTCAAAGTAGCATTTATTTTTTGCTTGTAAGAGATAAGTTTACATATAGGGAGTGCATTTTATATGTCTCTATATATTTAGTGCCTGACTCAAAGCCTGCTTAAGTGTATAGGTGTCCTTCCATTGAATGAGTTCCCAGGGATGGCTGAAAACATGAGCCAGCTATTAACAATGTAATTAGCAGGTAGTCCTTTCTGCTGTGTGATTTATTTTAGGATACTTCAATTTAAATCCAAGCACCCATGATTAAATTTATGATTGGAAATGTTAATGAATTTTCATTACTGTAGTTGGTAACTGTCCCCCTTAGCATGGGCAGAGTATTTCTACAAGATCAGAAACAGCACACCCAGGGCAGAATAAAACTGAGCCTCTGCCCCTCACCCTGTGACCTTGCTGGCTATGGCTGTGACTTTGTTAGCGAAAACACAGTATTTGTGCCCCAAAATGTCTTATCTAAGTAACATTATATGGTTTCAATTAACATCAGTCATCATTTTTACTTCTACTAAGAGACTGGTTTTAGTCTCCTTTTGCAGACAAGGGCTCCACAGTGCCTGACACTGCAGGAACAAAAGTCAGGGACTGGAGTAACTTTTGACACAAACTTGCTTAAAGCAGAGCATTTGCACAGCTTTTGTTTGCAAACCTCTTCACAATACACTGACTTTTCTTGTGCCTATCAAATAGTTTTTCAATATTCCACAGGGCGCATAATCAGGTAAATATTTACAAGCATCTTTTTCTATTTGCAATAAATATTTGCAATTATATATCACAGATTAACCTTTAACAAGGTCCAAGGAGGACACAGAAAATAATCCCACTGGCTCAAAGTGATGCTGCACAGGTTAAGCACTGGACACAGTGCCAGTTCCAGACCCAATTCATAAAAGAGTGAATCTAAATTCTGATTGAGCCCATCATTCTTAAATTACAAATATTAAGCAATGCACTTGCTTGTAAAAATATTTATTGGTACTGAGGCCATGAAACAGAAAACTGGGTCAGAAGATGTAGGTCTACAAAGGACTTTGGGTCAAATTCCTTAGCTGTTCTGCAGGAAAGTGTCCTGGGTTATAACAAAAATATTTGGAATCCAATGCAGTCTGCAATCTTAGATGTAATTTGTAGATTGTTAATGACAGTGGGTAAATGGTATAATGAGCAACTTTCCCATGAGAATCTAATAGTTCTTCTGGATTATTTCTTTAGGTTTTGCTGTTGCTTGTGGAGAAAAATAATGGGTGCCTTGAGATCAGTTTGCAACTTACAGGGTTTTCTTTTATTTTTTTTTCCACTGCGGAACACAAAATGTTTTTCTACGAAAAAGATCTTAGTGCATTATTTTTGAAATACTATAATTTTCACTAAACTCAGTTTCCAACTTGGTACTTTCCAAGTATTGCAGAATTGTATTATTTTTGAAACTTATTTCCTTTGACCTGAAGTTACCTAGGAACATAGACTAAAATCTGCATTCCTCTGAGAAAACCTAGTCCTGTTAAATTAATCTTCTTTGCATGGAATCATGTCTGTTTGCAATATTTAAACAGAATCATACAATGGTTGGGGTTTGAAGGGACCTTAAAGCCCATCGGGTTCCAGCCCCCCTGCCATGGCAGGGACACCTTCCACTAGACCAGGGTGCTGAAAAACCCCATCCAATCTGGCCTTGAAAACCTCCAGGGCTGCATGATAATTTGTTGCACAACTTCTCAGTAACCTTCTGTTAAATTATCACAAAATAAGGCTGCTTAAATTCTACAATGCTGGCACAAAGCACTCACAGCAGTGTAACCTTCATTGTATTTGATATGTCAAGTGGAAAAATCATGGCTTGATTTTGTTGAGTTTGTACTTTTTAGGCAGTGGGACCTATTGTTGCACTTAAAGGGTTCCAGAGCATCAATTTACAAAGCACTCTCATACTTCTCTTCCACAAAGCCATATAAAACCAATTATTCATACTAGACATTAACAATTTCCTTCTACTTAAAAGTTGGTCAGTAGCAAATGAAAAGTGAATTTTAGCACTTAAAATTTATCTCCAGTGTACTTACTCCTATTTCCTGGTTTAAAGTAATGAAAATATCAAGGAGAAAATTTAGGCTTAAGTCCAGAAGCGCACCTATTGACTTCAAAGTGAAGTTTTCACCTTTATTTGCTAATTGCCTATTGATTTAGCCTGGAAAGGAAGAGTTGTAACAATTTTTGTTTAGCTTATAAATTCTTCCTGACATTTATATTGATAAAGAAATTATTGCTGTAAATACTAATCTCCCTGGCGATGACAACCTCTCAGCGTAAAGGAAATCCAATTAAGAGACTCATCAAAGTACAGAAATTTGCATAAACAATACCTATGCAATTCCACAATTAAAAGGTACCAGAATACAATCAAAATGTCACAGCACATGGGCACCAGATGCAGAGAAAATACATTTTCATTGTGAAAGAGGAAAGCTAGACTGAAGTATTCCTCTTTTAGCTCTATAAGGGACAAGTTTACAGCAGCACTGGTAGAACTGACATTACAGCACTGTCATGTGAGATTTGTTATTATTAACTCAGCTTCCCAGCACTGAAAGTTTGGAGAATAGATTTAATCCTCTCCCACTCTTTCAGGCTAGCAATTCTAAGAAGGAAACTCTGTTTGGCATTCCAGTAAAACAACCAGATCTCACTGTACCACAAGGGAATTCCTAACCTATCCAGCAGGGTTTTGCTCCTGGACAGGAGACTGAACAGCACTTACCTTTTTGAATCTAAATCCTACAGACTATGCCCTTAGAATGCTGCCTGCATTTAGGAAAAGTATTAGAGCATTCACTATTAGAAATTAACATAAGCCTATATCACTTTTACATTTTTTGGTAGCAAATAATAGGCGCAGCTTTAATTTAAGAGCATCAAACTTTTAAGTGACCCCTGTAACAGGAGAAATGACACCCAGACAGAGGTCAGTACATAGGATAAAACACTACAGACTTGCACATTCTTCAACACAGCCTTGAATAATTCAGTTTTATTGCTTTGTCACAAACAGTTGTATTAAAAAAAAAATTGAAAGGGCTTACTTGAAACAGTCATCGCAAGCAATATTCCCCGTGGTCTCCTTTATAGTGCGCTCGGAAACAAAGGCTGGATATTCAGTGTCACAGGGCTCTAGGGTTTGTTTCAACCTCTGCGCTATAGGCACAGGAAAAAAACATCTTGATGTTAACATGAGAAGAACAGCATACAAAATTGTGAACAACATGAGATGCTGTACTACAGAGCTCGCAGAGAACGGAAATGTTACTCAGCTTCTGCCACCCTGTGAGATTTCCTAGGCAGTGCATAACACTATTTTTTCAATTAAATTTAAAAAAAAAGAAAAAGAGTTTATCCATGGAATGTAATTTTGCAAGACATCACTGTTAAAGTAGTTATTAATGGTTTAGCCATTGCCAACTTATTTTACATTTATGCACGAGTTTTTATTCTTTCTATATAGATTCAAGCTGGAGTTACTGTCATTTTTATCTCAGTGGTGCTGTGCATCACTAACCTTTATTCATGCGAGTTTACATTTATTTGATATGTAAATTGTGGTATGTTTTACTGAAGCCAAAACATCTATTTTATATTATGAGCTTGGGAATCTTTGGAGGGTATCATCAGTTAAAATAACTCCGTGGGTGGGAGAGGCAGAAGAGTTACTTTACCCAACAGCAATGCTTGTTATCTGCTTCCCAAAATAGTAATTATTAAGGCTCTATAACACCTTTAATCTAAAGTCTTTGCAATGCAAGGAAAAAGAGTGACTATTTCCATCTTAAAGATTGGGAAACTGAGGTATCAGGAAGCAGTGGGGCTGGTTCAAGGTCAAACTACAGGACAGCAGGTCTTCTGGCTCTCACACTGAAGTACCTGTCACACAGTGTCTCTCCCTCATTCCCTTTCTTTTTCCTCCCCACCCCTTCATTGTTCCTTCACACAGAGCTATACTTTGCACATCAGCAAAAATGTTAGCCCTATCTTAAACTAATTGCTAAGTGAGAAAACAAGATGAGATGTTATAAAAATAGATTACACTGAACAGGCTCCTGGGCTCGACAGACCTTGCCCTGGAGATGATGTGTTTCAGCGTGAGTGGTGCATCCACTGAGCAGTGCCAGGGGAGCCTCCACGTCTGCATTTCCAATCACACACCAGGGCATGCATTTCTGAACTGTTCACAGTTTTTGTATATAATAATAATAAAAAAAAAATTATTCCACCAAATGCACAGACCTCAAAGGAGGTACTAAATCTGGTCAGAAAAGTTTTGTTATTTCTGATGTTTTCACTATGGTTGCGACATATTTAATCATTCAGTAATTTTCAGAAAATTGTCTGACTAGCTCTGCTGCACCTCTTCCCTTTCTCTTCTGTTCTCCTTATCTGCTGTCAAGAATGACTGGAATTCATCACCTGTGTTCTGAGTCTACCCTCACTTGTATCAACATATGGCTTGTGTAACAAAGAGACTGACAAAGATTCATTGGTCTCAGATTCCCTGCACCTCACTAGAGTCCAGAAGATGATGGGATTGTCCAAGGTTTAGGTTGTCTTCTCTCTCATTTACAAATGGGATTGAGATTACAAGATTTTGGGCAGAAGTATTTTCCATGGTAGGTTTTTGGCAAATGGGTAGGTGTGTGTGGACCCTCCAGCATCTTCACAGCATGTCATATTCTATTAATGTCACAATCTGAGTGGGAAGCAATTTCTCTACTCGAGGAACTGATTTTTTTTTTTCCCTGAGCTTTGTTAATTATTGTTAAGTAAAAAATAAATGTGAAAGTTTATTAATTTTAATTTCATTAAGTGCAGTCATAAACATCACAACTCTTAGTGGTAGCGTAGTATCTACAGAAGAAAATACCTA
Organism: Aleadryas rufinucha; assembly: GCA_013397815.1. Classification (NCBI taxonomy): domain Eukaryota; kingdom Metazoa; phylum Chordata; class Aves; order Passeriformes; genus Aleadryas; species Aleadryas rufinucha. The sequence continues at coordinate 194,447 of VZTH01005076.1, forward strand.
AGCAAGTGCTTTTCTCTCCTGCTGTCTTGTGAAAGATCTTCTGCTTTTGCTTCCTAAAATGTGCTGGTTCCAAACCACCATCCCTTGCTACCTAACCAGATATGAGCTGGGCATGCACTACCATAAAATTATGACATTCCAATGAGTGTGATGAGGGGGTATTTCCAATACTCTTAACTTATCAAAGAAATGGAACAAGTGACTTGTGCAATTAAAACTTCACCATCAACTAAAACAGGAATGGAAATTCCTCAATAATAGTGGTCCATCAAAGTGCTGCACTGATAGGTCTGTTTTCAAGAAAAGGAAGTTTGTAAGTTATTATTGCCTCTTCTGTAGTTAATGCACTCTTAAAATACAAACCAGACATTCATTTTCATGGGATGAAGAGGGATGCTCTGAAAGATATTTTATCTAACATATAATGCAAGTGCCACTGGGTGTTTCATGTCAGGATGTATTAAGGCATATTTGTACAGTACACTTGAAAAAAAAATTATTTATTTCGTGCACTGGCTGCTTTGGGTGCTCTGCAGACACCAAGGACTGGGACTGGCACAGCTGCCATTCCTCAAGGAACAGTTTTGCATTTTCTGGGTCTAGCACAGCAAACCTGACTGTCCTTCACAGCCTCAGTGTTGGAGATGGCTCTCTTCGTGCTTAGGGAAGTCACTGGACAGTTGGTCTTGGTTTTTAGGGGCCTGACTGATACCTCAGCTTCAGACAGGGTATTATTTTGGCATAAAGACAGGCTAGTGTCCAGGCAATGAAAACATCAAATGAAGCCTAAAGCAGCAATTTTATCCCCTGCTTTGCTAAGAAGTATGCAAATATGAAGTTGAAGAATCCATTGTAAATCCTTACACCAGTCAATGACATGCAGCACAATTTGCCTATTAAATTGTCACTTGAAGAGCACTGCTCTTGTAAAGTGGCCCTTTACTTTTGAGCAACACTTCTGAAAATGCCATAAAAAGTCTGCTAAAATAAAAACAGACAGCTTACACTAAAAACTTCCCATTCTTAGTGGAACTATTAAAAAATTCCATTATTTCAAATGAACCTTCCACATTTTAAAAAATTATTTTGAGTAAATTAAATTTTAATTCATTCAAATGTCTATTTTGAATGGAATGATAAAACAAAAACCAGTTTTAATTAGTCTTGTTTAGCATAAAATCTACTATCTTAAGCTTTAAAAATTATTTTTGTATGAAATAATATTGAGATGGTCATATTTCTGAACACATATTTTGAAATGGCATTTTCCAGCACAATAATCCCACTACATTTTATAGCAGCTCTAGGGAAAAAAAAGTTGTATAACAGAAAAAGGTCAGTGCAATTGCTTTATTCACAATGATTGTTTCGGAATGAAGGGAAAAGTTTTTAAAAACATATTTAATCATTATCTACTATTTTAACTTTTCCATTATAGTAGTGTACCATGTTCCTAGAGTGCACACAAGCACTTTGTGGTTATTCATAGAAGATCTTAATTCTCTTGTGTTTTAGGAAACTTTAACTAAGAAAAGGATACTGGCACGGGACGAAAACTATTATCAGATGTTTATTATTTAATAGGAAACAGTGTACACACATCTGAATTTCAAAAGTCCAATTTACTCTAGACATTTCTGCCATTATGCCAGGAAAAAAATTACACTTACCTTTAGCTGTTAGATCAGAGTGCCACCAACTGCATAGATTAAATTCCACAAGGAACCTAGAGAAATTATTAGAGTTTTCATATAACCCCACAGAATTTTAGTCAAAACACTAAACTGGCAGTAGCTTGATAACGTTAATCCTATTTTAAATAAAAGCTAACACAGAACTGAAATTCAATTTACTGGCATAATTCTGGGATTAGCAACTACTGCTATTTTCTTATTTTTACTGAGGTTTTTTTTTTACTTCTGAAAACTTATTCTGAAATTAACCTCATCAACAAATCATAGATTTGCCTATTTTTCATTTAAAGTATTGATTGTATTTGAAATTTCCATTAAAATTCTCAAAGCATGAGTCTAGTAAAATGCCATGGGATTAGAACTGTCCTGGCTACAGTACAGGAGTACACATAAAATACTTTCTTTTATTAATTCTCAAACTGAAACAATAAAGCTGTTTTATTTCTAAGAGCAGAAAAGATTAACCACTGTCTAATCAACTCTAACTAAATTGTAAAGAACATATTTTCCCACTAAAATATATCGTGATTTACTTGGAAGAATGGACTGAAAAATGTCAGTCAATCAGTTGTTGTAAGAGTAAAGAATGTGAAACCAACTCCAGTTCATCATATGCCCATGAATCTACAATACTTATAAACATAGAAGGTTTCTTGATATTTTCAAAGCCGTTATATGGAGCATCAATCTCATTTTAACACTTTTTTTTTCCCTTATATTCACTTTGAAAGCTGCATTTCAGATCAATCTCTGCCCTCTGGCAGCAGCCATTCAGTTAATTCTCCTTACCTCCTACTCTGAACTTTGAAAAAACTCATACAATTTACAATTAAACAAAATGACTGCAAGAAAACAATCAGTTCTATGTCAGCAAAGATAAAATTCACTCAAATCTGCAGCTCTGCTTTCTGATAAGAATTATAATAAATCATATAGCTCAATAACACGACATATTTTAAGGCTTCCTCTTCTCCATATGATCTTGTTATTTCTTAGGCACCCTGTGTTAAAGATAATGATCATTTTGAATTAACTGTGAATTTTAGAAGAATTAATGATGATAGAAAAATTCAGCAGCATCCCAGTACATCTTATCTGGCACTGCAAAGGGTCCATCTTACAGAGTTTTATGAAGTGACCAACAACACAGTGAGTCAGGGTAACAAGTTTCTCTTCTGACAGCAGCCCACCCAAGCAGCATCACAAACATCCAGTCATGTATCTAAAATTTAACAGTAACCACAAAAAGAAATTTGGGTTGTATATTGTGATCTGCTAAGCAAAGATGTGCAGATATAAGTGAAGAACATGAATAATGCAATAAAAGTGGAACTGCATTTATAAAACCAAAATTTTCTTAGATTTTAAAAATGCAAAATTGGAAAAAAAAATACAAAATATTACTATATTTAAAATCATGTAATAAAAGTAGCACAATGCACGTAAAATGAAAAAGGTACAAATGTTAATATTGAAAAGTACAAATATTCAGTAATTCATAGAAATATTCATTAATTTCTTGATAAAATCTACTTACAAGACAAGTTCAGTCATAATCCACTTTACTGCAGCAAAGAAGGCATTATAAGGCTGAAGAGAAGCAACTCATTTAATGAAAAGGTAAAAGATGCAGCATTTACATCTTAACTGAATTCTTCATGTATAAACAATGCCATGGATATTCAAATGCATGGGGAGCATAAAAAAACCCCTTTTTATGAAAAAGAAATATTATTATACTGATTATTAATGTGTATAGTAATGAAATTTCCTTTTTATTATACTTGGTCATATACACAGATTATCGATGGGAAAAGGAAAGTTTTTGCAAATGATTCTTAAATCTTTAACCTCTAGGGGTTCCTATTTCCCAGGCTATTGCTGGAGGAGCAGCTCGGGTAGATAACGTGAGGTTTTCTTGGGCTGCAATTCACAGGCTTGCCTCTCTATAATGCAAATCTCTATTCATTACCTCAGCCTCATTAGGCTCAGAAAAGCTTCTGAAGTCTGCATTTACCTAAATGTTTATCTGTGTCATTTGACAGTCCAGTTGTAAGCACTTTAAGTAGTTTTTTCCGTCCTCCCTCTGTTTTTCTGGATCATAACAAATATAGCAAATCCTTTGAAAATCCTCTGTTTACAGTACTTCTAATACGTTCTGAATATTTCATTTTGGAAAAGACTATTAATAGGATTAATCTTTTATGGAAGTCAAGCAGAAAAGTCAGTTTCCAGAAATTTGGAATTTCTCCTTTTCTCCCACGTCTTTGTTAGGATGTCCTAGTTGCATAAAATTCTGCAGACTCTTTTAAATACAGAGTATTTTAACACATAGAGAAGTCATAATGACAGGACTCCTCAGATATCTAAAAATCCCAAATCAGCACTCACTGAAGCACTGCTGTTTGGCAGAACAACAACAGGACATTTAAAATTTTCAGGGGCCACAGAGAAAGTTTCTTTGCAGGGCTGAGGACTCACAGAGCCAAAGAACTCGGTCAGTGCCATGGAAGATTGAAATCACAGCCCAGCAGGACACACAACATCTGAGACAGGAAGGATTTTCACCTGTGAAGCCGTGTCTTACAGGAAAAGAGAAAGAGCTACAAGAATTTCCCGGAGAGGAAAAAAAAGAAAATGTCAGCCCTGTGGGGCATCTTATTTATTTTCATTCCAAATAAGAAAACCTGAAATTTCATGCCCTTCCAATTAAATTTGCTGTATACTTTTGTTTTCATAATGCCAAATTTAGTGTAAAACAATGTACTTGTTATTACATATGAGGAATACCTATTTAGTGTAAAATATACTATTTGTTTAAGTAACTGTTTTAATACTAGAACTAAATTAAAATTTAAAAACCCAATGAATCAGAAAAAAATTCATTAATGTGTACAGAAAACAAAAAAAATATTTTGTTTTGAAATTCTAGTGGAAAAACCATGTCATTACATCGATATAAATGCATTCTCATGCAATGTGATTTTCCAGTCACAGACGGTTCCTTCAAAAACTGCAGCAAAAACTGGAGGAGTTTTATTCTCTCCACATATTTAAACCACCACTGAGAGCCAAAAGAATTTGGTTCTGTGACTCCATGGCACTGCTACATGTGCAACAACGTGGTTCTGTGGAGAATCATGTAGGTCTTGAACCAATTAAAACAAAAAAGTGCCAAATAACAAAATATCTGGATAGCTTTTAAGAAGCAATACTATTCTTATAAAGAAATGGACAAGGTGATCTATAAGTCTAGTCCATCCCTAATTTATCGTCTTACTCCCACAGTCTAAAAGGCTGGGATAGAGTCTCTGATGCCTCTTCTCCACTTCTGTGCTGTTTAGAGCAGGAACTTTTTAGGGAGTTTCCATCTTGCCCCTGTCTCTATTCCTGTATTTATAAAACCATAATTCTCAAAAGGAAGGATAAACATTTGTGAGCAAACTGCTTCAGCAGAAATTACACTGAATACTGCTTAGTAACCTGATATGCAAAAAACAGGGCACAAAACCAAGAAAAATGAGGAATTAGCACTACGTGTCATTAATGTAAGTTCTCTTTATATTTTCTCAATAGTCATGGCTGAAAGAAGTGACTGAATCAAAAGGAAAATAACAACCTAAAACTCTGTTCATCTTTCATCCTAAGGATCACCAAAACTCACATGAGGTTTAAAGAGCTTGACTATTTTTAAATAAAAAAATCCTTGACATGTCTCAGTGTATCCCACAACAGAAGCAGGTTTTTCTCCTGGAAATCCTGGACAAAATTTGGAATGAAAAAAATTTTTTTTGATTAGAGCCCACTTTTTAAGGGATAGTGCTTCAGCTCTATTTGCTAAGTGCTTAGGCAAACTGAACTGATGCCCCAAGTATTTGGATAGAAGGTTTTGGTTAAGATTTATAATATATTTTAAGATATTTCATGCAAATGTACTTCACAGCATCCTGTTCTATTTCACTAATAATTTAGGTCTCATTGCAGTCTGGTATTTATGATGCCAAGATGGTATTTTTTTTTTAGGTTCAGACTTTAGTGGATAACAAACTGATAAATGCCATACTTCCAGGTATTTGAAAAATAGAATCATGTAAATATGCAAATGAAAACATCCCCAAATGTACAAAATTATTAAAGGATGTTGTTTTGTTGGGTTTTTTTCTAGTTAGAGCTGCATTTTTCTAGTTAGATGTGCATTTAAAAATACTATCAGGTAACGTTTTCAGACTGGCAAAAATGCCAGTGTTTTGCTGCTGTTCCCTTTACAGAAGAATTTATTCATGCTATTACCGTCACCTATTTGTGAAAACAGTTCCTTTTTAATATGCAAAACCTCTATCTAATACCTGATCAGTTCTGATAGATTATTATAGCGATCAGTAAAACAGATGTATGGTTATAAAGTGTCCTTGGGGTTATGACCCTGATACAGGATTCAGCAACAAGGAAGTGTCGCCCTGGCAAAACTCAGATTGTCTCTTATCAAGCCTTGCAGAGGGACAGGGCTTGTATTCAAATTGCAACACAAGGGTTTAAATGCATTGAAATCCTACTTTAAAAGACACGTTTGAATATTAAGAAAAAGAAAATGTTAAAATCACTGACTAGCATGCCTTGTCAATGAACCATTTCTTTTCACGTAAAAAAAACCCTCAACTTTTAATTTGAATTACATGTTTATGTACAGAAAAGGCATATGTGATTCTATGTCACCCAGACAAAACACAATCTATTGCCAAAGTTACAAATTCCTAAGAAGGCAGATTCACACAGTGCAAAGAACATTCTGACAGAACCTCAGAGATGGTGGCCCGGCATTAAAACAATTGAACCCGAAAAAGCTGAACACTTTGCATTGGTTTATAATGAACCACCCTCTGTGTGCTCTGGCATAAACACGAGAGCTGTAAGCATTCCAAATCAAAATAACGGGCTTACAATGGCCATGAGGTATTTGCAACAATTTTCTTTGATGATTGCATTGGAAAGATGCTCATAAAATGTGCTGTACTTACGTCCAGTAAGCTATGGGCACTGTCGCTACTCTCTTTGTTTGTCCTACACATGGCCTGGTAGTCATAAAGTGTAATTCTACAGGGAAGAACAGAAAACTGCTTGACTAAAAGAAGAAAACACAGTGGAATAAAAGTGATGATATGGAACAGTCTGCTCACAAAGTGGACAGGAAAATAAAAATTGTAACAGCAGAGGGGTAAAAGAGGGAATGAGATCATTAAAATACAGGTTGCACCAAAGAGCATAAGAAATACTGGGAAAACTTTGTAAGGATTTTAGCAGACTACAGAACAAAGCAAAAGCATAACTGGGAGGAATCAGGGAAGATACACTGAGAGTGTAACACACAATGGCATAAACAATGTGAGGAGGAGGAGAATACACATCCAACACAATGCTTAAACAATTGGTTCTGGACTAAGATCAGCACATTCAGCCCCAGAAAGTGAAAGAGGCTATGCATTTGAGAGGCTTCTCACAACAGACCACTCGATCTTCAATAAAAGCAGAAACGCAATTCTACAGTCCCAGCATCTCAGTGCACAACTGATTTGTAGCATGGCATTGCTTCTGAAGGAGAGAGGTGGAATTTCAGTGCATTGACAGTACAGATATTTGAAGCAGGATGGGTTTACCTTTGCTTCTTTTTATGAAGGCAAAATATTCCAGGTACCTGCTGTAATCAGCTTATGCTAGAAGCCTCCTCAAATGCATAGTAAACAGGGAAATTTACTTATGCTTGCAATCTTACTCATCATTGAAACACTTCAGAGATCTAAATGTAAAATCCAGAACTCAGAGCTAGTACATGGAATTATTGTGATTATTTCTCTAAATCTGTCTGTCCATAGAACAATCAATTAACTTTATCCATCCACATAAACAAAACATTTAAAATCTATAGCAGATGTAAAGAATCTTTAGCTGATAATTTGCAACAAGTGTAAATATGTAAAACTCATTACTGTTATTTGAACATTTCTATTTGACTTTTGCTGGTATATCAGAGGGACAAAGGAACACAGCTGGACAGAGATGGTTAATAGAGGTATGAGATGGGACTTCAATGTTTTGCAATGTGTGCCTTGCTTCCAACTGAAGAGGAAAGGAGAGCACACAAATTCAGCTATGGAAAGGATGTCCCAGAAGCTGCCAAAACCAGGTCATGAAATGCATTCAGCATCACCATAAGGCATTCTGCACTGCATGCCATGAAACCTTGCAACCTGTACCAATAAAAAGTTGTATTCCATTGTGGCAGAAACTATTTTTTTTCCTCTGATCTAATTTTGTGACAGCAATCATCACTAAAGGCTTCTTTATTATGTCTATATTTTCTTTCTGGCTTACAGGCAAAATCTGTAATATATCGGACGTCGCAGCTTCAACTAAACATTTAGCACATGGTCATACTGCTTACATTATTATTTTTCTCTCATGTTGAGAATAGAAATGCCCGGGAAGCCATTGTTTTGTGGACTGGCAGAGAGAGGCACATGGGAGACAAACGCATAACTAGAGACCTAAACATGGTGTGAGTTGAACACTGACCATCCTTGGCAGAATCCCGCCCACAGCCAGATCCGCGCACCCAGATCTGCCAAGACAAACAGAGCAGTACATGGTGTAAGCTGTGCTGCCTCTGTGGCATGCAGTAATACACCACTTCCCCTAGCTTTTCCCTTCCTTTTTTTTTTTTAATCCTTTAACCATGGTCAGAATCCAGCCCCTAGACAGGAATTTCTAGAGCTCAGCCTTTCCAGCCTTGGTTGGTTTGACTGTTTTATTCCTTGGGATCCAAGCACGGTGTTGTTGTGTGTGCACTTGGACCACCCAGTGATGGAGGCAAGAGATAAATGCACAGACAAGGGCAGTTTACAGATGTTAACGTGCTCTCTGCAGAGTATCAAGAAATTCTATATGGATGAAAGAGTCCCATCCTGCTTCATTTAATATCTAGTCTTAGAAGTAGAATAATCATTGTGTCTTTATTCATTGTAAATGTTTTTTCAATATATTAATTAAGTTTGGTGACTGTTTCATGTTTGAAAGTGCAATCAATGTCTCAACTTTCAGTTTCATACAGTAGAACTTCCTCGTCAATCAGTGGACTTCATTATTCTGCTAAGCAGTGTTAAACAAATACTATTATAATATTATATACATACTAGTATATATATTCTATTACACTATTCTATACTATATATAGAATATATATACTATTATAATGTCATGTGAAAGATCTATTATAATTTGAACTTAATTTTAAATATTGTTAAAAGCCTGTCCCCATCAGTATTTGTACTTGTATTACAATTCTTATGTAATTACTGCATTCTGATAGATTCAATAGTTTCTTTAAATGCTCAAAGATAAAAATGTATTAAAAGACTGAAACATGTACTCACACAAATATTCAGAAATATAATTAGTATTGCACCCCAGCATGCTAGGTTATATCTTTTGTAGATTGTCTTTATTTTGCTGTAGGGAGTATACAGCAACCTAAGATTGCATTACGATTAAGAGAAAGAAAATCAATAAATAAATGTAGTTAAAACCCCCTTCATATAATAGGAAAAAATTACTAAATTTTAGAGTGATGGCAGAAGGGAAGAGAAAACAACCTCAAAATCATGTGGAACACTACAGAATTGTTATTTGAGAAGTCTTGATATCATCTGTGGATGATATTGCTTTTAGTTACATGAGTTTAGTTTGAGTAAATATATTTGAATTTTTCAGTGTGAAGATTCTGGTTCAGGAAAAAATGAAGAATCAGCTAATGTATCCAGCTTAAAAAAAAGAAAAAGAAAAAACATAAGGAGCAAATCCTTAGAAAGGTACATAGATTCTGAATAAAAGTCTGGAATGAGTTTTGGGTTTAGAACAACATATTGCCATGTCAGTAACTTTCAAAGTGTTCACCCACTTTTTGTGAGTGAACTTTTTGTTCACCTAGCTCAAAGTTTCTAAAGATGATTTGAACAGCTATAGTACAGGATGTGCAAAATATATCAGTGAAAACATTACTGCAAAACTATATTAAAAGACCTGATTGCTTTGTGCTAGATACAAATGGGAATTTTGTAACATGCTTCAAAGATCAGTGGATGAAGCTGGTAATCACGTTGAAATCTGAGCACTACAACATACTGAACCAATTCTTGATTCTCTGTCACTATGAATGGTATTATATGGGTTCCAAGGCACTCACAATCTCAAATCGAGTCGTTTTGGTTTTATTCTTATAAATGTAATAGGAAAGCAAAAGCCTTCCAGCCCTATTCCTTATAAAATGTACTAGAGCACTTGTAGTCAAGGCAGTTGCCTAAGACACTGTAGTGTTTCTGTGCTCAGGTGTCATTTCCAGAGTGTTGTTTTGTTGCTAAAGTCTTTCTGAGATTTTAGAAAATAGGCTTTCTTCTCACTCAGAAAGACTTAACTCAGTGTTGCAGAAGAAAGGCTTCTAGATCACCCTTTCTGAAGTGATCCTATTTCAGCTTTAAGTAACTGTTTGCAGCTGACCATATCCTGTCCAGCTGACCATAGTCAGGGAACACAACTTCCTAAGCCCATGTAGGTGCCCAAATCTGTGCTCTGTACCACAGCACCTCCCAGGGGAGCTTTGCTCTTGCTACAGATGACATTCCCAAGACTTTCTGACACCACTATGCTGTCAACTTCCACATCGGAAGTCCACAGAGCAATTGTTCAGCATCAGCTGTAGGAAAAACACTGTGAGCAACCACCTTAAACTGATGGAAAATAACTTAGCACAACCAAAATTTGCATTGTCAGTTTATGTAACTTCAGGGGCCAAACACATCTTAGAGAAAACCCTTTTATTGTCAATTTCCTGATACAGTAAATTCCACTCTCCTGCTTTGCAATGTACTTACAATCGAGTACGAATCTGGTTCAAGAAAATTAAACTTCCAAGACCTACCAGCAGCACAGGATGTATTGGCAGATGTGCTCTCTATTGCTTTCAGCCAGGTTTTCATCACACCCATGGATTTCTACTTGGTAGTATAAAATACCACCATTGACAACTATAGCAGCTGAAAAGTCTTCAATGCATAAAATTTCAAATGTTTTGTCACCAGTTCAAGATCTGGTGGTTTTCAAATAATGTGTAGGAATAATAAGCTTTTTACCATGGAAGTAAACGTCAAGTCTATAGGAAAAGAAATGCTGTAAAGAGCAGAGCGAAGGAAGCCAATAATACAGAAGCCCTAATTATTGACACTCTGCTTTATTCAGTAGTCTGTGGGAAAGTTAGTGGTGACTACAGCTCACTTGTGGTGGAAAGATGTTCACTAATTCAGACATACGATGTGCAGCCTGTCTGGAATTCTCACAAGGAGGGGAAAGAGGGACAGTGTTGAAGGGTGTGAAGAGCAAACCAGTTTCTAAGTCTAGAGAGGTTCCTGTGGGGAGGGAGCAGGACACTGTGAGAAACTCCAGCCTGTTGCTGCTCTGGCTCTCACACCTGCACTGACAGATGGATTATTGCTGTCCAGAAGCTGCCAGGATAATACCTTTCACCAAAATCAATGGAAAGAATAAAAATAAATTACAGTGTTTTGACAAAACAAACTTGTCATCACATATCTTTGCTTTTATTGCTCAGCTACTCCCAGTTGCCAAGGTTCTCAAGGAATAATATGTATAAAAACTGCAACTCAACCTGCATTTACAGAATATAGAATGAGAACTCATTCATGTAGCACATATGCCTGTGTTTCCCCTTAAGTGTATAAACTGATTCCGTATATGAATACACTGCATTAAAGGTAATATTTACAGAGACATAAAGTCGAGCAATGCCTGAAACTCAGATTTAAGACATTAATTTTAGATATCACACAAACAAAATATAAGCAGAAAACATACCCCACAGCAATGTGGGAGTTTCAGTGTGCAGGTACCAGATGCACATTTAGTAAATGCCAAAAAAAAACCCCCAAAAACTTGGTAATGACAATTTGTCCAAAACCAAGTCCAATAACTGCAATTTGGAATGTTCCTTCAGTCTATCACTGATCTTCTCCAAAGCATGCATGTACAATTTGTCCAATTAATAGGCAGCCAAATCCATGACTGTAAAAATCCACATGAAAATAAACACAACTTTTAAATGCAAGTGTCCATTTAGCACAAAAAAAAATTAAGAATATCTTCTTATAATAATAATAATAATAAATTCTGCTTATAATAAAATGCTTAAATAAGAAAGATGGGCCAAAACAGAAAAATATCCTTCATTTGGAGGCTCTGCTGCCTCAGTGAAAGCTGTCTCCTGCTGTTGAGCAAGCAGTTACAGTTCTCATGATTTGGCTTTTAGAATTTACTAAACTACTTGCTTGGAGAACATTATTCTGAATTTCTTTTATAACCTGGGGGCAAAACACTTGCTAGGTTTTACTTATAAAGCAAATCAAGACAGAGAGATGAAAGCCTGCCTCTGTGTGCATGTGGAGAGCACAGGTGAAGGATCTGCACTACAAAAAAAATAAGAAACGAGAAACTCTCAGCAACAAGAACTTGATAGAGTCTCCTTAGCACCTGGGAAAGCTGTGCCACTTTAGCCATACATCCTGACAACATGATCAAATACCAGTATTGCCAAACACCAAAATTACCACAGTACTAAATACCAGATACCAATGCATAGACTCTTCGATGCAAGAGGATGCCTGGTGGAAAGAGAACTGTAAGAGGAAATGATGCTGCTCCCATATCTGTCGTACAGAATTGCTTAGTTTTCCTCCTACTGGAAAGGGTGAAAGTGTTTTGAAGTCAAGAGATGTTTCATTTTCTCTTACAGATTTATTATGTTTATTTCTTTAGGGATCTCATTGCTTTGATAACCCTTAATTTTCCTGATGTTAGTGTCGGTTTTTTAGATTTTCATGGTTTGAGCTGTTGAATTTTTTTTACTGTTTTTATATAAACGAAGTGCTGAGAAAACCATAAAGAAACTTTTCTAAGTTATGTGAAGCAGATACTTTTCTGTAAGCACATCCTAATTTATTTAATAATACATTTAAATCATATTTAAATTATTTAACTGTGTGCAATACTTAAGGTATAAGATAAACACAATTTTGCTAAATGAAATCATAGAGCATGTCACGTTGCTGTGCACGCACTGATATAATTTTTCTGCCTAATTACAAACCCCATAAACTGAGAAAATATACATACATACATATGCACACATTATTCAAAAGAAGTACTGAGTTTAAAGAAATTGAGGAGGGAAGGAGGTATTTAAGCTCACTTTAAAAAATAAACAGAGAACACAAAAATTGAATTTCATCCTGCTGCAGGTTGAAAAGAAATATAGTCAGCAGCAAACAACCCCCTTTTGTCTAGCACTTCCACCTCAATCCTACAAAGCACTTCTATATCACTCCAAATTTGCAGTAGTTGGGAGAACAGACAAAGAGTTATTTCATTCCTTTTGTGGATGCAGAGCCTGGAAGCTGGTAGGAAGCACGAGCTGGGAGCACATATTGGCACTGACACTCAGATCGTTGGTGCCGCAGGAAGAGGGGACTCCCATCCCCACTGGAGTTGTCAGCAAACTCTTCTGCAAGGGGAGATCAGGCACCACAGAACCTTCTAAAATCACCAAAAAGGGAGCACGACCAGCTCAAGCAGGGCAGGGTTGTAAAATTCACCTGCTGGACTGTACATGCCATGTAAGAAGCAAATTGCAAGAAAGGATGGCTCTGGGTATTATCGGAATGAAATGCAATGAACAGAGCTCGCTCTCTGCTTTGTCTCCATGGTAAGAGCAGCAGTGACAAGTGTAATGTATGCAATGCCCACACTGTGCTCTCAGGGAAATGGTACTGGTGACAGATCTTGCCACAGCAAGCACTCTTTTTCTTTTCTTCTTATTTCATATAAATAAATTTTGGAAAAGCAAAGCACAGCCCCCACCCAGACAAATTAATAATCTTAAAAATATTGTAAATGCATCTGACTATTTTTCATGAGAACCAGCAAGGATTTCTTCTTCATATTGTTGGAATAAAGGCCTCATCTAACACAGCTCAAAGATAGTCTGGATTTTTTTTTTTTGCTGCTGCTGCTATCTGCTGTACAGGAAGCTGCTCACTTGCAATTGCTCCACTTTGATCCTCTCCCATCTTTAACTGATTTGCAATGGTCAGTTTATCACAGTTGAGTAACAGACTCATTGTGTTTACACTTTCTTCAGTATGCAGCTCAGTTGTACTGAGCTTGTGGCTTCATTATCTCTAATAATGAAGTCCAAGACCAGCAAAATCCTAACCAATGATCCACTCCAAAGAGCCACCCACTGCACTTTTGATGGAACTCTCAAGCTATGCCTGTTTTCTCAATGGTGGTGCCCACCACTGTCAATCACTGAGTAGTCGTTCTGTTTGAAATGCTTTGCTGGGCAGGAGAAAACAAACTGGGACAAGTTAAAGCATTATCTCTTAGTTTTGACTGTGTGTTGTCTTTTGGATTAAATAAAATTCTTCATTTCTTGTATAAACAGATCCTTTCGCTGCCACACCCAGCCCATAAACAGGTATTACTTCACTTCCTTCTACAGCATATGTTAAAAATGTGGTGCGAAATGCAAAAAAAGTTGCCACCCTCAGAAAATTGGGACTGGGGATGATTCCATGTGTGCTTGATCCTTACATTTCAGGTCAGTCATTTACTGGGAGTGGTACTCAGCTCTCATGCACAGAAGCAGCACAGAAAGCTTTCAGCCCTTAAGGGAGCTGATTTACCAAGCAAGCCCACAAACCACCTGTTCAGAGAGCCTCTGTACACACCCTCACAGGTAATAACTAAACTCAGTGATTGGCATCAGTGATATGTCTTTTTATTCATACTAGAAATGCACAGGAAAATAAAAAGGAAAAGTAAAAAATATATTATCAGCACTTTTCTTGTGCTGTAGGTGGACAAAGGGGTACAGGACAGTTCTTAGAACACAGGAAAGCCATGAAGACTCCAGTGGTGAGTTACAGATTAAAGGGAAAAGCTTTTTCTTAATTCCCCAGATTGCTTAATTTATTTCGAAGGACAACACATAAAATCACTGTCAGTTTTTAATGTCATTGTGATAAGTAAGACCAGGTCAATAGTCAAAACCATGTTCAAAGATAAGTTAGCACGTGAATGCAGATGGATTACTGGGACAGAAATCCCCTTCAACAGCAGGCCATTTTGCACTGTCTAGCTCGAGCAATCTCCAACTTTTTACAGGTCAAAATAATAGTGTGGCATCAATATTTTGCTTTAGAACTCTTTAAAACTGCTCAGTAGTGGATATGGCCCAATCCCTCCTCCACCTGAGCCCAGTGGGAAGAGGAAAGGGATTCAGTTTTAGAGCTGTAGTCAAATAAACCATTCTTTCAATAAGAAACTCACTGCAGGCTGACTCCAATACTGTCAATATTTGATGTGCATGGAATCAAGTTACACTCACATTGTACAGAAAAGAGGTAGAGATGAGAATCCAGCCACACCGCCCGTCTTGGCTTTCTTTTACATTACTTTAATTTTTTGGTTAAAATATTTTTTAGAGATAAAATGTTAATTCTTACCTCTTAAAAGAGCCCATTGTTAGTAACTTGTTCATCACAGCCCCTTCAACCTCCCCAAAAAAGTAACCAGTCTGTAAGGGGAAAATGCAAGGAATTACCAAAAGTGTAGATAAATGCAAAACAACACTGGATGCAATTTAAACTAGCATATTCTAGGATCTGATGAGTAGCTTTGACAGTTACATAGACAGGTTTTCAGGACTGCTGCTACATAAAATCTGAAGAGTACTTCCCAGTCAGGGCAAGTTGTTGGGATTATATTATTACCCCTGAGCAGATGCGAGAGCTTAAACAGTATATTGAGGTACCTTATATAACATCTAATATCAGAAATAAAAGCCATCCAAACCCAAAGCTTGTAAAGAAAACACACTAATCTGATCACAAACTCTTGTGATTAAAATGTTACTCAAAAAACATATAAACAGGTTGTGAGAGGATTTCATAAACAGTCATTAAAAAGTGTTGTTTATAATTCCTGCATGACCTGTTTAAGGAGCTGGAACAGTACATTTCATCAATCCTATAAATTTTAACTCCATTCAGAGTCATTTCATACTTAAAACCACTCAGCCTGATGAATTACTCATTTTGTCCCTATTCAGTGCTTGTGGACTAATAAAAATAAATCTCTGTTGAGGAAACAAACATTGTTGTTATGAATTTGGTCCATGGATGGAAGTGACTCCATCATCTGCAGCCATTCACGTGACAGTGGAAAATCTTGCAAGTTCAGCACTTTTCTACCTTGGGAAGACCTGTTTTATTTTAGATACTCCACTCCCAGAAGGATTGGGTATTTCTCTTCATTGTTTAAAGGGAGAAATCCCACAATTTATGAGGGGGAAAGGGCACTACACTCTCAAATTGCATGGATTCCATAGGTTTTGTATGAACTAAACCCCAATTCCATTACAAGGAACTTAGCTGACCTCAAGTATGCACCTGGGAGTTTGCAGGCAGGAAAGTTACAGCCCTAGCTAAAAAAAGGCATTCCTCCACCTAAAAGGCAAGCATTGCTTTTTTTTTTTCTTTCCTCAGGGGAATCTTGGAACATTTTCCAAAACATATGGGTATGTAAAGTCTCCTAGAAACACAAGGAACATGAATAAAAATACCAGCTTCAATAGCCCTGGCTGACTGATGAAGAAAGATTACCCTAACGATTGGAGAGGAAGGCAATGTCAAGAAATTCCAAACCATAAATGCCTCATATAACCTTAGATAGTAATAAATCTGATTTATCAAGTTGTGCACCAGTCTTATGAAGACATTTCAGTGACAGTTCTCTCCACGAAAGCTCCCTTTGTAAACGCTAGTTCTCCCCCAAAGCAGTCACATCCAGGTTATCATTATTTTTTTAATACATCAGGATTTAGTTGCAATTCAGAAGAATTACTTTGACACAAAAGCCTGATTCTTGGAACAGTTCAGGTCATGTTTGGAAAGCTGATATAAAAACAGTGCAAAAGCAACCCCAGATAGGTCAGGAATTGATAAGGCATCATCCCACTTCCCTACCCCTTCTCTATCCACGATAGACTGTATACACACAACATATATAAAATAGACCTACTCTATTGTAATCCTGTCATAGATTTATATAAACACAGAGACTTCTCTGCTGTCCCTCTTAGACTTAGATTCATTTAACTAACAAGACAGGGCAGAACATATTTCTAGCCAAGTTCTGGTGCAGCAGTTGTCCAAACTATTCACAGGAATATGCAATGGCTTGTGTCAGGTGACTACCAAAAAAAACATCTCTTCCTAATATTTATTTGCCATAGCCAGCTATGAGCTGGCAAACCACTGACACAACTCACAGCTCTGCATCTGTAAATAGTAACAACAACAAAAGGGGAAATAATGAGAGAAACATGTTTTAAGTGTATCAAGATCATTCCATAAGGAGTGTATTTCTTAGGTCACGCTAATCCTAATTCAGATGAGGGCTATGTAGGAGTGTGGATATTCCTATTTACAATCCCAACACATAAAAACAATTCAACTTTAGACAATTCTGGCGTGACTGGGGCACCATCCCAGCAGTTTTCAGGCAGCAGTTAATGAGAATGGTGATGGCTCCTTCATAAGGTTCGCAGGATTGAGCAAAATATTCTATGATTCTGTGATAATCGTATTTCTTGTCCTCTCCATTGTGATGCTGAGTGCTTAGTTTTAATCCTTCAATGACTGTAATCCCCTTCAGAAAACAAGCTCCTCAGCCAACAGCTGTGTAAAATCTCATTATCTCAAGTTTGAATGTAAAAGCTCTGTGTCCTCACCACCCCCCCTTCTCAACCTTCCCATGTGATAAAAATGGCACAGAGAATTTTTTTTTCTTGGAGAAAAAACCTCTTACAGAAGACAGACACTTCTGTAGCGAGAAAGGTCTTTAAGAGAACATTTATGAGTTTAAGAACAGACCCTGCTCCAATGGGAGACAGAAACAGTGCTCCTGTGAGAAAAAACTTACATTCTCTGTATAAGGAATTTTCTTTTAATTTTATGTTACTAATTCCTTACCATTTTCAGATGGTGGCCTATTTTAATAAAAGTAATTTTAGATTAAGATGATACATGAGAAGACTCAAGAAAAATCTTACACTTACCTGTTGATAGTCTTCAGATACTAAAATAAATCCATTGTTATCTATTAGGTAACAGTTGATTGTCTGAAAAATAATAAGACACTAATTTAATTTTTGATTTTAGGATATAGCAATATGTTAATTGTGTACTTTACTTCTAAGTAAATTCTAAATGGGTAAAACCTTCAGGTTGTTATAGGGTTTTATATAAATTCTAAGTGAGCGTAGTCTTGACTTATGGGATATCATCCAATTTAATCTTTATGCATTTTTTTCATGCAAAACAAAACAAAGATGTGTACAGAATAGGAGGATAATTACTAACAAGGTAATTACAGAAAAACATAAAAAACAAGAGCCTGTGTTTTTATAATCCATTCTTAAAAGTTTTCCTTATAACAAAGTTTGCAAAGGCACAGAACTTTGGTGCTCCTGATGGCTTCTCCTGTGCTGGGAGAAAAACATCAGCACAATGTCATTACCCTAACGATGTATTAATGAAAACACAGTGTCAGCCTGCAGAACCAACAGGGGACCAGGTAATATTTTTTAATTTGTTCATTGGGGGATGGGACCAGAAACTTCTGTAAAAGAGGCCCCACAGGTCTCCTAAAGCTTTTCAAATTGTATTTTTAATTGGGAACTGGATTTAGAGGTAGGACTGTTAGCTTTTCGTAGGTCAGACGTCTGAACTGTATAAAACAAGGTAAAGCCAAATCAGTGCTTCCCTCCACACACACATGCACCATTTTAACCTCGCGGAATTACTTGCTACAGGCAAAGTTTTAATTACTGCACTTCAGAGTTTAAACATAAGGTTCAACTCAAACCCTGAAACCCTGATATAACTCAGTTTCTCCTCAGTATTGCCAAATACCTATCTCAGTGTCAAATCTTTATTGTGTTTCTATTGTTGGTCTACATCAGCAAACATTTTTATCCTTTCTTATTAAATTTTCTATGACATTTGTGAAAAAGGGAAAAATAAGCAGAACAGCTTTCAATATAGGAATCCTCTTGGCTCTGTTTTTAATTCAAAACCCTTCTTGCTGCAAATGGGCTGTACAGAAATATGACAAAAGATGCTTTCTGCTACACTGCACATCCAGCAAAATCTCTGTGCTGTTTTAGGGAGGAAAGCAGCCCCGTGCAGTAGCAGCTGTGCAAGAGGCAAAAATGCAGTCTGATATTTCCAAAGATGCTTAGATGTGCCTGATTCTCATCCTGGCCACATATAAGTACAGTTCTGTGGAGCCAAAGAGGAGAGATTTGCACAAATGTTGGCTTGAAGTAGAGTTTTTTAAAAAAACAAAAGCTGAAATCAGGCAAAAGTTCAGAGCGAACATCATTCCCTAATGCAAATGCAGGATATTCATTCTAATAGGAGAACCCAAGCTACTAACACCCCCAGTGACAGAAAACCTGTCAAAAAGGAAGTTGAAACAACTCATTTTCAACCTTTGATCTGCTAGAAAGCCCAAAGCTGGCAAATGCAATGTGAAAAGCTGATGATGCTGGCAAAGAACTGAGCAGAGCTGATGCACTCAGAAGAGGCAGCTCCTTAACCTCAGTGGTGTGCGAAGGATGGAATTTCAGAAGGAGGCTCTAACAGCACAGCACCGCTCTCCCCAAAGTCAGCCAGAAACCTCCCACTGACTGGATCAGGAGAGGAACTAAGTCAACACAGAGATCTTTTGAGGATACATATTTGCAGTCCTCATGCATGAAAGATTACTCTGAAGATACTGCTTTAGAAACAATATCTCTCCATAGTATAGAAAATAAATAGAAGAAGTCATGCTGGACAAGAAAAAGTGTAGGCTTAATTTCACAGTTGATGGCTTATGTGCTGCTGGGAAAACACTGGCTCGATTCAAGAATTAGTGGCCACGTCTCAAATCTCTAAGATTTAGTCATTCACTAGCACAGTTCAGAACTTTAAAATATACTAATTTTTTAGCACTGTTATTGGAAACAGGCATAAAGCAATAAATGGAATCTACATAATTTTTGTGGAATGTGAAGATAAGAGGGTTTCTACTTCAATCTATTTTAGAAATATTAACTAGGAAAAAAAATATTCATTCAGGACCGTTCATTCACCACTTGCCAGCAAGATAAATAACCTTCAGTATTCATCACTGTGCCAAAGAAACAGCTTGTAATTTATCTCTAGCACTGACAAAGGGCAGCAGGGTGCATTCACTCATTATTAGCAAATCTCAGACTGATTTCTGATGCAAGATTAATGCATGGGATAATAGCATTTTCATAGACTAGAGCTGTATGAAAGAGGTCTAATTCACCATGTTTCACAGGTATAGGGAGTGAACTGTGCTCAGGTTTGCCCAAAGATTCAAGTTCAGTGAATTTCAGATTTCAAGGGCAACGTTCCATAGGTGGAGAGTCCCTGAGCTTGTAAAAGCGTAGGCATGAAGTCCAGAATAAACACAGCAAGAATGTTAACTGAGGTCTGAGAACACATCTGAATTACAGTAACTTTGATCCAGTTAAACTCCTCTATGTATTTTTCACAGCTCCAGTATACAATAACAGTAATGGAATGTAATGTGGGTTAAGAAACCAAAAATGAAAAAGAAAGGAAACAGAACATTAAAATAAAATGTGAGGCATCAGGAAAACAAGAATAAATGAGCAAATTCAAAGCTCTCAAGAAAAAAAAGTATTTGTAATTAATAGGTTGTCTCTATTTTAGGATCAAAGATATCACACACTCATCAATTAATTCCCTTTATTTTAAATTAATTATACTTACAATTAATATGCTACTATTAATACTCGTTAATATTTATTGACTATTGTGCCATTCAATTGGCATTAATGTTTTCATATTTACTTTTAATTTATACCATAAATGTTCAGCAGATATTTTCTTGCCATTGAGAGAAGTTGTGAAAGTTAACAGACTCACCAGAAGATCTGTAATATTTGTTTGAATCCTATCAACAGTGTGTTTTGTCATTAAGAGAAAGTCCGGAATTTCGAAATCAGCAATGTTAGTGCTATTACTAAATTTCTACCTATGGTTATATGGTTCCTGCTGCTGTCCAGCTGAAGATTTTAAACTGTTAGTGGGTTGTTGTTGTTTTTTTTTCATTAACAGTAAAGTAGTAAACAAATGCCTTAGCACTGCTTCAAATTATTTCCCAAACTGGATTCACAAAGCAGAAATTATTACAACACATTTTTGAGGTACTGGAGTCAACCTTGCAATCCAGTGGGTATCTGTAACAGGCATAACAAAAGTCTCACTATCTAAATACTGTAATATTTACAAGGTGATTCCAAATTACATCAAAAGATCATAATGTACAAACTAAATTCATCAACTTTATCTTCTACTGCAGTAGAGGCATACATGGAAAAAAATCTGTTAATTACTTACTTCATCATCACAGCTTATAGCACATCTGCCATCGAGAGATGCACACTAAAGATGATACAAAAAAAAAAATCAATAAAAAGCTTTCAATTCTCATTTGATGATTACAAAATAAGACATTTTTATAAATTCATACAAGCAGAATTTTAAAGGAGTTGATGTTGATTAGATCTTTATCTAAATTAATTCTAAAAACGACTAGCAAACTTTTGAATCGTTCACCAAACCTGTTCTGTTCCTCTCTGCAGACAAAAGGTTCACTCACACTGTAACAATTTCAACTGCTCTAAGCACCCCAATCTCCTCCATACTCCAGAATCTTTGAGACCATTCATGGATGAGAGACAATTCTCCAGCAGGGGTGAGGTCAGGGTTTATGCTCTGTAACAGCACAGTTCCAGCTGATTCTCAAACTAGGGATGGCATCTCCTACTCTTTAGAAAGTACCTGATTATGCTCTCCAGCGAGTACAGATTCTATCCCTGAATGGTTTAGGTTAAGTTTATTGAAGACTGTGAGTGCCAGCCATGATTCAG
Source organism: Aleadryas rufinucha (assembly GCA_013397815.1). Classification (NCBI taxonomy): domain Eukaryota; kingdom Metazoa; phylum Chordata; class Aves; order Passeriformes; genus Aleadryas; species Aleadryas rufinucha. The sequence continues at coordinate 216,296 of VZTH01005076.1, forward strand.
TAATGTGATTTTTTAAATTAATCTTTGTGATCCCACAGTTACTGAGTGTTAGAGAGAAAACCTAAGTGAGAAGTCATGATTCTGCTATCACTGGCAACAAATATCATGCTTTTGTTTACGTTTACAGTTTTTCTAAGGGAGAAAAACCACATGCCAACAAAGTAACTCTTTATGCATTGGGGTCTAAAATTAATAAACTTTCTAATTTTTTCCAAAAATCAAGCAACTCTTGTTCACCACTGAATTCTCCTTTTCTGTAATGATGAACCCGAATGTAAAACCAGAAGAACAAGTCTTCCAATACATTGTTTCTTTACAACAGTTTGCTTGTGACAAGATCATCACTTCCACAGTTAAAAATCTGTTGTGGATTCAATGACAAAGAAAACTTCAGTTTAAAATATACCTGTCTGCTTGCAGTCCAAAATTTCCGCTGGAAAAATTCAAGTTTCATCTGGATACCTACAGCTGGGAAAGACAAATATAAACAAATAAAACCCGCTAAATAAATTTGAAAATACAGAAATACAAATAATCAGAAAATGCAAATAACCAGAAAATACAAATGTCAGAAAACACAAATAACCAGAAAGTTAAGCCCTAAAAGAAAAAAACACGACTAAGTAAACTGACGAGACCACATAGTCATATTTTGAACCATTTAAGCAGAAAGACGCTGCTTGTATAATGTGAAGAATACACATGGCAAAAAAAAAAAAACAAAATCATTGAAATTGCATGTCCCCATAATTAACATCAAAGAACCACAAGCTGAACATATTTACGTTCACACCAATCTCATTTATGCTTTCCTGGTACCAATATAACAGCTGTAAGGAACCCACACAACGTATTTTATGCTGAAACCCACAAAGATTTGCTGAAACAACATGAAAATGTTGGTTAACTTTCCGAGTGATGATTTTTTTTGAGGTCATTTAATCCATAAATTATCAGTGGAACACAAGAAGCACTAAAAATGTATTTGAAAAAATTGAAGAGTATTATGTGTAATTCTTTTACAGAATTTATTCAAGATACTACTGGTTTAAATTACATATTTCTCATAATCTCAGGTGAGATTATGTTTTTCCAAATATCAGTGAACTTTTCCTCCAGCCAAGTCTGATGTTCCTATCACTGTTTCTATTGAAGAGCAACATAATGCACTGAGGTTTGCAGAAGCTCCAAAAGCAGTTGATTCTTTTGGTTTCACCTGCCTAAATCGAGAGAATTCAAAACAGTTTTAAAAGTCTGAAGATCTAACTCCTAGCAAAATAATGTTTTTTAAAAAACAAAGCCTCAAAAAAAAAAGTTGTTTTGGAAAACTGAATAAAATTTCATTTATTCATTCCTCCTCTAGGGTCTACAGCAGGAATCGTTTAAAAACGTATTTACATTTAGATTATTGGTACTTGCTTTTGCAAATGCACACACACTGATGTCATGCACATATTTTATTTTGTGCTAGCAGGTAGAGAAAAGTATGTGAGATGAAATCTGTAATGAACTGATACAATGGGATGTGAAATTACATAAAGAATTTTCTTATTAGAGCAGGCTATACATATTTTTCTGCTATCTCTATCTTATGGATTTTTTGCTTAAGAAAGTAAGTAGAGAAATCCAGTTCTCCTTTTGAATGAGCACCAGAGGAGACTCTCTCCAGCTACATTTTATTATCTAGGAATTAATGTTATGGTCCATGAGAAGATGCTCTCTGACAGCCATGCAGCACAACTTTGCTTCATCTGCTGCTTGCCTTTGGGTTCGTTCCTAGCACATCCTACCTGCTTTTTCTAAAATGCAGGCAAAACACACACACACATGCCTTCAGGAACTTCCCACAAGGAAATCCCACCACTTCTGGGTGCTGTGTCAGCATGGGAAAGGTCAATCTCATGTGCTTGTGACAGGCAGAGATGTGTGACTGTACTTAGATATTGTTCATTTAAGGTCCTGGTAAGGTCAGCTCTTTGGAGTTCACACTGTTAGAGACATCAGCACCCAGAAAACCATTGTTCTTGAAAACTGTTAATGATAATTAATGAAAGTATAATAAACATTAATTGAAAAGTTAAAACTCTTGTTCTCCCCTAACAAAATAATATGTGTACACAAATTTGAGCAGGATTTTGGACTAGATGAGCTCAGGAGATCCCTTCAACTCAAAACTATCTTATGATTCTGATTTAGGTATAAATGCTTGTAGAAAAGTGGTGACTTTACAGCTCAGAACCTTCCTTACAGACAAAGAAAGTCAATATGCACTGAAAGTTTTCTGTGTCCTGTAAAAAACCTACCACACATCAGAATCTGAAACAGTAACAAGATAATTACAGCAGAGCTCATCTGCAGAAGATTCCATGTTCACTGAGTCACAATGGAATGCTCCAGCATAACAACAGCTGAAATGCTGGGATTAATTTCTATGAAATGCAGAGCATCCGTCTTCACGAGGATGAGAAGAGGCAGCTGCAGGCTTGGTTTCATAGTGCCAGCTCTAAGATTTTGATGCTTTCTTGGACAGACTGTGAGGGAAAATAAAAGACAGGAATATTGGGCTTGCTCCCACTTGAGCAGATTCCACAATTTCAGCAGTAGTGTAATTTGTGCAGAAACTGAAGGTCCAGGCATTATCAATTTAGTTACTGCCTACCTTAAAAAAAACCAAACCAAAACATAACAAAACAAAACAAAAAACCAGTTTATTTCACTACCTAACTGCAAAGAGCTGTGTCTTTAATCTCTGAGGTACAATGCTATTGAAGAGGGTTAAACAGAAACCATCTACTCTGGTCAAGGCAATACAGCATTACAAGAGCAACATTTTAACATATTCCCACTGTGAAGTAATTCCTCAATTAGAGTTTTGGAATCCTTTCACTTAGTATTAAATAATGAACTACTACATCATGCCAACTACATGATGGCTGGACTTGATTTACAGTTGGGCTCGATGACCTAAAGGGTCTTTTCCCATCTAAATGATTCTATGATATGTACCTGGGCTTGCAGGATAGGAGGAGAGAATACATCTCATAAACATGGCATGGTGAAGGCAGTTTTAGAATGAGGCAGTTTTTTTGAGAGGTCTATATTAAGATTTTAATCTCCCCCTTTTGTCTTATTTACACATTGTTCCTTGCAGAATTCTTCCCTGTCACAGCATGAGTAGCATCTACATATTCTGTATTCTAAATAATATATAATAAATGAAAATTATTAATAGTTCCTAATATTCAGCTAAAAATTATTTAAATACCTCTAGATTTGAAAGAATTAACAGTGTTAATGTATAGGAAAACAATTTTCTTTTCAACTCCTCATGTGATACTAAAACACTTTTGCAGGCTTTTCCCTCCTAAGCTTTTCAAGAACTTTGTCACTAGAAGATGACATTTTTTTTTTGTCTGGTCATTTAATGCCATAAGAGCTATTCAAATATGCTTCAAAAGGTTTTCAAGTCAAGATATTCTCCTGAGCAATCTCTAATCCCTCAGCACTGGAGAACTTCAGAATAAAATATCTGTGCTCCAAGCCACCCAATATTTAAATCTATGTTTTACAAGGTGGCTACATGTGGGGGAAAAAGGAAACAGGAAAACTTCAAAATTATATCTCCCATGTCACTAATTTGTAGTTTAGCCTTCTGGGTGTAACAGCTATCACAGAGGTTTAGATTAAAAATCTGTAATTGCACTGCAATTTTTCTACATATTGTTTGGGAAGGCACCCAGATAACTGCCACAAATAACAAACACTAACTGAGCTTTGTCTTGAACATACATTCCAAAGTATAAAGTATTCTTCCACATTTGCAGGCTGGGTTCAACCAAAATGGCCAAAGGATAAAATTGTTTGTCTTCAGCCAGGAAAAAATGAGTTTTGTGTTCACTGCTGCCTTTTCTCTAATGTCACAGAGGAGGGTGGGCTGGAGCTGCAGGAGGGCAGAGGAGGGCAGGCAGGAGCAGAATTGATGGGAACAGATGGAGGGGTATTCTGTGCTATGTAACATAAAATGTGTCATTTCAAACGAGTATTGCAAATCCAATTTTTCGTTCTAATCACATTAGCAATTTTACTTAGGTGATTCAAATAAATACCTTTAATTCTGCCTATGGAAAACAGTTATTAACTCCCTGAGATTTCTTCCCTCTGTTTAATAATGTGGCTGCTATTTTTGTAGTGCAGACCCTATGAAATAACAGATGGCTGAGAACGACAAAGTTAAAGTCTTGGCTCAGTGATAATTATTGCTAAATAAGTAATTTCCTTATGCATCGATTCCATGGCTGAAGGTAATATTTTACTCTCTCAGTGGGTTGCTTTCAGGATGGAAGTACTGGGAAGTGCTCAAATGCTGCGTGGCTCAGGGCTGCTTAGTATCAAGGCAAACATGAAGGAAAACAAATAACTACTCAGAATAGATCAGGATTTCTTGTGTTCATTTCAATCTCCATGGTTAAGCAAATAGGCAGAAAGATAAGGAAATCCTTCCTTGACAAATTACTTCTGTGCAAAGAATTAGAATCCATCTTAGGCTCTAAGTAAAAAGAATAATTTCCTACTTAAAATAAGAGAGGAAAATAGATTAGACTGATTTATTTCAGGCAAGAGAGGAGCTGAGTCTCCCTATAAACCTGACAAATGGATTCCAAATACACAATTATAGGAAAAAGTAGTAAAAGCTAAAGGGATTTTCGTTCTCTGAAACACCTATACACTATTACACTGCATGTAAGTGCTAGATCAGCAAGGTTACAAAAAGATCTTAAAGTCTCCATTCCTTTTCCCACAGAATACAGTAGAGATTATGACTCTTTGTCATACATAAAAGATGCCTAAAATCTTGAGGACATTTTGGCCTCCTATTTCCGATGGAATTATCTTAAATGAGGTTTAACTTGGCTTCAAAATAAAAAATCTTGGATACAGACTTGTAGCAGGACTATTTTTCAATCTATATCACCTTTGTGTATTGAGCTTAGACTCTTTAAGATGCTCTTCTTTCTCCCTACCAGTATTAACTCTGATTATTATCTTTTAAAATATCTAATAACTACATTCTATCCAGAACACACTTTAATACTTAAAAAAAAAAAGTTGATTGCACTTCTATTTATAGTCTAAATCTGTTTCAGTTCAAAATCTGTCTTCAGTGTTTAGCTCAGACAAAGAAGGAGACATTGACTCTACACCCCACAATCCTGAGAAGTAAACACCATTACTGTGAAGAACAGCCAGTACAGATTAATACAAGACTCTCACCACTAAAGATGTTTAAAAAAACTTATAAAAAAGGCGGTTTATGTAGAACAATTAAAAATAAAGTCTAGATATTTTTCTTCCCTCAATTCCAAGAAGTCTTAGCTAACAAATTGGAGGTATTCCTACAGGAACTCTCTGACAACAATATCTTTATGTAATAAGTAACAAAGTTATGCTCCAGTACCACCCAACACAGTTCTACTCTCAGCGAAGTCATTCTTAAATCACATGCAGGATGTGTAAAAATGTGAACAAGCACTTGTGAATTGGGCACTCCCCAGACTGCTCCTAATCCCAAATTCAGTTTACTTGCACAGTAAAATGCAGTCTCACCTTTCCAAACTTCACACTTCATTCAGTTTCCTTCTCAGTGATTTTTCCCCTTTTATCTATACCTTCCTCTTCTCACCCCTGCTCATTGTTTTCAGTTCCTCTCTTCAAAGAGAAGATCTTCAGAATTATATTATACCATGAAAAAATTATTAATTTTATTACTTGGAATGACTGACCCTGATGGAAATATTAAAAAAAAAATTAAAAATTAGCCCAACTGTTTAAGTGTGGCCATTTTTTAATATATTGATAATACAAGCTTAGGCTTGAAAGCATCAGGCAGTCTCAGTCCTGGGTGGTGATACCAGCCATCCTCATAATGAACTGCTATTGGTAGCCTATGGTAAAAGAGCAAAATTGACAAAAAGATGAGACAAACTATTGAGCAGTTCTGCACTTTTTTCTGTTTTTCTTATGATAAAGTGTAACTCCTACCCCAGCAAAAATAAGGTGTCTGTTATGCATTTGGGTGCTGTTATGTTTCAGAAACTGTCCTTTGCAATGTGTTGTGTTGTTGAGTTGTGGTTTTCTTATAGTTTATTATTTAGCTCAGGGACAATTTCTAATGTTCTTACAACCTTCTTTGTTGCTCCCCTGACATGGAACCTTCTTGCTTAACTCCACAATATGTCTATTGCATACTTAAGTACTCTTAAATTATTTTAATACTGTACAAATATTTTATTGTTAAATCCTTTGAAATCCATGTAAATGTGCACCTACCTTTTCCACCCCAGTTTGAGTTACAGAGCCTGATATAATGTCAAATACAAAATATCTCAAAGTGCAAATTATCACCTAGTTTTTGATTCTAAACAATAAGCAGGAAAAAGATTTTGTATTATATATGGTATCTTACCTTTCTCTTTTTGTCATCAAATAAGTGGAATGGCTGCACATACACAGACATTTTTAAGTCCTATTTAATTATTGGGTTTTTTATGAGAGACAGTTTGAACATGTCATAAGATTTAGCAACACAAAGACTACTTCCTTCATCAGAGCTATTGTGATGCAGAATGTAAATTAGTGAATTGTTCTTAAATGGGCAGTGGGAAGCTGAAGTTCTGCCTCTTTACTCTTGAGCCTCAAACCTGCTACTTTCTTCCAGAAGATTTTTAGAGTTAGTGGGGGAAGCTGTTGTGCACATGGGAGCTCCCAGGACAGAGGCAAGGCAGTGGCAAATGGTGTTTCCTGGAGGCCAAGCTCGAGCAGAAAGGGAGGAGATGCTGGGAGCTTGATGTGAGGCCAAGCTGAAAGGGGAGCAGGATAATGATTACTGGGAGGCTGAAGTTCATCCAAACTCAAACCACCAGGGAAAGCCAGAGGGCTTGGTTTGCAGCCAAGCCCTGACAAACTGAACTGTGGAGGGCAGTCTGCGAACATCATCATAAACCAGACTCCCTTTGACTCCCTGACACACATCCTCCTTCTGGAGGACTAATGAAGTAGCAGCAGGAGCAGGAGGAAACGCAAAAAGGATATAAATTGAGTGAAAACATAAAAAAATATAGACACTGGTGACTGGAAGTCCATTGCCTTTTCAGAAGCCTTCAGAGGGGATCTTGGAGGGAAACAGGTTATCTGTAAATTATCATCCAGACGATCGTCCTGCGTTCCAAACTCTACAGGACAGCAGCTGATGTGCTGCCAACACTGTGACAAAGGGCTCCCACAGAATCCTGCTCATTTACCCCATGATAAACTTTGTGTACCAGGAGCACAGCTCGAGGGAGGTACTTGAGAATCCATGAGTAACTTTAAAAAAAAAAAAAAAACAAAAAACCCTAAAGCAAACCACCCATAATCCTGGAGGAAGGTAACCCCTTGGCATGCAAAATTACAGTAAGTGCACTTTGCTGGAAAGGTAGGTGCCTTGTTCCTGAGGAATACAAGGAGTACATTGATAGCATAAAGGAGTGGCCCAGTTTGAAGAGGGTGAGGCAAGGCACAGCTCAACCCTGTCTGGTGTCTGGAGGATCCTCCCTGTGACTCTTAGAAAATGCCTGACACAAACTGACACCTGGCTCATTCCACTATCAAAAACAAAAAGAAAGGACGTTAAAAAAAATGAAAAAAAAAAGAAGAAAGCTGAGTAGTGCTACTTTTAGCCTCAGGAAGCTTCAGCAGCCTGCAGAAAGAAGGCAAGAACCAGCACAGACGAAGCTGTGCTGGTGGCAGAGCTGTTTTGTTTAAGTTAGAGCCTTCAACTTTCTTCCAGCATTTCCTAGCATGGCCACTGCTCTGACAAATAATTCTGAATTCCAATGGTATAGGAAGCATGTGAAGATTGAAATCTGACCACAGTAATGCTGAAATAATGAAGCAGTGAGAGTATTTTTATAACTCCCTAATCATTTTTTAGTTTTATAGGGTTTTCTTGCTATTTGAGTTCAATCCATGACTGAAATGAAAACTAGGAACAGTATGTATTTGTAAACACGTTTATAAATCTTAAGGGAAGATCCAGGACTTGTCAAGTTCTCAGAAAAAGCTTTACTTCTCACAGCTGAGGTCCTAGTTTGAGCAGCACAGCCAGAGTACCTTTCCATCTCAGCCAAAAGGTTGTGGTTTCAAGTTGGCAATTAAGGAACCCTAAGAGGCTCAAAGTCCAGACAAAAAGCCAGAAATTAGGATATTTATCTGAACTCTTAGAGACTGTGACCAGATTCTCTTAGGATATATAAGACTTTCTGCTTCCACTTGTAACTGAAACACAACACATTCAAGCCTTGATCATATTTTATTTTCAGACTTGATTCTGGCTACTACCTGAGCATGCTAACAAAAAAAACCCAATCCATTTCTGTACTTCTCAGCATTGTGAGAAGGCTGATCTCAGACATGGGCAAAGCTTCTATTGCTATTTCCAAAGTGGTTTACACCTCCCAAACTGAAATCCTGTCACAGCAGAATGGGTATAAGTTTTCCTACTGCCAGACACAGAATACTTTGGACGAGACATTAAAGATAAATATTATGGCATCCACTGCAAAGCGAGGAATTTCTCTGTCCAGTTTGTCTGCTGACAGTTCAATGCCCCCCTACCACAGACCTGGGGCCCCAGACATGAAGATTCTGCTGGTACCAATCCTTGCAGGAGAGGGAGCTGACTGAATCCGACACTTCCTGCCTACAGAACACACTGACCACCAGCCACTCCCTCTCTGCTGCTGTCCTGGGGCACTGGTGTCCATACAAGGTCTATGGATACGTGAAATCTCATCAGTCAAACCAGGCTTGGGACGCCAAATGAGGAAACACTGACATTTTATCAAACCACATCATTTGGAAATAAGTCTTGGATCTCTTATTTACTGAGTTATAATAATAATAATAACAACAGTGACAATCTCTACAAACTGTTTGTGCTATAATGTGATTAGCAAATTACTTTGAATTACTGAAAATACGAATCATGTACTTGAAGTCAAAGAATACACCAGAAGGACCTCATAATGAGTAAAAGTCTCCAGTCTTTCAACACCATATCTACTGGATGATTCATAAATCAAATGTTTAGTGTAATGTTCCAAAATAGTTCTCATGTTTTTATTTTTCTAAGATCCTTACTTTATTTAACCATGTTTTTGCTGTTTAACCACATGGTGGTAATCTATAGTTTTAGAAAAGTACAAAAGAGTTACGTGTCCAAAAGACTCAGTGCACATATTTTTATGTGTTTGAAATTGAGTAGTACCACAGTATTCTGCAGTTGCAAGTACAAAGAAAATAGCACTGGTGGATTTGCAACCTGATTTATGTTTGTGTCTTTTACTGAACAATTTTAAAAACCAGTAAGAACAAAACATAGAGATGTTAAACTTTTCCATGAAGAGTATTATCTGCAAAAGCAGATTTGTTTGCCTGCTTTTTTTATTTTTGGATCAAAAATGTATTTTTATTAAATGAAATGTAATAAAATTTAATTCTTTTTTGTGGAGAAAAGAACACAGTTACCTATTTTTTCAACAAAAGTAGTAGCTAGCATTTGAGCTATAAACTGGCATTCTTGGAATCTCCTGAAGTGGAGGTTTAAACCATGTCAGGAATAGAAAGCAATCTTAGATTAATAACACTGAGATTTTCCAGTACACTGAAATATAAATTTTCTTCTTTTTCATATTCTCCTACTTTTTATGTCTTAAATAAAAAGAAACACCATCTTCCAAGATGTGCTCATGTCGGGGTATATTACATATATCCCACTTGAAAGTCAGTTTCTAAAACTATGGATTAACACTGGCTGTGATCTGAACACTTTCACGTTTACTTAACTTCATTTCATAAGAACATTTTATTGCCACGATTTTGAAACATTGCCAAGAAATGCAAACAATACCTCTTAGCAATGACCTCTGTTGGGGAAAATAATTTATCTTTTGCTTTATCTAATGTGTGGAAGTTCATGCCCATGAACTGGAAAACAGCTAATGCCATCCAAGAGGCCAAGCAATCAGAGGTGGGATGACAGCTTTCTATTTTTCTTGTCTACTTACCAGATTTCAGGAATAATAAGAAGTCAACATCTTCAGAATTGCTACATAAACCTGCAGAGGTGTCAGCAGGAATGGTTGCTTAGGTCTGATCTGGTGACTATTCATGTATTAAGAGGTGTTTTCATATTGCTGAAAATTAGCCAAGAGCTTATTTGCTTCATTAGACAAAGATGAAATCACCTCCTTAAAGCCACAAAATACAAAGAACAATATATTGACTAACTTATGACAAAATACAAACTTAATAAATGTTTTTAATTGATACTTCAAGAAAAAGTAACCCAAAGAAATAAGGCTTTTAAAAAATGTTGAGACTGATAAAATTAAAAGGCACGGTCAGACTTCTAAAATTTTTAATAAAATGTCAGCATTGCCTGAGATCTGTGTGCCAATTTATGGCCATAAATTAACTTCTCTGGGTGAGTTATTAACTTCTGGAAACAGTGTAAGTGCTGACATGATTTTCACAATAAAGTGCAAATGGACCATACTTACTTCACATAAACTGCTATCCAGATGCTTCAACAAGTAGTCTGTTACAATTTATATACTAATGATTAGTAGGATTTAGCTGTCAATACAGCCTTAAGGCATATTTTAGAAGTATAAATTGGTAAGTTCTGAGGTAAAATCAATATAATGGGCACCAAATGTAATCCCCTTTAATGTAATAACTTTGCAATGAATCAGGAAGGTTTCTGAAAGGGAGCTGTCTGATTATACATTAAACTAAGGATTTATCATGCAAAATAGCTTCTCTTTCTAATAAGTTGCCTGATAGGTGCAAATTCAGCTGGAGGTTCTGCCTGGAAGGTGTTGAGCACTGCTAAGTGCTCCCTGGAGTCTGTGAGAGTTAAGGGATGCCCAGCACAGGATAGGAACATGAAGCCCCTTCCAGAACCGAGCTCTGGAGAACACAAAAACCCCTCAAAGCTCTGCTCAAAGGAAGGACTTTTGGCAGGACTTTCCAGAGATTGTGCTGTTGTATAGAGTCAAACCTATTGTTGACTTACAAGGAAAGTTTTTATAGCTGTTAAGGCTGATCCTGGTGGGCTTTCCAGAAGCACTTATTTCACACTGCCATCAGTAAAGGCTAGGTGGTTATTCTGAAGTCTCTATCATATTCCTAGGCATCAAAATAACTTTGAAATACCACTTTCCAAAATGTAGACATTTCTAAATGACAAAGGTTCTCCTGGAAGTTCTGCTATAACACATTTATAAAACATATTTAATTTTCTAATTAAGGCCAGTTCAATCAATTCTGTATTTTTCTGCTGTTTTACAAGGAGAATGCTAGAGTCTTTTCCAGAATTTATAAATCTTCTCAGCACACCTATAATGGAAGCAAACATTATCTTCTCCATTCTCTCACAGTACAGGGCTGATATGCCCTACACTAAGGGAAAAACTCTTCTTACTTGTATTTAAAATAAGAGGAAATCAAAACCACACATTGGAGATGAAGTAAATTATAACAAATTCCAATAAAGTATATATAAACAAAATTATTTTATATTTTTATATTGATTTTTGTGCTAAAAATGGCACAGATGGCCACAGAAGGCAAAAAGAGAAGGGTCTCACACAAATTTCCCTGCTTTATTCTGTTTTAAAGTGCAGATAGAAAGCATCTACAGGGGTGGGAGGCTGTGCCTCTTGCATGTGTAGAGATACTTTCATACTGTGTTGACTTCACGACTAAGACTCTTTTTCATTTAATTCAATGAGTTTAGATTGTAGTGCTGATTATGCTCATATCCACAAATCAGAATTTTAACTGAGTTTCCAAGGAAACATTATATGTCCCTCTTTTCTTTTTAGACAAGGCTATGCCTGTTTAACAGGTTTGCTGAGGACATGTTTTGTTTAAGTTACATTAACTGGAGCCAATACTTCCTAATTACATTACCAGAAGAAACATTTACAGCAATGTTTCTACCATGGGAAACCCTCCATTGTTCAGCCCATCTCTGAAAAACAGGAAATATCAGCATTGCCATTGCTTAAAATGTGTTAACTGGTCTTCTATGTATAAAATAATCTCTTTTATAAAATGACAACATTACTCATATTTTATAATATTCATATATAAGGAAATTATCCCATGGAATCTGGACTTCTGTGACACTTCCATCAGAGAACATCTGCCTGTGAAGACAAGGTGGGTCCAGGGTCTGAAGCACTGAAGGCTTAGGGCTGTTTCCTGGTCTGAAGATACCCTATAAATAGGAGCTAAAGTCAAACAGATACTGTTCCTCAGAGTGATTTGTTTTCCCCGCAAGTTTAGCCCAACAAGAACGCTAGAAACCCAAGTCTGACAAGGTGCTATTATCTGTCCAAAAAGGTATAAAAAGTTTTGAAACTTTGAGTCATCTATTTTGTTCATCATTTCATAATATTCTTATTCAGAACACCAGAAAGGATGTGCTGAGTTCACACCTGCAGTTCAAATCCTTTGTTGATTGAAAGGGGAAAATTATACTTGATCTTTGCTGAGTGTAATGATACAATTCCCTAAGATTTTAGGAGAAGAACCAGGCCCAAAGTCCTAATTAGGAATACTTAAAGCTGCGAGAAATGCCTTAGCAAGAGTGCTGTGGCAATATGGTGAAGAGGACTGGAGATAAACAGGGCTTTTTACTTTTAAGTCTGCACTGTATTATGGCACAACTGAAATATTGTTCGACGTGACTAATTTCACCCAAGTTCCATTTGGACAAAGTATTGCAGATAATCAAGCATTAGGTAACCCCTGATTCTTTCTCAAAACTTTTTCCCATTTTCAACTTAAGAAAGACTGCAGAAGTTCTAAAACAGGTATCCCTTAACTCCAAAGCTAAGAAAGCAACAATGTGTAAAAGTACAACCCGCTGATGGCATGCAGAAAAGTAGAGAGAGGGTTTAGTTTCCAAGGAAAAGCCTGTACTACAATTGCTTGAAATACAAATGTTCACTGAAGTGCCTGTGTTTGAGCATAACATCTCCAAATCATCACAAACTGCAAATTACAGAGTGCTCTGCTCTTTCTTCTTTCTAACAGGTTTATAGAAAAGAAGCTTGTAGCAGTAACTAATGAAAACCATTTAAGATCTTAACGACACCAAAAAAACTCGAGGTATGGAAATTATTTTTTCACCAAAGTAGGCACATGATGCACAACTTCACCTCCTAAAAGCAGTTAGCTCACTTCTCCCAAAGAGCACTTTAAGAAGAGAGAAGTCAGTAGTGCTGTTCCTTGAATTCATCTATTCTAATTCTGCTGAAACACAGAGACTGAGAGAAAATGGACACTGTCATTTGGAAAAGGGAAAGGGATAAAAAGTCTCCACCAAAATGTGAGTAACCAAGCCCAGCCCTGCCATTATGTTCTGAAATAACAGACTGCAGAAGGAAATAAAAGCAAATAAAGATGAAAACACACCGTTTTTGCTTAAGACAGCTGTAGCTTTATGGACAGGGAAAGCTCAGCTAGGTTGGGTACTTCTGAGATCTCACCATAAATTAAAGAATAGTAAAATAGAAGTGCTTTTGGATTAAAAGGTATTGTACTAAATAATAATATGCATTATCTCTATACTTCAGCATCACTCAGTGTCGGTACAGAAGTCAGATATAAACATGGAAGACAAAAAGATGAAATCGACATTTAAATGTTGTCTGAACTTCAGGGATAATAATCTACTTTTATGCTGTACTTTTTCAAAATTTATTTTCTCACAGGAGCTCCAACTGTTGTTTTAAATTTGTTATCCTCTCAACTAATGCACGTGCTTGAGAAAAAGTTCATCCTTCAGCACTTCAGGGGACAGTAAAATAGAAGCCACAGTTAAAAGTTTAACAATAACTTTAGGTAGTTCAAACAAAAACGAGGCATAGCTCAGTGTTACGACTGTCAGGACCTCATAATTTATACCAATCTTACTAAAACATTTTCCTTCTTACTTAGTAGACAGCCTGTCAGCCATTTGAGATGATCCTCCTAAAATATGTATAAACACTCAGTAAAAAATTTTCCTTTTTCACCAAATCAAGAAAAAACAATTGTACACTGCACATACTTTATAAATTGCAATCAATATTGAAAAAAAATTCTCTTAATGAGAGGAGAAACCATAGAATGAGAATCTTTGGGGATTCTCAGCATGAAAATAGGAAACCAAAACAGACATACAGAAGGACATAGAGCCAAAACAGACGTGATCATACAGAATAGGTAAAAAGAGTGTAAGAATAGTGAAAACATGATGTTCCTGAATGATTTCAATCTTTAGTATCCCTTGTCGTTTGGTTATCTCAGTCATGTTGCTTCAATACTGCTCATACAAGCAGCACACCTACATAAATAGGGTTTTATTAAAGCTTCTTTTTATATTTCATAGCTACACTTTTGGGGTTTGTATTTTTTTCTCCTTTCTTTTTTCTTTATTTGCATGCCTGTTGTTTAACTCCTGAGTAGATTTCCTCCCAGGGTATCTGAAATCCATAGTCATCGTCCCAGTGTTTCTCTCCCACATTACACTTTTAGAATCAAGTTCCACGACTTTTAAGAGTTATGTTTACGTCAGGGGGATCAAGAGGTTTAAATTTCAGTACCTATTAAACGAATTTAATTATCCAACCAGTTCCATTTGGATACACTGTTACTGTTCTTCACTAATCTATAACAGATTTTCCAGTATTGTAATTCTCATTAATAAAATGCCCTCTGAAAGACTATTTTTTTTTTTAAAACAAAAAAAGTCGTCTCAGTGGCCTATTACAAATCCTAAACAGAAGCATCATTACCCTGTATACTAGCTACGTTTCCCAGGGATTTGTCATGTCTGAAAACAGCAGAACTAACTAAACCTGCGGGATGAGAAGTCTATCTATATACCTGACTTACCCTGTTACTTCATTTAAAACACTTTGTGGAGAAAAAAGGCATTTTAAAAACATCCTAGGTGTTTAAAACCTGCTGACAGATTAAAAAGTGGAGGGGGAGAAAAGGATAAAAGCGTGTTATGGGATCTCTAGGATGCTGTCAGAGGACTGTTGGTGCCTGCAGCTGCAGCAGTTCAAGCAGTAGGGATGACACAGAACTACAGAGAGGACAAAGAAACTGGAAAAGCAGCAAACTATGAACTGCCTTGTAAAACTTATCTGCTATTGAAATGAAGAACAGTGGCAGCAGGTAAAGGTATCTGGCTTGCTCTTGTTCACTGGAGCCGTATGGGAAAAGTTTACAATATCCCTGCTCCACTTGTGAAATGGTCCTGTAAGCAACAAACAGGGACATTGTGGGTCCTGGTCATGGATCCTGCCCAGAGCTCTGCTGGTTACAGCTGCTACACAGCAGTACTGGAGAGAGTACAGTATGGGAACACACACATTTTAGTGGAGTGGGTCCTTCACACTTCACCTGCTGCAAGGCAATTGTGATCCTTTCAGGAGTTACAGCTGCCTTTCCTCTTGTACCAAAACATCATCAAAGGGAAATATTCCATCACAGCTTGAATCCAAAGCTACTGAGCACATTGGTCCTGATCCAACAGAATACTTACATTTCTACTGATGTTTAAATCCACCAAAATTATGCATTTAACGTTTATCAGCTGCATAATTTTAATGTCAGGTTATTTAGTACCTTGCTAAATTAATGAAAAAAACGAAAAAGCAAAAAAAAAAGCCTCCTGTGGATATTTCCAAAGTGTTGCAAGAATTACAGAGATTTAAATATTTGACTTTTTACTGCAGCAAATGTCATCCCTGCTTTTGCAGGTTTCTGTGTTCAAGCGACTACCAGGGCAAAGAGAGTCCTTTTGAGCCCATAAACACAAGAGTTCCCAACATTTAACAGTGAGTTTTACTGAACTACTACAATTTGCCTTAAAAGCACAAAAGGAATCAATGAAGTATGAGTTCTACTTTGTAGCACAATTGATGAGCAGCAGTTTAAGAAACATTTACTGCACTTTAAAATATTTCTTCATACACTGTGAACATTTCAAAACCCTTTTACAGATGTTGTTCAAAAAAATCCTTCCACTTCTTACAAGAGCTGCCCTAGTAAATCAACCACTCAGAATGCGCAGGAGATTTATATTCTGGTCTTAAGTTTGAGTCCAGGGTGAGCTGTGACCATGAACAGAAATTCTCATTAAATACAAAAAGGAAACAAAATCACTAAGCAAAAGCTTAGAAAAAACTTTGATGAATAATAAGTTATCTAGAAAAATAGCAAGTGATCTCAATTTTAACATGTTTCAGAGAGGACAAAAAGCATCTAAAATGTCAAGATAAAACAAATAGTACACCTGTCCTTATTTTTGTGGTTTTTCTTGCCTGTTTTATTCCTTTCGTTTCTCTTAACTCGATGCCAAGCAATATTTTTTTTCTATTTGCAAAAATGGCACGAGTTCATTAATTTACTCTTACTGGAGATACATTCTATCTATGGATGCTCAGCATGTATAACAGGTGGTTGACATTAGTCAGGAAATGATTGAAAATTGAATCTACACCCCCTGCTGCTATTTGTGATGGAACAAATACTCTGCTGACACTTAATCTGCCCCTTGCTGCAACTTCATCTAACTTGCAATTAAGGTAAAGAGGCCCAGGATCTTTATTCCCTGTGCTTCTCCTCACTCTGAAGGCTTTGCATCCATCCTGGTAATTTTTCTACCAAAGCACGCCGTAGGGCTGGTGTTCCAGCATTTTCCAACTAAGCCCTTCTCACCTTCATATATTTCTTCTCATTTAGTTTTGGGGGAAAGAGCACAAGCCACACTAACTTCTAACAGCATTATATTAGAGTTATAATACCACAACAAATTGCTGACTGCACAATCCAGTGGATTGAAAGTCTTGCACCACTTCAGTGAAAACAAAAAAACAAAAAAAAAAGAAAAAAACCTTTGACAAAGGATGACACAAACAGTTGTTTATGGATTATGAACACAGACCTGGTGACAAAAGACCTGGATATGAAAATTGAAAGAATATTCCAGTCCGGATAAGAATGGTGGTGTGGGGAAGAAGAGATTTCTGACCGAAGCAGAGAAGGTGCTCGGCCTGGCTGTCCTGTGGTGCTCGGGACACAGCAGCTCACACCTCCCCAGCCAGCAGCTTCCTGGCTGCCCAGCCATCCCTTCCCCCACTGTAAAGCTCCACCTGGAATGCAGCATGTTCCAGTTCATCTTGTCCACTATTACATCTCATACACTGGCCTCTCCTGGAGGTGTCAGAGGAAGGCGTGAAAATTCCCATAAATAACAATTATGGAAAAAAACTGCCCACAGGGAAAGATTTTTTCTCCATAAGTTGTGTCATTAGTGGCTGATTAAAGCCCTTAAGAGTGAAAGTTTATATCCCTCCTAAATTTTTTTCTTTTTTTTGCCCCATGAGGTAACTATGGCTCCAGATTACATATGAATCCTACTAATCTTCTGGCCCAAGGATAACTTCCAACAATGCATTTCATAGATTAATTACACACTGTACAAACAAGTACCAGATGTATCTAAGTAAGGCAAAACAAGCCACTGGAAAAAAGAAAACTGGGCTCTTCCCCTGTACAAAATCACAACTCTCTGCCTGGTTTCTTGTTTCTAGAGCTGCACAACATTACTTCCCACCTGAAAGGGACACAGCCAAATAACTCATAACAACTCAGACACAAAGAAAATTATAGAAATCATGGTGTCTCCTTATGCTGTGTCATAATTAGCATTTGATATTATTACATTCTACATCCCCTCTTACCCTATCTAAGCAAAAGATATCTGAAGAAACACATGAGCCCACTTCTCTGGAAAATATGGCCAGCTTTTTAAGGTATAAGTCTTACTCGAGCCTAATTTAGTTTACTCCATTGGCTGATATTTCTATTGTGAAAAGCAGGCAGAATTAGGATTCAGGGCCTTCCTCTAAGTTTTGTCAACTCTTGAAAACCTAGTACCCCGCCAGGAAAAAGTTGAGAGAGTCCTGAGCTCTCAGAGTACAAGGAATGCCCTTGTAGACAGAAAAGCATGAGGGACTCCTGGGTCTGTTTTTCCCTGTCACCTTTGTTTGTACAGCACTCTGACTCATGGCAAAGGGCATGGACTTTCTCCATCACACACTACTGTATTTTTAAGTGCCAGTTAAAGGGGAAGAATTTTAACAATAGAGGTATGGGCTGTTTCACCAACAAATATGAATTTTTTCTTTTTCCTGAACCAAAATGAAGAGGAGTTTGCATTGCCTGAAGTTTCATCCAGGGTCTTGAGCAAGAGCTTAGCTGTTTTACTAATCTGGAGACACACACTAGTAAAGAGAAAGCACATGCCACTTCCCTAAATGTATCTCAATTTTAATTCCTTCCCACTCAAAAGCACAAGGAAAATAAATCTAATAAAGGGTATGTATAGGAATTGTCTGCTGTGGTCTTGGGAACATTTTTTTAATATAATCACATCTGCCTGGACTCGATATACAATGCAGTGGAATCCAAATCCTGTAGCTTTCAAATATTTGAAATATTTAAATTGTTTCCTTTCTCCTAGAGTTTAATTAACATAATGTTCTTCTGTAAAAGAGATGATTCTTACACATACAACTCCTTTAAAGCAGATGGCAGTAATTGCTGCAACAAAGAGTTTGCTGGCAAAGCAAAGACAGAACCGCCCCCCTCAGCCAACAGGGATCAGATATTGGTTCATGGGGCTCCCTTGCTATTTGCAATGGGAAACATACCTTGCTACAACAAGGCACAGGCTAATTTAAGAGGCTGCAATAACAGTTGCTGCACCACATCAGACAACTGAAAAGAATCCTGCTGGTGGTTCAAAAGGCCAGAAGTGGAGTAGGTTTCATGGTTATCCTGTTTCTGGCAAATCTCTACCTGTGACATGACTATAATTTCCACCACATCAGACTTCTCTGTCACAACCAAAGTATTATTCCTAATAAATGGGAACGGGACATGGATTATAGGTTGGGGAAACTTCTGTTTACAACACATGTTCATTCAGGGTGCTCAGTGTAAGGGAAAAATAGCCACATCTACACGAAAAGCAAATCAAGGGATTTAATCATATGTTTCCAAATCTGAACCCAGCATGAAGATTTTTTAAAAACTAATAACCTCTTATACCATGATTCTGAGTAAATAAAACAACCTCTGCATTATTGCTGGAACTGAACCTCCCAGAGTGCTTAACTTTCAGTGACCTTGTCCTGTGAACATCTCTGTAATATGGTGCATACTAAAAATAATACAATTATAGTTGCAAAGACTCACCTAAAATAGGAGAGGCACTTAAGAGACATTCTTTAAGCCCACTGTTACATGAAATAAACTGCAGTGGGAGCTTGTATACCCATCTGGTCAGCAAATATTAGTTAAGATGGAAAAATAACTTAAAAAGGAAACCCTTTGAGTTCATAAATCAAGATAAAATTATAGATATCAAAGAGAACTTAAAAGTGTCTTATCATACAACAAAACAATAATATAATAGCTATTACCTCTTGCAACATAATCAAGAGTCATGAAAAAGCTGCCACTGATACAAGGGATGAGATATTGCAAGGGGAGAGGGATGTCATATCAAGTAACCAGTACCTGACCTAACTTTATTCTTTACAGAGTATCCATAGCTGACATGGCTACAACTTCTAAAGAAGATGCTGCTTTATAACAGCCCTTTTTTACATTTAGTTGTATCTCCGCTAAAATGACTCGCGGGTATTGTTTAAGATGTGTTGTAGAAATAGGAAAAAAATGTATCATGCTACAAAAGTTAAAAAAACTTTTTAGCCTGCTTTAACCTGACATTAACTTAAAGTACAGTACAGATGATCTTAAAGCTTCTCTCCCCTTTTTTGTAAAGTTGGGGTATAACCAGGATGACTGGGGTACCAAGTCATCTAAATCTGCAGTATTCCTCTGCACTAAATCCCAGGCTTTATCCCTTACCAGGACAATGTGTCATCCATCAAGAATATCAAGGTTAGTAAGGTCTGGCACTCACAGCAGTAATCCTGGGATCCTCAAGATGAACAATCATGTTTACTTTACAGAATGACAGATTTCCTACATTCTCCTTCACTGTTCACATGTATTCAGTGTTCCTTTGGGTATCCTGACTGGTGTCAGAAACAATTGAGCAAAGCACAAAATACTGACAGGCACAGCTCTCCCCCGTGAGCCAGGGGGCCAGAGAGCTCAGCAGAGACTTTTGGAAACCAAGAGGTACCTATGGAGAAGATGGGGTTACTCTTTTCACAAGGACTTGTAGTGACAGGACAAGAGGTGAGGGACACAAGCTTCTCCAAGGAAAATGCTAACAGGATGCAAGAAGAAGTTATTGATTCTGAGGATTGTAATGCGTTGGAGAAGGTTGCCCAGAGAAGCGATGGAATCTCTGCTACTGGAGATATCAAAGTCTCAACTTGACAGGACCCTGGATAACCTCTCATAAAAACCCTGCTTTCAACAGCAGTTTGGACCTTGGGATCTGATTTTTCTAGTACTCCTTTTATAGCATTGCCTATAGCATATAAATTTTGACCTAGAAAGTGAGCTTTATGTGATCTTTTCAAAAGCACCTAAAAGCAGAATTTGTACCCAAGAAAGCTGTATTATAGGTCTGTAAGGTTTTGATTGCACAGCTTCCCTCTCCATAGGACAGCTCACAGATGGAGTGATCATATAGCCTGGAAAGACTCAATTATATACCAGATCTCTCATTCCTTTCAACACCTTTGAGTTCCATCACTGCCACAAGTCATTAATCCTTTTATTGGTGTAGATGGCACAGTATGAGTTCTCCTGAAGAAATAACAAAGAAACTATCAAGGCACCACACACACGAAGTACAATTTCAGTATAATCTGCTACATCTTTCCAATATCTTTGAAAATAAATTAATTTGTTCCATACTCATGGTGACTATACCAGGATGTGTGCCATTTTTATGGAAGGAGCCACTAGTCCTGTATTCCCATGCAATAAAATCCTGTCAGCACGACTAATGGATGTCAGATGAATAAGCTTAAAAGAGCAAACAAGGGCACTGTCAAAACCATGTCATCAACCCACAGGACTATTTGTAGTGATATTATACACTCCACTGCCTCCAGTCACAGCCCAGGATAATCAAAATCCATGTTCAGATCTTGCAAAAATTGACACAGCCTGGCTAATAATCCACTAGAATTCAGAAGCCATGCTGGATATAAAAAAGGCGGCTTTATTTTTGTGCTTTGCTTTTTTTGGAGATTAAATAAATTGAAGAGGCGAGGCTATCAGGTCATTATTTGTACTTTACAGCTGTTCAGTCAGAGTGGGACAGACACTGCCTGCATGGCTTGTTGAGTGATGAAGAGGCAGAGTAAGTCTCTGAGAGTCATAAAGGGGGCAGAGGGGAGAAGATTGTG
The DNA here is from genome assembly GCA_013397815.1 of Aleadryas rufinucha. Lineage (NCBI taxonomy): Eukaryota > Metazoa > Chordata > Aves > Passeriformes > Aleadryas > Aleadryas rufinucha. Next base: position 237,808 of record VZTH01005076.1, read on the forward strand.
ATTAAGAAAAATACCAAAGGCTGATAGAGTAACTGAGTAGAAATAGTCACCCTTCTACATAAGTCACAGATACCACCTAAAAAAACCTCAAAAAAGGAAACTGGATGAGCACGTTACAGATTTGAAGTGGGAATCAGAACAGTGTCTGTTACTGTTCTACATCAGAAATCTGAACTGAATCTTCTGCCAGGGGAAGAACAAGCAAAGCAGAATGAAAGGTGAGATACTGAACCATTCAGATTAATAATGCCATTTTTCTGTTTGAGAAGCATTTCCTTGCCAAGCAAGTGTTTATTTTGCCTCTACACTGGGAGCTGTGTCTCAGTTTCTGAAGCCAACTGTTGCAGAACAGTGTAATGAACTGAAAGTATTGCTTACCTTGCTTGCAGGAATGCTGGATTCTTTCAAGTGAATTCTATGATGCAAAATTCAGTATTGCAGAAGATTATATAAAATTTTAATATAAGTATTTCATTTCTGAGTGAAAATGATGACTAGCTTGTGCCTGAGACTGTAGTTTCAAAATACAACTTTTGTTTATGCATTTATCATATATCATACTATAATCATGCATTATTCCATCAATATGGTATTCACTGTTAGTAATTCACATTTGATCTCTGTAATTCAATAAACAGCAAGTACTTTATTTTCCAAAGGTTTCAAGTAGCAACTAACTAAAATATTTTGCATTTTGAAATAGTAAATAGTAAAAATTATTTGAGGCATCTCAAAAACAATGTTATAAGAGGATCCATTGTTCTGACTTTCTTTAGTCAAAGAAAATCTAATTATTCAACACCATCAAATTTTTTTTTTTAAATTTCATTATATGCACATAAGCATAGTTTATACAAGCATAGCTTTTACGTAGTACCTTGTTTTCAAAGATGATTAGCAAGACATAAAAGGTAAAAACTATTATTTTTTTCAGTTAAAACCACCTGAACATCAGGGAGAACCAGATAATTCTAAATACTAAATATTACTAAGTAACTAATTAGATTCCTGTCAGCGAATTTATATTTTCAGAAGCTTTTTGATAAATGTCTGTTGATTGTGTAGAAACCTGTATCTATGGGAAGTACAGCTGGCATTTAGAGAAGGGAATTAAAGCAAAAAGAATAAAGGAGAAACTTGCAGAATCTGGATTGTTAAAAAAGTACTGATAATAGCTGTTATAGCTATGTCTTTGAAGGTTGTAATTCTTTTGATGGTACATTGACTCAGTTCTTCCAGGCAATAATATTAGTAAAATAGAAGTTCTGCTGGTAATTCTTCTGACACAAGATGTCTTAAAGTTGTTACTACCACAGAAGGAGAGACATTTCAATTTAATAATTTTTGAAACTGTCACATTCCCTTCAAACATCACTGCTCTGCTGATGGCAAATCCTCCTGAAAACCATTTGTACTTAAGATAAAGCCAGATAAAATGGAAGTACTTCCATTTTAAGACCATGGTAGCATTATCTTCATTGTGCATTATAGAAGTACTTCAACACTATCTGTGATTTATTGATGTATTATAAAAGAAATGCACTCTGTGGTATCTGCATTAATGTTTATCATGGATCTGTATACCTTCTGGCTGTGTTTATGGCCTGTATATTGCCAAAAGCCAAACATTTTAAACTGATTTAAAATCTTCTTTCACTTGTGACACAGGTAACTGGCTTTTGGTTTGGAGTGTCATCTCATTGGCACTCACAGCTCATGGCTGCCCCGACAAATGCCTCTGCCACACGGCTTCAAAGACTGCAGACTGCAAGAATAGAGGATTTACTGAAATTCCTGCCCGTTTACCTCCTGAAATTCAGATACTACAGCTGCAGAATAACCGTATCTGGAGAATCAACCAGAACGCATTCACTGCAACGCCGTTACTCAAAATCTTAGACTTGTCCAATAATTCCCTCTCAAGTGTGGCACCCGGTGCTTTCCAAAAACTACGGTATCTACAGGTTTTAAACCTAACCAGAAATTTGATTCATTATATAGAAAACAAGACTTTCAGTTTCCTCCCACACCTAAAAGAGCTGGACTTGTCGTCCAACAGCATTATTCGTTTGCCTGAGACGTTTGGAAACAGCACAGGGAATATAACATTGCTCTCTGTGAAGCATAACAAACTTCAGAAAATGGAAAGAATTCTGCTGGAGTCACTTCCAAACCTGAAAGTGGTTCTCTTCAAAGATAATCCCTGGCAATGCAATTGTAATATCTTTGGCCTGAAACTGTGGCTGGAGAGTTTTCTATACAGAGGTAAGGAATTTTTCTCATTACATGTAGTGCACATGAGAACATTTAATCAGCATCTAGCTGATCTTTACTTCTATGGTTTAAAAATTTTCCCCACACTGTAGGTCACTTCCTCAAGTAAACAAAATAAACTATATTCTTATGCATAGGTCAGAATGTAAGTGCTTTTATACACACAGGTGGCAAACCAGAATCAGAGAGGGACTTCTTATTAGTGCACAGAGAAAGAGCAAGGATGCACACACACCCATACAGCAGGTACAGGTGTGTTCTGCAGTGTGTGAATTCATATATACCCATTTCTGTATATAAAACAAGTATACTTTAGCATATACACTTTTTTTTAATTCTACCAATATGTTTTTGCTGGAAACCAAACTACTGTTTGAAAGCTTTTTACCTGTTGCACGATGGCAAACATCAAGACAGATACCAGAACTGATTAAACTTTAGAGAACTCATGATTCTAGTTTTTCTATCAATTATCACTTAGTAGTTCTTTAATATTTTCAGAATAACTAGTATCACTTCCTAATTTGTTGTTAATCAGAAGAAGTACTCAATTCATTGTCAATTTCCTGATAGAAATGTGCAATGGCATCACATAGGAAAAAGTGAAGTTTATAAATAATAATATCAGTATTTTGGTCACACCTGGTTTTAAATATATTCATGAGTTATGCTGTGAAAAAGATAACATGATTTAATTCTAAAGGAATTAAGTATAAAAAGAAATTAATTTATTTCTCCCAGGAGGTATGTTCAGACTGAGAATTCGAAACAGCAGGGCAATTTTCTTTTTTCTAAATCAGGCTCTGATGCTTGAATGTGACCAAACTACCAATTATCTGTCTCTGTACCTAAGTGGTGTGGAGCCTCTTGCAGCAGAGGAGATGTGGAGATGATCCATGTGGCCGTGACTGATGGACTGCCTTTTGCAGGGATCAGAACTTTGCAGGCCAGCTGGAAAACCATACTGGCCATGCAGGGACACAATTGGTCCTGGAGTAGTCTTTGGGTGAGGTAAATTCACTGCTATAAGCCACCTTTTAGAAGAGGCAAAAGGCTAAACTTCTCTCAGCAATAAAATTTTAATGCCTTGAACAGGTAAAATATTTTATCACAGGGCTTTAGTTCTATTATGTTGGAAATTCAGCAGAGGTAGACTTCTCTGTGCAGAAGAATGTAATGACCCAAGATAAACATATCAGATTATCCTAATTATTCTGCCAGCAGCCTAAATATTGTCATTTATTTCAAAAGCAATGTTGTCTAGAAGCTCAGTGATGCACTTCCATCTTTCTGAACACTGTACAGATTAATTAACTGAAGTGACATGGAACTTACAAATTCATTTTAGCAGCAAGCTTTAAAGAAAGCCCAAGTACTATGCTCTCTTCTGTGTTTGTATTTCCCTAAAATTACTTGTCTGAATCACATGAAGAAAAATTAGTTATATTACACATTAATGTTTCCCACTGCTTATATGACACACATATGATGAAACTTTTCAATGGCTCTGCAGGTATTTCTTGCAAGTCATAACAAAGCAATATAGGTCCAAACTATTTGAGTGTTTTTAGCTGAATCCATCTCAGACAACTGACATTTCATGCATACTCACAGAAAATTATAGAGAATGCTTCAGTCCAGGAGGAACACCAGGGTTCTATTCCAAGCACACATATTTAGTTACTTAAAACCATGAAAGGATAAGAGTTGAAGGATTTGGAGGTTTTATCTATATCCATATTCAAACTAACACATTGAAAAGTCTGGAGCCATGCTTTGGGTTTCACTACTAAAGGCCAAGAGACCTGCTATGCTCAAATCTGTCTTGGAATAACATTACTTATGGAGTAGTCTCCAGATTTCAGCTTGGCTGCATCTGTGTTCACTACTTCCTCAAAGTCTTTTCAGGATGAAAATTTCTGTGCCTGGCTTTAGCTGAAAGCTGAATTATTTTGGATAGAGAAGAGAAAGAAAATTCCGTTGGTTTGATTAGTTAATTTGTTAAAATATGTAAACTTTGATTTTGGCCTTGTGGACTCCTTGACTCACCACACCCCTAAAGCCTCATCCTCTGACACATCAGGTACCTGAGGTTTCCTCTACACACTGAGGAGCAACCATGTGATTTACCAGGACTGTGGATTCCTGCTTCTCTTCCCATTGTACTAAAAACCTCCTTTGGGAAGCTGGCTCTAAGCAACCTTGAAATCTAGCAGGGTAATAGATTGATTAATCTCAACTCCTTTATACCTCTGTATATTTCCTTACCACAAGCCTTGCTTCAAAAAATCAATTATGGGTATGTACAACTTACTCAACTTTCTCTTTGCCCTGTTAAAGTTAACATATGATGTCAGAACAACGACGATTTCATGGGGTATTTCAATCAAGTGGGAAATATTTTCTAAATACGTGGTTTCCATTTCTCTCTATAAAAATTAGCAGTGGTAGGAATTTGAACAAACTGAATTTGATGTTAACAACACCTCTTTGTTTATCTATGACAGTTCTTATTTTTCTACCACCATTGATTTTTTACTCTCACATCCATAAAAACACAGATAACCTAATTCCTGATGAAATGCTTCTTGAAAATGCTCTTATGTGAGTTTTGAAGTGTAATAATCTCACCACTGACCTAACTGAACAAAAGCCTTTAAAATATAGTTAGAAATCTTTAAAAGTATGAAGTCAAAACCAATGATAAATTTACTTCTGGTTTATGTTAATTTCACATTAAGGTAACTCTGAAACTGTCAAATATTGAGACAAATTTTTTTTCTTCCAGGAGGAATAAGCGACGGCATTATCTGCTCAGCGCCAGGGATTCGGAAGGGGAAGGACCTCCTCAAAGTTCCTTACGAGCTCTTTGGGGCTTGTCCTCTGAGGACAGCTCACCTGCACCTGGGCAGCAGCCACCACCACGGCTTGGAGCACCGGAGCTCGCTGAAGCACGGCCCCCACGGCGAGCTCGGGGACAGTGGCCGTGCCAGCTGCGAGCCCAAGCCCAAGCCAAGGCCCGTCAGCTTGCGCCACGCCATCGCCACCGTCGTCATCACCGGGGTGGTGTGCGGGATCGTGTGCCTGATGATGCTGGCAGCTGCTGTTTATGGCTGCGCCTACGCTGCAATCACGGCCAAATGCCACAAAGAACATTTGGCCCCGGTCAGGCAGCACGGGACTCCCGAGGAAAAAGAGCCGTTTGAGAGCTCCTTGGCTTGAGCTGCTTCTGTCTTTGGCTTCTTGAAAATAAAGCCCTCACTGCAGTTGAAAAGCCTGGAATCTAAATAGCATTGCTTTAATAGAAATTACTGGGGTTCTCTTCTTTCTTTTTTTTTTTTTTCTCCTTTTTCATACTTTTTTAAAATGTAGATACACATATATTGTTTGGAATATCTACTAAGCCTTTATAAAGAACAACATAATTATATTTATATTTTGTGCATGTATATTCCAAAGCCACTAGTTAGGGCTGAGTGTTTGAGGTCACGAAATCATGATGCAGGCACTTTAAAGCATTTCACCATCCTTTACTACCTGTGATGCAGTATTAGGCCAAGATATGACCTATGGTGCACCTACAGTCACTGGTTGACAGGAGTGATATTCTTCAAAGAAAAATAGAAAATAGCCATCTAAATTAGTTTAATTATTTAAATTTGCACTATCTTATATTAGAGAGTACAAATTACTATCTAATTGAAGATGTATACAATTCACAAGCAATTTTCAAACCAGCCAGTCTATGCACTGCCCCTGATAACATAAATGTCTTTAAAGCATTTCCAAAAATGTGGTTTCAACCTTCCAATCTTCCTCAGGAAGCAGCAATTAAACATTACATCCATTTCCTAACTTAGAAAGTAGGAAGCACTTTGTTAATTACTGTATATAATTTTTTAATTAGTAGGGAAGAAAGAAGGGAGCTGAGAAAATGCTGAAGGTAGAAGTGCTACACTGCTTTGGATGCAAGCCCTGAAAGGATTACACAGACCATATCTGAAGACACTGCCTGATATCCTGCTGGCTTACAGGCTTGCTACAAACTTTTCTGTAGCCACTTATTCCCAGATCCTCACACAAGTGCTCCATTTTGCAAATGCCGTGAGTGCAGATGCAGCTCCCATCACAGTGCTGCCCTTCAGTAGGAGGATAATGCAGTTGCATGTTTACACGTCCTCCCTCACAGAGGGAACATTCAGCTGGATTCACTCAAGGGTCCATCCTTACCCTCTGCAGAGCTGTTTTGCCATCAGAGGAAATCAGGGCCAGAACCATTTGAATATCATATGTTTAGAATTCAAAGAATATTTTGAGTGTGCAGAGGTAGCTCTTTTAATGCTTCTTAGAAATTATTTTGAGGCAACCAACAGAGATCAGGAACTCCATTCACCTTTTCCAAGACTAGATAAAATAAATTTTAGGCTCTTTTGACAGATGTCTCATGTGTCCCCTAACTCTCTCCAGTGACAGGGATAAAGACCTCTCCAGGTAGCCAATGCAGAAATCACAGATTTTTATAGTCCTGAGGAAAAAGGCCATGGAACAATCTGCAATAAGGGCAAGGGGAAGCTGTGTCGTGGCATTTGGAGACCTGCACTCTCCTTCCGACAGATGGATTCCGAGATCAATCTCTGTAGCTGCTCCAATAACAGCCCCAACTGAGTAATGGGCTCTGTGGCAGGAGTCATCTAACCCTTGCTCTTATCTACTTAGCAATAATTGCAACCCAAATATTAAAGCTCATTCCTGCATCTGCAGTTACTTTCATGTCCAGAGAAAATTAAGCATCTCAGTCTTAATCCAAATCTAGCAGACATTGAAAACAATCAATTACTGTCAGTTCTTTTTTTTTCTTTTTTTTTTTTTAACTGCTAAGTGCTTCATATCGTTATTAGGCTCTGTTCATTCTTCTCTGTCCTGAACTAAATAAACCAAGCTGTTTCAATTTTTTTCCTGCAAGACCACATTCTCCAAACTTTTTTCCTTCTGCATTCCCTGGAACCTTTTCAGTTCTTTTACATTTTGTTTAAAATGTTGTACCCTAGACTGGGTGCCTTGCTTCAGCTGAGACATCATCAGCACAACATTTTTAGAATATTTATATTTTTTACAATATCCTAATATGTAGAATATTTGTATTCAGGGTCTTTGATCTCTTGATGTTTACATTTTTTTCTTGTAAATATATGGTGAAGCTTAATGAATAATCTAATCTACTTTCAGAACTAAGTCATTTAAATATGTAAATCTACTTTTTTTTACTCTTTTATCCATTTATTGCCGTAATATTTTGCAAAGTGAAACACAGTTTGTCAGATATAGAAGACTGAAGTGAGACAGGATTGGGTCTTATTGCTCATGGGCCCAAAAATGAGTTTGGGGCCATGCCAAATCACTGCCTTTCCACAGTGACAACTTAAACTGAGCACAGTTGTACTCAAAGTGTAGATCCTGAGATGAAAGTTAATAAACCTTCAGCCTCCAGAGAGATTTCACCCACAGTGTTTCTAACAGGCTCAGGCATAGCAGCACAGCTCCCATCAAAAATCACTTCACACTTCTGATATTTTCAAGCAAAAGAAAAACAAGAATTGACTTGATATTTCCTAGTCAAGAATAACCCAGAATATCTTCCCTTGTCCTTAAAAAAACAGTCCTAGCACCAAAAGCCTTTCAGGATTTCCTCATTTGTATCATCATTCATATATATAAATATAAATATATAAATATATATAAATATATATGTATATATAAAAGAAAAGGTGAGGAAGAGTCAATGAAGGGCACAACAACATTTAGAGAAACTCGTTCTGAGTCACACTGAAGATGCTTTGGGGATTTTCATGCACACCCAAGGCTGTAAATTGATATGGAGTTCTGCCAGAAAGCAAAGTATTAAATATTTCCATTAGTTCCCTCTGCTGTGGGAACAGAACGAGCCAACCCATGCAAAATCTGATTCTATACTTTCTAACCTGCTGTTTTCAAAAGGGAAAAAAATACGAAAAACAAATACCCCCCAAAAAATCCCAGGGTAATTTTTCATTTAAGGTTGATAAGACTGTATATCATGGTTACCATGGTAAAAGTGTTTGCAATTAACGAATTCTAGTCATTTCTGATGATAAGGTAATAGCAGAAAATAAACAGAGAAAAGTATTGATTCAATTACTTAATAAAGGTAAAATATTTATTTTTCGGCAGAGGAAACAGAATTCTCAACTACTGATAAAGAGAGATAAAAGCCACAATTTGTTGTCTATAAAAATTATTGACAACAAGCAGAAGACTGAATGTAGGGAATCCCCACAGAACTGCCCTTAATTTATAAAGCTTAGCAATGGACATCTGCCACTGAAATGATTTGTCTGCACAGATTTATTTTCAGATAAAGGATCCTGAGAAAGCTTTGTTGTCCTTCCAGCAATCCCATGAGAGTATTATAGTAAGCACAGTATTTTTTTTCTAATCTCTAAAAAACACGCTTCCCCCTCAAAGTCAACAAAATATCAGGACATGCTACTCTGCAAGGCATTTGCAAAGACAGGGAAAGCACATATTTTGTTGCATTTCTGTCTTTCATATAAAGGCTCACTATACTGCTTTGTTTACAGAAAAACTTTCTAAAATTTCGGTTTAGAACAAAAAATTGAAGACTCCAACACACCCATGTTCTTTGCAGAAAATGAAAAATAGCATCTATATTGAAAGACACAAAGTTTAAACTGAAACATAATTGCTTGCCATATTTGTCTTTCCATTCAGAGCTTGCAAAAAGTCAATCAAAATTCAGCTTCATTATTCTCTAGCAATACAATTTCCAAACAAAATCTGGATCCCTCTTCTTGAATATCAAATTAGCCCATTTAGTGACACTACACATAGCTTATCTGTCATTAACAATTAACAGGAAAATAGCAACCATTACAACAATCTACCTTTGCTGCCCAGGAGACGAGGACACAGGCTTTAGTCAAGCATCCAGAAAGGATGCCTACTTTAACAACTTGGATCTTTTAATTTAGCCAAAAGTGGCATAGTAACAGCAATCTTCAGAGTCTTGGTATGTCCTGAATTTAGAGTATTTGAAATGTGGCTGTATGTTCCCCACATCAGGGGGAAACAGTCAGCAGCACCAGTCGCAGTAAAGCACAACAGGGGAGGAAGTGAAGCAATTAGAAGCCCATAATAAACAAACCAACAACTACAAACTTTACACCTCTCTCACAGTGGAAGCTGTGATTGAAGAGGGATTCCTCAATGTTTTTGGAGTTATGTACACTGTGTGCTCAACTTTTCTGCAAAGGCTGTCATGCTCATTTCAAGATACAACACATGAGAAAACACTGTTAATATTTGGAAATATATTTCTACTGGAGGGAAAATAAATTAGTCAATCCTCAGTACTTAAAATGATAGCAATGTGTTCATATATATGATTGCAGCTTCAACATTGCACAGCACTATTTGAAGATTTCCAAAGGACCCAACAGCTCATCTTCTGCCTTGTTCTGCAGTCAGGGATTTATTTTGCTGGAAGAAGAATTCTTTAGCAAAATTCCCACAGAATCTGATTGCTATTAGATCACGAGGATCTTCCTCCTCCACAAATTATGTAGAACTAAAACCCAACCAACCAACCAAAAAATCCCAACAACAAAGCAGGAGTGCACAAGCAAAGAGCAGATTCTGTATGCTATGTACTGCACATATTAATACTAAACATGCTGGGATACTGTTGTAATCCATCTGTCAAAGTCCTGGATTCTCTAAGAACAAGTGGTGAGGAAAGCCAAGAATTAGATAAATAGAGGTTAAATTCTCAAGTTAACACCGGCAGAGAACTACCTCAAAAAAACCAAAACCACTCTTCAACTGTTCCACACACTGATTCTGCAGGGTGGAATGAGCTGAGAACAAATGGAAATGAATGTAAATGTCTGAACTGTGAATATGTCACTAACTTCAGCTTCCCTGTTCAGCCAATGGAAGGGGACAGGACTTCACCTCATGCTCCAAAGCGTTCTGTGGAGGAATTTACCTCTCTGCAAACCATCTTTCCCAAGCAATGGCTCCATGTGAGCTGCTTAGACTCCACAAACACACATCTCAGTTTTCCTTAAGCTGGAAACATTAGTCTGTATACCAATATTAGATTTATGAACACAAAAACAATATTCAAAGTGAACAAGAAACTCTGGAAAAACAGAAAGCCGTGGTTTTCTACCAAAGCATGAAAAACATTTTGAGGGATTTGCTAAACGCTGCTGCTGAATATTATATTCTGTGGCTTATAATGGGGAGTAAAGATTAGGTAAATCACTGTCTTGCCTGACAAGGAAAACATCTATTTTAGAATGCCTCAAAAATTTGGTTGGTGCGTCATTATGATGACATATTAATTTTCCCTTAGGCCTTCATATTAAAATGCAATTTTATAGATGGCATCATAAATTTTAAGGGCTGTATATGGCACTGACATTTGCCTGAATGTTCTTAATAATAATAATGATAATAACAATAATAATAATATGAAAGCAATACATGTGAGAAAAAATAGGGAAAAAAAAGTCCAAGAAGTACAGAGCAGATGTATTTGCTCTATGTACTACTGTAACATCAGCAGATTTCAGTATTTGTGAAACTTTTACAGTATCTGCCACTTCTAGAATTATCAATAGTTCAAATTACTTTGATTAAGTAATTGAGAGTCACTTTGTTAAAAGAGAGATGTGCATGTAAACCCCATTAAAATTCACTTTAAAAAAACCCTGGATGAAATGCTGAGATCACATTTATATAAATATGAACACACCAAAAAAAAAAAAAAGGGAAAGCAGGTGAAAACAAAATTTTTGTGTCATAAAAGTACGTATTTTCAGATATTAGGTGCACATTTTCCTCCATGAAATTTTAAAAGAATCTTCCTTACTTAGAGCTTAGATCAGCAAAAGTCTCAGTTACTGGAAAACTGATATATTCACAAATTTTCCTTTTAAATTGCTGTTCTGTAGAGTCTGATCTAAACAGGAAGAATGAAAACCTGAAGTGTGACCAGCCTCAATATGACTGATTTGTATTTTAAAAGGGATATGAGATTTTGGATCTTTCCTAATTTCAAGGCACACTTTGAATATCTTAAACAGCAGGATCGTCAGGGTCACTTTCCTCTGGCCGGAACAGAGGCATTCAAAATGTTGTGCCATTTTTAACAAATCAGTGATTAAATTAAGTCCTTATTATTCCTTAGCTTATGAATACAAAACTAGAAGGAGATGCTAAACCTTCAAACTGTGCCATTCAAAATACCTGAGGCCTTTTAACATCTTGACTAGGAATATTTAACATGGAATAACTGAATGCATTGTTATACTAAAGTTGGGGTTTAAAGTTATGTAAAAGGGAGAACAAAGAAAGTGATGGATGAGGTCACTTGTGAAAAAAAAAATATCTCTAACCAGGGTTTGGAGAAAAAATCCTTGAATTTGTATATGGGCTGGTTATAAAAATAAAGGCTCAAGTTTGAAATGTTAAATACCGGAAAAGTTAAATACTGGATCATGGAATTACTTGGAACAATTTCTTTGGGAGACTAAAACATAGTATTCTTGTTTGCATAATGAGTATTTTTGGTAAGAGCATTTAAAATCCCACTGTCAGTGCACAGGAGAGGACTGCCTTTGCTTCAGTTTCAGTAACACCTCCTACACCTGAATATAAAGGATTGCTTATTATATTTTAAATATATTTCAGTTCATATTTAACTATATATATATGTATTTAACTATATATATATAAATTAGTGCAGTTTCTCTTTTTCTGCAGCTTCAGCAGAAAAGACTGAGCCAGGGTAGATTCACAGAGCTATGGCAACGCTCACATGCACATCCCAGGCAATCACCCTTCTTTGATAGAAGATGACTCTAAAAATGCCTTCATCTTCACAGAACTGGAGTACTTTCATTTCTCCAAATTTATCTACAGAGAGCTTCTCTTACTCCACTATTCCAGTTAAGCTGACATAAAGCATTGAGGACTTGCTTGTTTTCAGAAACTACAGCTCTGATGTACTGGAATAGCTTTTTATCTTTTTAAAACAAAGAAATTAAGCTATTACTTGATTTGAATTGACAGGCCATAGAAGGGCATGTGCGAGGAGGGCTCACTTAGTGTTTTCTATTTTCTAATTTCAACTTTGATAAATAGGAAGTCCAACACAAAACTGACCATATTAAAAAAAAAAATGGCAGAAAATACTTTTTTAGATGTTCCTTTCTTGTACTTAAGTACCATAGAAACAAAACTTTTTTTGCAATTCTACAATTTCAATTTCAATTTCAATTCTACAATTTTGCAATTTCAACAATTGGTGGCAACAGCAATAAAACTCCACCTGTTCTTCCATCTACATACATCTAATATAAAAGAGAGGGCATGGCCTCTCCACTTGGGAAGCATTTAAGATCTGACTGGACACAGTTCTGGGTAATCAGATTTAGCTCATATTCTCTCAAGATCTAGTCCACTAGGATTGGACTAGATGATCTTAAGAGATCAGTTCCATCCTCTACAACTCATGTATTTAACTGGTCTGCTCAAAAAAGAGGCAAAGAAAGATTAAGGAAAATTGTACCTAAATTCAGCTTTTCTAAGCAGCCTTGTATTAAACAAAAATGGACCATTTCTCCGGATCTCCTTCAAATTCTAAATTTCCAGTGACTGTGAGACTAAAGACTTTGCCTGTGTGCGATTTAATCCTTCATTCTTCTGACTCAGTGTCCAGAGCTTTTTACTAAGCCCTGTATGGATTTTTCCAGTGAGGCCTGAAATCCAGGTTCTGCTTGCTCAATGAAGAAAAGTTAAGACTAGACAATTTTCATCAGACATTTTCTTCAGAATTCTTTATTTTTTTTTCCCTAAGAAGATTATGTCAGTTCTGTTATCTTTAATTAAACATACCAAGGGGCTAATTTTCATGTTTTCTGTGAACAGCGATGGCCTCTTTCAACAAGAGGAGCTTTTGAGGTCCTACACTGTACTGCAGCTTTTGAACTAAAATGCCCCTAGAGGGAAGTGCATTTATGAGGGTTCACATATTTTGTCAACACTCTCAAAATCCCAAGAGACAGCAATTTTTTCAGTTTTTAGACCCTGCTTTGCTCCATGATGACTCTTGTTTGCTTGCTTCCATCCCCATGTCTTGTTCAGAACTATCTAGGTGAGCAGCACCTTTAATAATTTTTTTTAACAAAATCATTCAGATGAAACCATCATCTCTTCCAAAAAATGGAAATAAACATGTACATAACACATAGAAATTCTATGCTGCACTTATCCAGATGCCCATATATTTACCACTTGAAAGTCAGCATCCAAATAAAGGACCTCAAATCATTTAACCCATCACACAATATCAAATACAGGACTGGAATGCTGAATCCTACCAACATTTAGGAGAAATGTACTGCCCTTCAAATGAGCATTGGAAGACAGAAAAAAAAAATCCACCATCCTTTACTCTTCTTCTTTTTGTAACAGGGGCAGTTTGAAGATGCTCAATATTTCAATGTAAACTTGATATAGAAGACACGCTCACAGAAAACACTCAGCTAAAGTAATTTTGAACATAAATGTGTTCAAATCTAAAGAAAGCCCTGCTTGCAGAACTACTATCACTTCCCTCCTGCAGCTAAACTGAACTCAGTATAAACAATAATAAATATGATGCTTCTACACTTATATTAAAGATTTATCGACACACCTTCTACAGAAATTTGCATTTATTTAAGTAAAAAAAAAAATCAAAATCTCAATTGCAAGAAGAAGGAGAGATTTTAGAAAAAAATTACATGTGCTTTTTTGCCAAGAGGCAAAGACATTCTGACAGGGAAATGGTATTAGTAGGTACAGATGGTGGAACAGCAGCAACACTCAATTCCTCTGTAGTAACAGTCTGCAGACTCACTGATTTAAGGATTTTTTGCCTATTTTATGTAGTTGAATCTTCTCTATGCGCAATAAGCCTTAGCCTTTTATATGAAATCTGTTATAAGTGATGGTTTTCTAAACAAAAAAACCCCAAAACCTCAACAACAACAAACAAAAAATCCCACTACATACAAACAAACAACAACAATCAAAAAAACCAACTCCAAAACAAAACAAAACCCAGTCTATGGATTTTGCAGTGAGTTGGTTTTGTTCCTTTTTTCCCCTCTCGTGGGCAGGAATAACTCAGGTTTTCATTTTATAACAATGTTCTAGTTTCTTTCTGCCAGATTTAAACTCTTGTAGTGATCTGTAATAAACATTCTGGCACAGCTTAATTTTCAGTCAAATCCCTCTAGGGAACAGAGTGATTTAACATGAAATGTGTATCCCGTCCTGCTGCTTTCTGTAATCTACTCAGACCAAATGGGGATAAGGAATACTTACTTCACACAAATTAAAATGAGATGTTTTGGCCAAATTTGAACTCCAATGGAGGCATTTGAAAACGTTACCCATAATCTTACTTTAGTCTCCCAAGTCTGGCTAATAAAAACTTCAAACTTCTCCCATTTATCACCGCTCCAGTTTCAGCCTCCAAATCCATTTTGCTTAACACAGAATATTGTCAGCCTTATATAAAATATAAAAATTGAACTAGATTCTGGGTACTTTCTCATAAGTTTTCTGAGGGAAAGTAGGACCAACAAGTCACATTCATGATCTTAAGGAGAACGAGAATAATGCATATCCTTCTTTGTCTCTGAGTGGCTGCAGCTGGGTGAGTGATACTTTCATAGAAAAAAACTCCTAAAAATGTTTCATACTGTAAACAAAATATCTAGCACACAGTTTTTAAAGTGTACAGAAGTAGAAATGAAAAACCACCGATGTGCTACAATAGGTAGGTGCACTGCTCTTACCTTTCATGCCATTATTCTTTTACAGACACCATGGAAATCTTCTACATGCTTTGGCATTAAAAATCTTTCAAGACCCTGTGTTTATTTTAGATCGAAAGTACGGGACCCAAGCAATTTTAAATGTTAATACTAAACAGAATTATTGGGGGAATGGAAGCAACACCTGCTTTTCTCTTTTACAGTTACTAAAAACCAAAAAACTCCAAAGCTTTTTGACAGTGTATTGGAAGTAATTATGTGTGAATAATACCTTCTCAAAGTAGAAACCAAATTGCAAATACTGGTGAGAAAAGAATAAATATAAGTACACGTTTCAGAGATGATGGAAAAACTACATGATGAGCATATTGCTAACTCCAAACAACGGATCATTCTAGAAATAACATATCAACCTTCTTCATCATAGTGAAAACTCAATTACATCTTCAGCAATTTGCAGGTATCTGCATTGACATTAGTTTACAAATGCTATTTTATACTTTAACAGGAGTATGAAGTCAAAATTAAGATTTCCTGGCATGTTATAGATAAGAGTTCAATAACTTGTGATGAATGTATCTTGTGGATTAGAGTCAGAAATCTGCTTTCCAGGTGACCTAAAATCTTTCCTTATCAGTGGAAATATTCTGTGTTTGAGACAGATTTGAGAATTCCCAATTTTCTGGCACATTCTTGCTCTTTCAGTATTGTATTCAGTGCATTTTTAATAGCATTTTAAATATGAGAAAAATAAGGTGGTTCTTTCTTTGTGTGGTAGGTATCTAATTTTTCCTGAGATAAGAGAGCTTTGTTTCTGGCATAATAAATCATAAGATTTATCAAAATTCTTTCCTTCTTTAAAGTCAGTAACCATTGGGAGCTAGAGAAAAACTGGTCAGATAAGCATGTGAACTTGAGTGAGGAACATCCAACAATTTCAAAATTAATTGCTCTCATTTTCAAATCTGTGTGTTTTATCTCTATTCTGTGGTTGTCACACTTCACCTTTTAGTCTTTAGGTACTGTTATACCTTGGCTGACAGACAGTGGAGCTTTGTTATTCAATTTCTATGCTCTGAAGAAATCACGTCTCTGATAATCTAGACAAAATCACCACATTGTATCCTGTTATAAAACAATCCTGTTATAGCACAGAATTTTCAAACTTGAAGCCTGGGTGGAACATTTACAAATCAGGTAGTTCTTTCTTATATTTCTTTTTCCTTATCATAATATCATCTAATTTATGATGGTATGGAATTGTGTCTACCAAAAATGCTTTACTGATAATGGTTATTTCCATAAAGTCAAATTCAATAGCTCACAGGGAGGTTTGAGAGTCAATTAATAAAAGATCAAATGCTTGGGGAGAGGAAGCATTAAATCCTCTCCATGCTCAGTCATCCAATTATATCTTATAGGTTCAACTGCATTCTTCCCTCTTTCTTCTTAAAAGATTGGATATTTATATAATACCTGCTAACCCAAAAGAGAAAGTGAGGAACTCATAAACTGATTTTTTAAAATTAACAAAACAAATGAAGTACAACAACTGTACCTGCAACCACTGGAGATTTCCTGTCATCCAGAAGCTGAATAGCAGTACTGGCTGTCACCACATTGCTCTTGTTGGCAGTTTCTGTGGGGTGTATTACAGGGGAAAAAATTGAAACAATATATTGTAAAATGAGGACACTGAGGGGTTTTTCCCTGGTTTCAGGTAACAGTCTATGTGGATATAGCGTTCAGAAAATAAAACAGGGAACATCACATTCTCTATGTATGCACAGAACATACTGGCACTGCCATTTTCAATTCCCCAGCATCCCAAAAACAAGTTTAAAACACTGGAATGAGTCATCAGGTTTTGCCTCCTCTGCTAAAAGAGGCAGCAAAGGTGACAGCTGGTTGGGCTTCTCAATAATGTGGCCATTTGCTCTGTTGGACTTGCCCTGCTTAAAATACTTGTTAAAGTGTAGTTGTACCAGTGCAAATATTAAATGAAAAGTGTTACACCATATCTTGGGGTTTTACTTGCAGCCCTGTAAAAGACATACCAGGTCAAAGGACCAGTGAAGTAGCTGCAAGTTTCAATGCATATTTCAGATTGATATTTGAGATTAGCTACAATGCCCACTCTGTACTGACACACTTGGAATCCTTTGAGCATCATGCATGGCTCAGAATTTAGAGAATGACAAAATTATAGACCTGTGCTGAACGGGATTGAGTAGACAAAGCTCCCAGGTATTTGTTCAGCAGCTCTTCTGTACCAGAGTGGAAAATGGTCAGCATTAAAAATGTTCTCCTTATCTTCAGCAGTCAGGAAGTCTCTTGAGAAAAAAGAGAGAAAGAAAACAATTGTTGTTTGTTGCATGGCACACAATAATTTCTAGCTCTGAAAGACAAGAAAAAACAAAATGCAGTCTTTTATAAAAGAAAATGGTTTGGGACAATTTTTCTAATACCATTTGTTCAACAAAAGAGTTAAATTGAATCACTAATAATTATTTGTGAGACACAATAACTTTGTTATTTCTTTCAGCACAATATAAGAACTATGAGCTGCACAAGGTGGAAAAGGCACTGGAGATTTGGTAGTCTGTTGCCACTGGCATTCACTCTTAAGTAGTGAAAAAAAGGGTAATTTTACAGCCTACATTCAAAATACTTTGTAGGGGGTGGTAGTGGACAACTAAATACTTTATTCCTTAATAATTTTAGGGAACGTTGACAGAGGAAAATTTATGCCAAGAGCAAGTATAGTGTGGCCACTATTGTTCTGGTTTTCTGTCTGACTAACAAATTGTGGTGCTGTTGATGCTACCTACTTGTACAACAACATTTGTCCTCAGATAAGCACCACAGAACTTTATATTCAATAAGCTTAGTTTAGCATAAAAAAATCAAACACAGATTTTCTTTTGTATGCATAATAGCTCCACTAGATTACATGTTCTCCAAGGAAAATGGGAAGTTCTTCTATGATGAGGTCTCCTGATTATTCTTTTACCCAGTCCAATTCTGTCACTTGGCTTTCTTTCAACACCAAAATATTTTCCACAACAATGACACAAAATCCCTGAAAAAGCCTACAGGTATTTGTTTTCAGGTGGTGTAGTAAAAGGTGTAGCATACTCACAATTCTGCTCTGAAGAAGAGAGATGTGAGGCTGGGAGCATGTGTGCAGGGAAAGCAAATTTATGGGTTACAGGTGTAAAATAGCTCATTGTTCCAAAAGTTCCAGTCAGAGAAAGAATCTAAGGGATCCTAGGAAATCTTTCTAACTTGTTCTGTGTGAAGAAACAGTAGATGGGCAAATAAAAATAAACTATTTTTTCTCTCTTTTCTTATCTGGCTGCCAGGCACAGTTTGTTACTTACTGGTTGGTGAGCTGCTCTGGGCCCACAAACAGGTTGATACGAGAGAGGCCAGTCCGTGTCCCAAGGAAGGCAACTTCCACTCCCTTGTCAGAGTTTCTGAAACAGTGCAGAGCACAAGCAAAGGTAATGCTTCAGACAGTAAACAGACAAAGCTGCATCACTGTCACAGAAAGCACAAGTGCACACGTTTTTGAGAAAGATTATTGTGAGCATAGTTCCCTTATTTATTGATTTACTCTTAAATGCTGTTTTTTAAGTTATAGCCATCTGGGTTTTGAATAGTATGCAATGCAGAAATGGTATTTAGATGGAGAATCCCTAAAAAGCCAAACACAATAAATTTTGTAGGATTTACAGGGGGGGATTACATGGAAGCCATGGAGTAAAAAGGTGTGGAATAGCTATACACAAACTATTTAATAACCACTGACACACAGTGATTCTGAGATGGGCAGGAATTCCAGATCTTGCTCCCAGTCCATGCAACATTTCTGTGGTATATTTATGCTTCAAGTCATAGGTGCGACTATTGCTCAGGTAATCAAGCAAATTTAAAACAGACAGCTGAGAGCCAAACTTAGGACAGGCTTTAGCCTCTAGAACTTGGGAAAAATGTGGCAGATATCTCAGACTGAGCTCTGCTGCTACACTGTTACCAGTACCAAGCTATTTTAAAACTAATTATTGTATGGCTGCAAGAACTTCAGTCCCATTACCACAAAACCGGGGACCAGAGCCATTTTATTGTTTCACATTAATGAGACAGAATGAAGCAAAGTCAGAATCCAAAAGGGCATCAAAATTCTCCCGCTGGCATCATGGCACAGCTGTCCTTGTGTTTGCTGGATCTGTTATTTCATTGTGTAGGAGGATTCAAAGACACCTTACACCTTTCAATGTCCACAGTATGTTAGCATGCAACAAATTCTTATCTTTGTTTTCTCAGAGATGGCTGGATAACTCTTTGTTGGATGAACCAGATCTTATCATATTGCTTTTATTCATTCAGTACAAGTACATGCTGTACAGCAACATATTTTTTCATTCAATTTTTATAAAATGGTTGAAATTTAGCAAAATCTCATCATGATAATCTCCAGAATTGCCTTTCAACCACAGTATTTAATGCAAACTGCCAAGCTTAACACCTGTGTAATATGGATAAAACTTGTTACTTAACACATTAGTCCATCATAGCATAAATGAATAAAGTAAAAGGTATAAACTCTGAAAAGGACTGGCTAATCTCCTGATTCTCCTTAACAGAAAACTAGATCCCTGGTAGTTCTGGAAAATAAACAAATCAAGGATTAAAGAAATCATTTATTAGTGCAAGTTTTTCTATATATAATTGATTCTGAGACAAAGTACCAATTTCATCAATAATTTTGAAAAATTTTGCATGAAATTTCTTGAGTACCCTTTGTTAAAAATACACAGAACTGTAAGTTGCAATCAGGGTGCAATTTTACCAGTTTTATTGTGGAAATTGGGTAACATTTCAGCTAATCATCATGACATACATGGCAAGATAAACACTTCAGATTGTACTCAAATTTGGTGGTATTTAGGATCAAATAGTTAATATAATATTTTCATGCATATCAGGATTTGTTAGACATTCCACCAGTTCATTGACATAACTATTAAAAATACACCCATGGCTGATACATAGTGATGGACACAAAGATCACTTACTCTGATTTATTCAATGCTAGACTGGTCCAATAAGCTTCAATTGGTGCACTCACAACTGCATCAAACAAAACTTCCTGGATCAATTCTTTATCACCTATTACAATACAATAAAATCAGTAAGTGTATGGGCATATAAAGACTAAACAGTAGGGTTTTCTCACACATTACTATATTTTATCTGTGGTATGCTTTCAAACTTTTTGCTCTACAAAGCATTTACTACATAATATTACACGGTATTTTACCACAGTGCAGTTTTTCCCACACAATTTCATCGCATTGGCAACAATTTTAGGTTAAAAACCAAACAACGATCCTCCACTCCATGTAACTCATTCATGAATATATTATCTAAGGCTCATATCTGCACGTGCCATAAGGTTACAACAAGTAGGTCTAGTAAAAGTCACACAAATTCTGCATTTCTGCAAACGTACAGAATAGGCACCTATCCGAATTTATTATTCTGCTTTGCAGTTCAGAAATGCTAATTTACACATCCTCCCTAAAATACCCATGAAATATCTGGTATACTCTTTAGAGGCATGATCCAAGGATTGATTCAGATCAGTCTTGTTTACTTTATAAAACCACGCGGAGTGATAATTTTGCATAGCAAAGCTACACCATCTGAACAGAAACTTGAATGTTTGGTACAGGCGCATAGTTTAATGCAAAAGTTGGAAATTTGTATCATAATTAATACTACTAATAATGATACATAAGTAATACCAATAAGTAATAATATCTTTATTGATACCCTGGAAAAAGCTCAAAACCAAATGAAATTGCAAAGCAACATCAGCTAAGCAATCCTATCTCAAATCCTCACTGGTTAAATTAAGCAGCTTTGCATTTTGTAGAAGGTTAAGTACGACAGTTTTTAGCTGGGATAAAGCTTGCAAATCCATGTTTAAAAAAATACTTGCATTGGAGCAGGGGCTCTTTTCCTGTGAGGTAGCGTTTAATTGCTTCTAACTGAGTCATCTGCCGGTGCTCAGGGTGTAAGTCAGTGTTGCAATAGGACCTGTGAACACATTGTCAAAACAATAAAAAGTTATATGTATGAGCACGATCTCTCTTTGTCTTTGAACATAAAGAATTGGGCTCTGCAAGCACAAACAATATGAAACCAAGAAGGGTAACAGACACTAATTTCATGCTTTATTTAAGGCTTACCATTCATCTGCTAAAGATACATCAGGGTGTTCTAAATCATGTAAACCTATAACAGGAATAATAATGGGTTATTTAGGGAGAAGTCTGGGTAACAGATGGTTATTTGCATACACTCCATAACATAAACCCTTCTTGGAAAGTGCATTATTACCATAATGAAATAAATCACAGTAAACTGTATTCAAATACACTTTAGGCTCTAACGAACTGGCAAAACTAGTTAAATCAGATCTAAAACTGAAAAGGTAAGAAAAAAATTTTTGTGCTGATATGTTTAACTTATATGAGTTACTCATAAACTTCAAGTTTAGATGAAAATTTGAGCAAAGACAAATGCAAAGTGGTAACAGACTCCTGTTCATACTCCCTCGTTCTCTTTGGCCAGTAAAGTTCTTTATGCTAAAATACACACTTCTCATTTCATATGAGTTGTTCTCCTTCTCTAATAAAAGAAAAAATCATTAAGAACAATTCCCTCAAAACCTAAGCACACAGCCCATGAACACAAACAGCAATTTATGGGATCATTCAGAAAAGGTTTTTTGTACTAACAGGTCACACAAATGCCTGTAAATAAGAACTATATCATTACTTATATAGCACAATAAAAATGTACTTTGGCAATTTTAAAAACTCTTAAAACACTTATCAATAGACAATAAGCAAATAGGGTTCAGAAGGCAGGATCTGGGTTTAACACCCCAGAGTACATAATGAACAAGGACAGAGCAATGGTGACTAAGGCAGGCAGGGAAGCCAAAACAGGAATTAGAACTGTGGTCCCTGGAGAGGACAGTGAGGCAAAGGGAGAGAGAATCAGTGAAGGTAAAAGTGGGAGAGAAGGAACTGTTAGCTATGGTTAACATTTCTGGGGGTGCACTGGGGACTCAGGCTGGCTGAGACGTGTGGCTGGATTAAAGAACATCGGTGAGATGTATGTCAGGAACAGTCTGGGGAGCGAGTAGCTCCAGCCTCCTGCTGTGGCTTTTTTTGTACTTGCTGTGCAGGTACTCAAACCTCAATGAACTTCTTTTTATATCTCTCCTGAGTACAAGAACATATTCATGTCCCAAAATACAGCCGAGGAACAAAGCCCTGAAGAAATTAACTGTCTTAACATCACTGACAAAACAAGAACCAGAAATAGAGACTTCAGCACAAAATCTGAAAACACTCCTCTATTGAAACAGTTTTTGCCCAGCATCTTCCAAAATTTTCAACCCTCCCTTCAACCTTCTGAAATGCCTCCACTCTTCCTTCATCTTCAGAAATCTTCTTGCCAAACAACTCTATCACCACACACAGTTGACTCCTCCACTCATTTAATTGGGGACTTATCAAAAAGCAAAACCAAAGAACAATTCATTCCCTGGGTACCTCTACTACTATTATAAATATGCAAATCCTTGTAGATAACGCACAAAACAGTTATAGCTCTGAAAGATTTCACAATGTATAGTCTGTGAACAAAAACAATAGCCATTATAGTGCTCTTAGTGGTTACTTCATTCAGAAAACACCACAAATAATTAACATTGGCCATGAGTTGTTCTCTGGAACATTGAGAGAGGAGGTTGGAAGATGATCCCATTTAAAGAAGACTCACAAACAGTCTGACTATGCTTAAAATCCTGTGAAGCAAAAGATCTTAAAAAGAAAAAAGAAAAAAGAAAAAAGAAAAAAAAAAGAAAAAAGAAAAAAGAAAAAAGAAAAAAGAAAAAAGAAAAAAGAAAAAAGAAAAAAGAAAAAAGAAAAAAGAAAAAAGAAAAAAGAAAAGTCTAATTCCCTTATGGAATCTGCAGAAAAATGTACAAGCTTTAGGAACTACCAAATAAACAATAAAACTACTGTGCAAGCCACATGAGAAGGTAGGTACCTTACCTTCTTCTACAGTTACGTTCCCTCTGAAGAAGTATTTTCCATGTCCTCTAGAGAGAGCCACACCTAAACTGTGCAGAGAAATAAAGCAGACCTTGAAATCTGTGAGACAAACAATAGTAGACATTCAGAGCTATTTTCATTTTTAACATTTCCAGCTCGTGTACTATGATTAACTTAAACTGTTTGTTTCCAAACCCTCACCAATTATATTTATTGTTCAATTAGTTGCTTCAATGATGTCTCAGTTCTGATGTGCCTGCAACAATTGGCTGTATTTATGTGTGCTTAGAGGTGCAGTAAACCATTATTCCCTGGCAAACTAATAAATGAGCCCGTCTAAGCTCACTGCTGTTCACCCAGCATGAGATTTCTTCAGCTGAGCCTTGAACACGTTCATGGCCTTACAATGAGGGAGACATTTTTTGGTAAATCAGACTAAGCTGTTGAGAAACTACAGAAATGTGGGAATTGATGAAGCCACTGAGAGGAAAAGAATTTCTAATGTGACAACAGCATCGTGACTCCTCCTAGACTAATATTTTCTGTGTTTCATATTTTTAGCTGTATAGCTCTTTTGTATTGACTTCAGCTTCATGAATTCTCAACAGTTATACACTGTGTTTTGGTCTGGTTTTCAGTCTACCAGTTAAAACATGCAAGTTTAATGAAGTGGCTGGGAGATCCCATGCCTCTTGCTATTGGACAAAAACACGGAATACCTTCTGACATTCATTCATTCTTTGAAGGGGATTATCTTGGGCCTGGAATCTGCCAGTAATCAGCAAGACTGCAGATGCAAGGCCTGATACTTGAAGTACAGGTAGAGGCACCAAATCCAAGAGCACACAAGCTGCAATTGGCAGCTCAGTTTGGGAAAGTGCTGAACAACAAACATCTTTGACACTACTGGGTGTATTTTAATAAATGATGCTCCTGCAGTTGTCCTAAATCTGCACAACAACCCAAAACTAGATACATACCATGTTGAAAAAGCCAGGACTGTTTTCCTAAATATATTCCTGTCCTTAGCACCATAACTGGCACTACATGCATGTATGTAGCCCCCTTTCTGTTTACTTAATAGTGCAAGAGTGCCAATACCAAAGAAAAACAAACAGCAACCACAAAAAACTCCACAAAATAAAAACCAAACAAAAAACCCACTGAGTATTACCACCCATGAGTAAATTTTAACATGCATTAGAAGAGAGAGAAATGTGCCTGTCGTTTCTCTGCGTGGTAATGCAGCTCAAGTTATGTGAAACTGTTCCATTGAAGAAAATTTCAGTTGAGTATCACAACTGCCAAACTCCTGCCTTAAGTGCAAGGCACAGTTAGTTCTCTTTTGTTAGTGGATTATTTCTAGTTCAAATATGAGCATTTTTAAAGTGACTACCTGTTTTTCTTTTGCTTTCTTTTTTTTTCTCCTAAAATGCATGCCAAAATTGCCGACTTACTTGGGTTTAGTTATAGAAATACACTGAAGGTAGTTCAGAGAAAGAAAACATCCAAACCTCAAATTGGAAGTGAAATACTATCTCATTTTACATTACATTCTTGTTGTGGGAAAAAAAAAATATAAAATGGGGCTCAAGATGTAGTTACTTAAATGGATTATAGTATTTATAGCTCTCCAAGTACTTGCGAAAGCCTTTCGCTCAATGTAAACCTCAACTGAATATTTTTTCAATGAAACGTAAGCCATGACAAACACTGTGAGTTTGCCTGTGTGAGCTTGCACAAACTTTCCATCCCTGGAAAAGCTGAAAGGAATGCTGGTAGGCTCCTTTTCCTTGCTATTTTCAGCATTGTCCAGGGATATTTCATTGTCAGCTTTTGCTGATGAGCTTTTAATGAGTTCACAAGCTCTGTATAAGCACAAATCCAATGTGAGTCGGATGAAATGTCCATTTATTATGGCCGGCTCTACCTGAATGGAGTACCCTTGATGTCTGTATAATAGTAGTCATTTGTCATCACCAGTACCCGCTTCTAGATTCAGAACAAGAAAGTCAGAAGGGGAGAGGGGAAGAAGTTAGTTTGCTATAAGAAATGTATAAAAGATCAAGTGGTCAGTCACTGACAAAATTAGAAGTAATGTTTACATTCAGTGAGTGAAAAAAATGCATGCTGCAGGGAACCATATTTATAGCAACCATATAAAAAAATTGCAAAAATTATCTGCTTGCTTTATATTTAGTTGGATTAATATTTTAGACATTGTACCCCTTTGTCCACTGTCTTCTTCACTTCCATGGAGAATTTTCCTGTTTTCCGGTTCACCATTGCATTTCGGAGCTGAAATCAAGGAAATATGTGTCAAATCCTTTATTTACATTTTCTGTAATCCTTTTAGCTCTGAGCTCTCCAGTACACTCATTTGGCCTAAGTACTACTCAATTTTCTTAATTCTTCATTTTCCATAGTTCTACTATACACTGAAGAACTCACTTACAGATTTTATTAGTTGCTATATATTAATTGCCAAGGCTCCTGCCACACAATTTTAAGCTAAGGTACATAAGACAGGAGCTCTCAGCATCCTTCATAGTAAAACAGTTTTATGTGTAGTAATCTGGATTTTATTTGGGATGGACAGTGTAACTGACTGCTGTTCTGCAGTTCCTGCATGGGAAGGCAAGGACTGGATTCCCAGCTGGGTTTAGCTGGTTAGACCAGGGCCCAGTGTTTAAATATATCAACTAAAACATTGCTAATTAGAAAGCAAAAAAAAGGAGAAAACCCCACTTATCTTACACTATTTATTCTGCTTAAGAATCTACATTGAGCTGCATCCTTCACAAGCGCCAGAAACTTCATCCTAACTGCATCAAAAATTAACACTTGCCCACAAAACCCAGAATGACAGCCCATTTGATCAGTAACGTGAATCAGTGGAAAAACACAGCTACAGTGCTCTGCAGTTCTCTCTGGTTGTCCATTGGTGTTCAGGCACCCCTTGCAAAGTAATAAATTTTAGCTGTGCAGTGGAAGCCCTAGGTCAGTCACGGCTTTAACAATTGGCCTGGACCTCTCCCTCTCAAAGTCTTCCAAAAGACATTTTAAATCCCCTTCAAAAAGGTGTTTCATTGTTTTATAAGCCAAAAATTCGGAGAAGTTAGGGCAAACAGAAAACAAATGGAAAAGGGTATATACACAAGGATTTACCTGCTTCTCTGCAAGTTAAATCTGTTACTTTTTAGATCACCACAAACACTTTTTTCTCTGCATGAGGTACAGGCTCCCAAACCTGGGAGCTGCAAAGTCCCTGGCCCATCATGCCTAAAAACTCTTCCCTTAGCACACCTTGTTGGTCCCTAGGAAAGAAGAACCTTCCTCCAAAAGGACACACAGCCTCTCTCTTAGATGAACATGCCATGATGATGAAAAGAAGAGTAAAAACCCCAACAACCATCCCCCAGGTCTGTAAGCCAAAATGAGCAGCAGTGTCCCTGAGGATGAGGACAGGCCACCCTGGCACAGCTGGTCTGAGGGCAGGGTCTCTGGGCTGAAACTGAAAAAGGACATGGTTTTTGAGAAATCCTCAGCCTTGGGGTTTTGAATTTGCCTATTCATCAGTTCAGGACTTCAGGGAAGAAATAGAAAAGTTGCTGTTTAACAGTTACACCATCCATCCATGGAAATATTTCATTTGAACTCTCTTAGATTTACTAATAGAAGAAGTGAGTTATTCTGCTTCTTGTGGGAAAAAGTTCCTATAGATTTTTTGAAGCTGTAATTTTTATCACAATTTGAAAATCCCACTATTACTAATCAATGCAGCATGTAAAATGCAGGAAAATATTGACAAAATTAACATTTTTATGCCTCTTCTGTTGCTTATCTATCTGAACACAATTTTGGACATCATGTTCTTGCTGAATAAACATCTCCTGTTCTACAGTACCTCATGCCAGATTGAGCAATTTAGTCTAGTTTAATGAGAAATTGTGAAGACAGATGCACCAATGCACTCTGCAGGCTTCCTGACTTAGTATGGAGGGAAAAGAGAATGACCAAACTTGCCAGTAAAATATCTGGTTTTATTCTCACAAACAAGTTGAGCATGGCTGACCTATCAAAAACTGCAAACTTTGCAGCTCTTTAAATTTAATTCTAGGGCATCTAGATTTGAATTAACAGTCTTACTCTTCTGTCAGTGAGTGTAAAAGAATAATTTTTAGCTGGAGGCATATATAAAATAAAGCATATATTTTACCATAGAATTTTTTTTTTTTTAACAATACATAATAGGTAATTCTGGAAATAGTTTCCTATTTTAAGTTTTGTGGTTTTGGACTTGGAGAGCTGGTCTTAATTAACCATCTACTTTCTAACATTTACAGAACAGTTCCATTTGTCTTTAACATGGTTTTCATTTTTCTCCTATTGGTGCCTGCAGTTGTCTAAGACCCATTCCTCCCACAAGCCTCAGGCAAGTCATAGATTTACTAAAAGGATCTCCAAACTCTCAGTAGTGTTTAAGATCAAGTCTGCATGTGGGATTTAGAGTTTTACTCATCTCTTTTTTTTTTTTTCCTGCTTGCTGTGATTGCATTTCTTGGCTTTGTAATCCGGTTTCTCAGCTCTTCTGCAGTTTCATCTTCCTCCTCAAATGCACAAAATAAGTACTGCCTCAGTTGGCCTCGAGCCCCAAAACATTAATTCATGGTCTTTTTTTTATTTGAGAAAAAAAATATTTCATTCAGCTAGAAATTATAATAGAAGAATTTCAAGTGAATTAATGAGGAAAAGGTTTCTATCCAAATTGAAACTTCTCCTCTTTGGTACCGTGTACTTGCAAACCTTGCTGGAAGACACTGTTAACTTAACAAGCTCATGCTAAAATTTCTGTTTCTAATAAAATGTCTTAACAGCAAGATAGCAGGTATTGTTAACCTGGAAAATGAGCTGATATATTTATGACAACAATATTTCATGGTGAAAAAGAATTCTAACCTTAGTTTGGCCACCTTTTCCTTATTGGATCACTGGAGAAAACCCATGTCTTCACCTTTCAGAGTAATAAGCATTATTTTTCCTTCAACAAAATATCTTTCAATCAATTCCTAACAACTCAGTTTCACTGCTGTAGTATGAGATCATTCTATATTCTTGGAAAACTATGTAACAATTAAATTAATGTGGCAAAAAGTAAGAAAATATTTTAATCAGCTTCTACATAAGTGTTTCATGAGAGAAAAATATACCAGTAGTAGTCTATGTTATTAAAAGCAGCTATATGAATACATTAATTCTTTCCCTCTGCAGTTGAATAAACAATGCTTTACTACCCAAGCTTGAAAAAAATCAAGAACATCAAATCCAAGGGCTTGGGTGAATCAGAGCCACATGTAGCCTGTTTCTGTGTTACAATTAAAAATTCACTTTTAAGAAACATATTTTACAGGTGAAAGGCAAAGATTCAGATGTAATGTATGTATATATTTTTCATCAAAATGTGAAATAAAAATTTTGCACCCTTCAGATAGACAAAACTCAATTTTTGTTAGAAATTTTCAGAAAAAGTGATGAAGCTTAGGGGTGTCAATCAAATGCAGTACTCAGAGACAGCTGAATCTGGACTTTCATGTGTACTCTGATAGAATCTCAATTATAAATAAAACTTGATTTTCAATGTCCCTGAAATAGCTCAATGTTCCATTATCTAAACCACTGAACTTCTACTAAGATATGATTAAAAACGAGGGATTAAAAATGTGAAAATTAAACAGGGGAAGTAATGGAAGAAATATAAAGAAAAAAAGAAGACAAACTAAAGAGAAATAAGAAGAAGAAAAACCATGAAGGTTTAAAGGAGAAAAATCATAAAGGTTTAAAATCTGTGTGTAAGTACAGCAATAACATTTGAAAGGACAGAGGAAATTTTAAAAGGTCATTAGCAGAGAAACTGGTTGAGTAATACTGATCAAAGATAAGAGGAAAAGCAGGGTACAAAACATGAGGCCAATGAGATTGCCAAGACTGCAGAAGGCTGCTACAATATATGAAAATCTTATGAGGAAACCTTAAATAGTGTGTGCATAGAAAATGACACAAAGCTATAAAAACGTTGAAAAAGTTTGTGTGTGCACTCCAGCACAGAACTTCGACTTAGGAAGTGAAATGGCCTCCGAGGAGAGGCCGAGGACAATCTATCACCTGGTGAAACAGACGTTGCTTAAAGCATAGATGAACTGTTTCACTACTCACAAAGGGGGTGGAGAGAGAGAGGAATGCAAGATATATATTTTGTAAGGGAGAAAGAAAATATAGACTTATGTCAGAACAGGGATCAAGAAATTAGGACATCTGAAGACTGACAAGACTCCAGGGGCTGCTGTACGTGATCCATCCCAGATTTCGGAAGGACATGACAAAGTAAATATGGGAACCTTCAGTGGATGTATTCAAACCTCTCTGGAAAAGTCAAGGTACGAGGGACTTGAGAGAAGCTAACACAGGACTGATATTTGAGAAGGGATCGAGGAGACATCTATGAAAAATACAGACATGCAGTCGTGACTTTGGCAGGAGGGACCTTATGGGAAAAACTAAATTACGGGACAGAAAGGTGAACACCTGGAAAGTTACGATTTAATTAGGGACAGTCAGCACAGATTCACACAAAACAAGTCATGCCTAACAGATCAGATTTATGGAGGAAGTGACAGAAAGAACAGGCAAAGGTTAAGCCATGGACATAAGGAAAGCTTTTGATATAGTACTGGAAAAAAGGCTAAGCCTGAAAGGTAAGAAAGAATGGGATAAAGAGTGAACTACAGAGTAGATGGAGCACTGAAAAATGAGGTTAATGGAAAGCATTGTGTGATAGATACAGAACTTATGCTCCTGCAGCTACCTATGTCTCCGAAATTAGAGGTTGGAGTGAAACTCTGCTCTGCACACAGATCAAAGAATCAAATTTTGTTTATTCATTTTTTATCTTTGTACGTTGAGTAAAACACCTCCCATTACTTCCATTAAGGAAAGAAGGATCTCGTGGAAAGAAGTTCAGCTCATTTCTGAGTTTCAGCATTTGTCTGGGCCAGCCCTAAGGAGACATTCTATTCCTGTTTCTAGGGCTATACTTGCTATCCAGCACAAATACACAATGGGATGCACGGAGACTGCAAGGGTGATGAAAAATACAAAGAGTCTGTGTTTGTGGTATATGCATATGTAAGGCAGAAGCAATGCAAAACAGTTATAAAATTCTCAATGAAATAAAAGGGACTATTGTCCTTCCCTTCCTAAGAGCAGTCAGGTGGCCTCCCTAATGACTACTCAAACAGTTTCCAGGTACAGTAGTGGGATGCAACAATGTCTTCTGACAGGGTTTTGAAACACATCACTTACCACATCATCTCTGTCTTCCCACTCAACTTCAGAAAGATCCACGCTACTGTAGTTGGGCTTTCTTCGTTTCTTCCCCTCTTCATACTGGTATAAAAAAAGGTGAAATATTTAGCACATCCTGTTTTATTTGCACAATAATTTTTGCATCAGAAGATTTAAAAAATTTCTGAATGCATGCTGATGGTAAGCAATACACTTAGCTGTAAGTAGCTTAATTCATACAAAGTGCACCATACCGCTGCAGAAATGCTCCCTATGGACTAAAAACCTACATCACATGATTATTTGCATGATCTCTAGCCATGATGCAGAGCTTTTCTTGATGGACACACAGGGAGGTCAAACTCAGCTGTTGTACCTTCTCCTTCCCATATGGAAAATACATTAGACCTTGGATCTTGCAGTTTATGTTAAATATCTCCAACTGGCTCTTTCAGCTGTACAGGAAGTTATATTTACCATAATCTTATCAACAAAATGTTTACCCATTTCACTTCAAACAAGATAAGATGCAAGTCTTTGGGAAGTATGGTGTTAACATTTGCTGATACTTCATTTTATCTACAACTTCATGGGGAAAAGTAACACACTAATAATGACAATGTAGGGGATTTTATCACTGCTCACTGTTACGCTGTAAATTGCACATTTAAAATAAACATTCTCGTGACAAATTAATTTGACACTGAGGTGTTTATAACGTGGGAAATTCTGCCCTCTGCTGAACATTCAAAATCAGCCTATTAGTGCAACCAAACAAACCTGGCTCCATGGAAAAATGAAGTACTTAGGAAGACCTGTGAATAAAGAACCTGACTGGTTAAGTAAAATTAGGAGACTACATTAGAAAAAAAAAGTAAATCTGGGAGAGGATCGGCATAATGTGAAATCCGGTCTTTTATCAAGAGAAACTGCAAGTCTTTTTATGAGGTATGGCAGGAGATACTGGGATGCAGTGAAATATCCCCAGATTGCTTTTGTGACTCCTCAGCAGCATCACAGAAGGATGCAGACAGTACCTGATTCTCCTCCCTCAGGCCAGGACCAACTACACCATAAACCAAATCTGCCAGTGTTTGAGACAAGCAATTCATCACCACAGCCAGTGGTGCAGGCACCTTCAATCACATTCTGCACATTACAGAAAGACCAAGGGAAAGCCTTGCTCTCTGAGCATTAAGAAGGTTATTCCCATCCTGACTTTTCCCTCTCTGAATTAAAAACTCTCGTATAAATCCCACAGTTGCTTTTGTAGACCACAATAATTAAAAATAAGAACAACAAAAACCTTCCTGAATGGAAAACTTTTAAAAATATTGAGTACTGCATCATAAACACAGAGAAATTTTGAGATACTGGTAGCACTGTAAAGTTTCTCCTAGCATGGGCTTCACTGAGCTTCCTTAATTTTTGCTCATAAAAAATTGGATACACTAATTTTTCTTACAGACAGTTCTTTTAGGAAACTCTGTGGGATAAAATCCCGAGCCAATTCTCATTCTTTTGAATAAAAAATCCCAGCAACTCTGTTGGTGTAAGTTCTGAGAAGTTATGTAGATGCAACTGAAAAGTATTTTCATGTGCTTTTCCTGCCCTCTGCTAAAATCCACTATTCTTTTAACAAGGTTGTCTACTTCTCATCTACTGCTATTCAACAGATGGGTAGGGAGATGTAAAGAACTTCTGCTTTCAGCACATGCCTATACACCAGACTTTGAATTCTGGCAGCTCAGTTCTACAATTAATTCTCGCTACATAGCAGCCCTGGTAGCCAGAGAGATAACTATACTCAAATACTGAAGTACAAAAATTGCAGCCAATATAATTAAATCTCACAAGAACAACATATGAGAGGATAGCATCCCATTCATTACCAGGGCTTGATTTCTGTAGCTGTGTTTTGCAAGCCTTTCATTATGGCTGCAGCCATATCAATATTATCTTTAATCTTTGCAGGGAGTAACTACACCTATTCTCTGTGGCTGCACCAATTAACCAAATAAATCTTTGATCTGATTTGCTCATTCTAGTACAGAAATGGTTACAGTCAAGCTCTGAAATAGTGAGAGCTGAACAGTGTTACAAAGACATTAGCTGGGATCATTTGAGTAGAGCAAACAGCTCCTGTACTGATTCCAATGTTTAATTACATCCTCCCTCACAGATGTTGAAGAGCTTCTGGGCTGTACTGCATTCTCAGACATGTGCAAATCCTTACTTAGCCCAAGAGAAGTTGATCTTGTGTGTCTGACAGAAGTAGGCTTCAAACCCAAGGCAAACCTTGGGTAAAACCTTGTAATTTGCATCACACTGATTATGGGGTTTGCATTTATTTTAATCATATAGATTCCACACCTTGCACTCAGAGAGCAAAAACCAAAAACCAGACACAAACAGATGAAGACCTGGATAAAACATCCAAAGTTCTGCAGAAAAGAATCAGGAGCATCCATGTCATAAAAATTCATAAAAGACACAAAGCCAAAATCCCAATGGTCAAGCAAGAGTTAGGCACTATAAGCATTCAAAGGAACTGCAAAGGTACCTAAATGCATTTAGGACAGGAACTAACAAGGTATTGAGATGTCTAACCCCTTAGTCAGCAATTACAATTTAGCAGCTACTGTTTAATTGCCTGCACAGGAATTCAATAAGTAAAGAACAGATTGATGTTGTAGTTCAGAAAATGACAGCAGAGAAAACAAAACCAAG
>VZTH01005076.1:278021-352235 GCA_013397815.1 Aleadryas rufinucha
CGGGCACACGGACACACCGGGCACACGGACACCCCGGGCACACGGACACCGCGGGCACACGGACACTGCGAGGCGCGGCCTCGTGTCCTCCCAGAGCGATTCCCGAGGGATTCCTCGCTCCCCTCTGCCGTGGTTTATTGACTTGTTCGTCACTACTCATCGCCCTATTAATGTCTTGTAAAGAATGGAACCGAAAGGTTTTTTCTGGTCCCTCTGTGGGACAGGGACTGGTGACAGCTCGCAGCCAGCGCTGCCGTCTGGGGGCTGCTCCAGCGACAGCCACAACCTCTGCCAGCACCCACCAAGGATTCAGGAAAAACCTTCCTCTCCTTCCTGCAGTCCCTCCCATGAGCACCCAACCTGTCATCCTCCCCGAAAGCCAAGTTTACTCAAAAAAACAGCAGAAGACTCAAGAGACGCAATCTCCAAGAAAAGCATTTTTAAATATGAACCCAATAGAATAATCAGCACAAAAATGTAGCCAGCTTAATGATTACATACACTGCCCAGTGTTAGATACAAATCTGGTGCAACAGGAAGCATTCTGTGCTGTTTACTCTCCTGCCTCTCTGCTCTGTGTCCCAGAAGACAATTCCTTAAAAAGCAGTACATCAGCTTCAGAACTAATAGATACGGGGTTAGGAACTCGGGAATTCAGTAATATTCTAGTTTTACATCACTGCCGGAAAATATAATAACAGGATAAGCCAGTGTGGATCAAGTCAGTAATCAACAAGGCTTGAATGTAACTCTAAGTCACAAATAATTTAGGTAGTGTCTTTAGTGAATTGTCTAATTCCAGATCCACCGGCCTATTTTCACATAGTTATTGTCACAAATTTCATGGAATCTTACAATGGTATCAGGATTTGGCCTGCAATATTAAACCAAGGGCCCAGGCCAGCAATCACTTCACTCTCAAAAACTCCACTGAAGTCAACAGGAGACTCTCATTACCCACCACTGACAGAACCCAGAAGCAAAAATGACTCTTCCAAAAACCTGAAATGAACAGACCATGAATATATCACAATGAGTTCCCCTAGCTGACAGCTTATGGGCTACTGCCCAACATTTTGATTTTAAAAAGAGAATCCATTGTATAAGGTAATGAAGTAAGTGCCTTCAGGATGTGCATTTGGTGAGGGATAGTAAGAGCAAACCACCTTTTGCCTCACCAAAGCAAAACATCAGAAATTAGGAAGAGAATAACACCCTCTGTCAGCCTAACTTAGAGCTATCCACAGTTCCTGGACTTCATCGCCTTCTGTTTTATAAAATATCTATTATACAGTTCATAAATACTAATAATTTTGAAATAACTAATTTGCCAGAAGAGAAAGGGACACTACAGCAAAGAAATGAGTTATCAAACTCTTGTGATGTAGAGAGAGAACTTTCAAATATATTCCCGTGGCTTGCAAACCTGGGATGTCAGATTCACCCACTGAAGCTTCCTTGTTGCACTTTTCATAAGCTCTGCTCCAGTTAAAAACTAAACTAAGTGCAAATACAAATGTTGATCTAGTGTGTAATTCCTAACCCAAATCTTAGAAAGACAAATTATTTTGTTCTTTTTAGACTTCAGATATGCTAATGACTTAATGAATCATGCTTGTCAATAATTTTATTTTCAAATTAAATTATCCAGCCGGTTAATATTTCTGTTTTCTGCTGAAATGTTGTTGAAGTTGGACGTTGCTTGGAGTGCCTGTATGAGAAGCACACGTGGCAGCCATGTGGATGCAGCAGTGGAACTATTAATACCAGTGCTTTGCTGGGAGTCAGTGGTGATGGAACACTTGCAAGTGCTGCTCCTAAACAATGATGCAACCAGGAATGTACCAGCCCTCTGGGGTGTTAACTTGATAAACATTTGCATAACAGTAACTTTATTTTTCTTGCTGTGATTAATGCAAACAAGATGATAAGGGAAACTAAAGGTAAAATTTGCTGCTATTTCTCTTTTAGTACAGAAAATCCCCAGTGTTCTTATTTTGCTTAAAAATATGCTTTATTGAAATGTCTGTACATATATTAAATTAACTTTAACACTTTAGCATGACAAATAGGGGTTATTACACAGCACTAGAGCATTCCAACATTCAATTTCAATGTAAAGTGAACATAATTATAGCAATTTTTGGCTTTGCTATTTTGCAGTAATGGAGGTCTGCATCTTTTGCAGAAGAAACTTGTATATTTATTTTCCTTGGGGTTTTTTCATGGTAAGTGTTATTTCCAGAGGTAAATTTACTAACAACTATGATGGGTTATGAAACAATATAAAGTATCTAGTCTATTGTATTTAATTTTTAATGAAGTTTATTCACACTAAGAAAAAAAACAAATGCAACACATACAGCTAAATAAAAGAGATCAATAAATAGCATTCTTACCAAAGGCCTAAGTTCTGGGTGAGTCAAAATATATCCATTGTTTGTAATTGCAAAAGCATATCCATGAATACCTAACTGTAAAAGTAAATGAGAAAGAAATACTAATTAGCATGGTTTTCAGTAAATCCTTAAACAAAAAATCAGGCAATAATTTGGCTATCCAGGGTAGCTGGCATTCATAGCCCTTATCCACATAGTGTTTTGTTATAACATAGGCAAAAATCCTTGACATTCTGTGCAAATGAGAACCTGTCATTGTGATGAATTCAGCATGCAGCACGATTTTACTCTGTCCCACAACTCTGCTATCCAGGGCACTGGGTCCTGTGTGTGCTAGAGTGAATTTTATATATACATATATCATATACCTATATATGAGATGCCACAGCATGTGGCATACACATAACATGTGCCAGGCCAAAGAGATACTGGAATTTCATAAAGTCCCCTATTCCCAGGAGTGCACAGCTTTCTTCACTTGTTGTTAAAGAACCACTTAACTCAAAGATAAGGAAAGTGCAGCTGCAGCGAGCAACAGTGACCTGTCATATGTGATATTTGCATCTTCCCATCTTAAAGGCTCTCTGTTAATTCCACTTCAGCTGGAGCCACTGAAGGCAGCTATTTCTGCTAAGGAATTTCCTCTAAGTTTACATCTTTGTGCCGAGTGGAACTGTGGGAGATTCCTTGAGAGCAGTGAAATGCTTGATGAGGCCTAACAGTGCCAAATTTAGAACTGTACTTATTTAAATAGAAATACTGGTCTGTTCAACAATATGCCTATTACACAGGTGATTGCATCCACTGAATGCAATAAATGTACCTTTAAATCCTTCATGTAATCATTCAAACATCCCTTCTCAGCATAAACTTGCTGCCAATGTAGATTTTTCTACAGGTTCACTATGTATCGTTTGCCATGCAGAGCACATCTTCCTGTCCTTCCTCACCCACTTTTTTCCATTCTTCAGACAATATAATATCCTGTGTATTTTTATTTAAGCCTCTCAATGCACTGATATATTAAATACCAAACAACAACAACAAAAAAAATAAACTTGAAAGTCCAGCACTATCTTGTTTTGATGTTTACTTTACAGCTCTCACTACCAAATATTTTTATTTTACTTGAGTGCATTCTTAAATGCTTTGCTGAAGTGGGTCTTTAGGAATTTGTCTGACAGGAAGCAACTTGAGCAAGGCTGAAAAGTCAGAATCCTTTCTAAGTGGCAGAAAGGAGAGCAAGCCTATTGGCTGCTGTAATTTTCTGGAAGTATAAACCATAGTATGGTATTATGGCAAGGTCACAGGTAAAACATTCCAGGTTAATTTATAATGTCTCTGTGTGAATGATTGTTTATGGTCAACTATATCTGCCACACAGAAGATGGTTTCATAAATTAGTGGTTTTCCTATAGCAATAAACTTCAGTGAGAGCAATAGAAGGTGATATGTTCTTGGCATCTCTTCATAAAGGAGGGATAACCAAAATAATAACAATGGACACATTTTAACTATTATAGTGTGACAAGGGAACAAGCCGTTGGCTAAATATCAGATCTAAAGTATAATTGTCTGTGTTGATAACTGCAGAATGATATCCAGGCAATGGAAGTCAGGTAGGGAAACAAATGTGGGTGGCATAGTCCACAGGAAAAAACCATTTGCCTGTTTGAGGCCTACACAGGATCTGAGGGTAGTATTTTGTCATGCTCTGTGCAATGTGTGAAATTGCATGGTCTCTGCAGTACTGGGAGATGCTACCACTTACAGCAGCATTGCCATTTTAAACCTTGAATTCTGTCCCTAAATCACAGATTCAGAAACAAAAAGCCCTTTTTCTAACTGTTGTAAAACGTCACGTGGAAGTCAAGTATTATCAAATCCAACCCCACCTTACTCAGAAGAAACTGCCACTGACATCTGGGGAAGTTTAGTCAAGATAACAATTGCTGAAAATAGCTTATTACTATTATTCATCTTCCTCAGCATAAAATTCACCTCATCCAAGCTCAGAGAATTCCAGGCCAGCAGATTTCTATTTCCATCCAATCATTTTATATCCCTATGTGAATTTTTTGTCACGTGTTGCCTCTGCAGGAATGGGTCCCAGGGGTGATTATGCTCTTGCAATTGCACGGTCTTTGTTTATGGCATGTGGGACTGGAAGTCATAACTCAAGTGATCTCACTAACCCAACTGCATTGCATGATATAGGTGCCTCCTGTAATAATCCTCTCTTGCAGTACATCCTGCAATATAAAACATACCTTCAAATAAAAAGTCTAATATTCAGCAAGAGGATCATATATTACTTCCACAGAAAACTAATTCTTAAAAAAACCTTCTTTTTTGAATCAGTCTCACTCTCTTGCAATACCTGTTATTCAGGCCTCCCACTCTCTCTAGGTTCTTATATTCAGACTATGTCCAAATGTTATAGATTATTTCAGAATAACATCATTGTTATTTGGATTTTCCTATCCAGCCATGCATATCCGAGCTTTTATTTCTGCAGATACCACAACATTGTTCTTCCTTCTCACTAAAAATGAACCTTGCTCTCCCCACAGCTCCTTACAGGCAGCTCCAAAGATTGTTTCCGTTGCACCAAATTTTGCAAAGGAGTTAATTTTGTTCTTTTCTCCTCTACCTTCTACTGCTTCAGTATTTCTGCACACACAGAAGTATAATATAAGCTGCTGTTAGCAAACTTTGGTGTTTTGTGCACTGAGAGTGTTCCCTGTTATTTATCCTGAGCAGCAATGTCTGTCACTGAGTGCTGATTTCAGTGTGGAGTCACCTGCAACAGGAAGCATTACACACAAACAGGAAGCCTAAAGTGTTTTCATGCAATGTTATGCAATTTTTCTGCATGGTATTTTTTTGTTACTTTGCCTCATATTCTGGCTATATTTCATGGTTTGATAACTTAATTGATTTTATAATTTCATTGATTTTAACATGGACAATATTTAACACTACCCTCTAGACCACACTAATCCACAAAAATGTGAAGATCAAGCCATATTTTAACTTAGATTTTAAAAATGGCTCTTGATCTCAGACACTACAGAGCTAAAATTCATGAGGAAAGTGGGTGAAATAATGGATCTATGTAGGCACAAACAATAACAACACATTAAATTAATTATGTTATATTTTAGGCATTATACTGAATATAAATGAGATACATATATATATGCACCATTTGTGTATTACCTTGTATTTTGGAATAGTTTTTAAAAGCTCTTTAACTGGAACATCTGTGCCAACTACTCCCAGGAGAATCCCTTTAGACCTCTGAAAAGAACAATAAAAGATGCGCTCAGAACCACAATAATAATAAGCATTCTCACCACTTATTTCACCTTGCAGCTACACTGCAGAAGTGAATAGATACCAGACCAGTTATTTAAAGAGTAGGGAAAGCAGACATTGGTACAACTCAGCCAATCAAGCAGTAATTAAATCAACATTGCTCCTTTCTGCTTTATTTACAGTTCACCTAGAAAAGGCATGCAAGGTTTTGATAGCTGGTGAGTCCTTCTACTGAAATCTTTCATATGCAAATAGGTTTTAAATTAATAACTACTGTTAAAAATATGTTACTCCCTTCTTTCCCAATTTCTCCTGCCATTTGATAAACAAAAGAGAAAGATGAAGCATTAAGGGGAAAGTACACTTAACTTTCTTTAATAATCTGCTAAATTATTAAAGATAAACAGATATATACATAATATACATAAAACTAATTAAATTCTGGGTTATATCAGTGCAAAGAGGAAAATTATGTAGATTATTTGCTATAAAAAAGTAATTCAGAGGTAAGAAAGGCTGAAGGCCTTGTGTCATCTGAGATTTTCTCTTAGATATAGGGTTTCATCATTTTACCATGGTTTCTAGAGAATAGGTATTTGGGATTATTTGTCCACATTTTTGTGCTAATAAAGGGATACTGACTGAGTCAAAATAAGAAGAAGAAAAGAAAAAAAAATTAGGGTTGGCTAAAATCTCATTAGATCCCTGAAAGCAACTTCACGTCAGTCACACCATTATCATATGACAGAAACAATCTGAGTACTTACAGTCTCATTTTGCTTGCTAAATACTGGCATGGCAACAGTTGTCATCAACACCAATCCCTGATCATCAGCAAGCTATATTTAAAAAAGAAATACTGTCTCTGAGAACTAAGGAACAATTACAGACATGCAACTGCATTTTTCAATTTCATTATTTCCATTTTAAAAGAGATAAGACAGTTTATCCAAATGACACTGATGCAGTTGGACCTGCAGCCAATGCAGCTCAGCCCAGCCCCGGCCCCATCTCAGCTGAACCAGCTCTGCCCATCCCAGCCCCTTCAGCGCCAGGAAAAATGCCTCATCCTCACTCCTACTGCAGTGTGCCACAGGAGAGAGAAGGGGCTGAGATGTGGGCTGTGCAAGCAGCAAGGGCAGCAGCAAAGCAGCTGGAGCTCTGCTCTAAATCCCTCCCAGTGTCAGCTCTGCCAAAGTTGCCTCGGGCTGTTTTGTCCCAGCAAAGAGCAAGAGATCATGAGCTGTATGCACTTTATTCTGGTCCAGACCAAGATCTCCTCAGCTCTCACAGCAGCTCAAAGGAGGGCAGCCAGCAAGAATCCAGGAGCACCTTTGCTCCAGCTGGTTCCAGTTTGCTGGACAAAGAGGTGCCATGAAGCATTGGTTGATTCTGCACATCAGGTTTCAACGCATTTTTTCAGTTTAGAGAGAAAACAGATCTCCTGACCTTGGTTCCCTTCAAGAGAAACGTGTAGGATGTTTATCACTGGCCACAGGACAGTGAGAGCGCTCAGACTGTGTCTCCTCCCTGTTCACACCCTCTGGCCAGACCGAACCTCTGCTCTGAAGCAGAGACTGGGGTGCTCCAGACCAGCACTGCTCTGTGCCTGTGGATCTTCACCAGCCACATGTGAAAGACAGCTCAGGCAGGAGGTAGAGAGTTACTGTTCAACCCTTTCTGCCCCCAGGGACAGATGTTTAAAGCTGAAGAGGTTTATCCAGCATTTGAAAGTGTGACACAGAGAGCCGTGATCTCAAGTGGAGATTTCGTAGAACACAAATTCTGCTTTGCTGCGCCTGTGTTCAGCCAAATGGATGCAGCAACAGGGATGAACTTGCTGAGCAATACTGAAGGTGACAGTCATGCCCAGTTGTGACTGTGACGTTCTCCTACCACTCTTACATCTCTATCATGTTTTCTGTACTCAGGTAGAATCTTCTAATCCTTTTCCTTCTTCTAATCCTTTTTTTGTTCTTTTTAGAATTTTTGCAGTTTATTTTTTTGTTTTGTGTTTACAGAGGTTTTCTTAAAATGAAGCAACAGCAATAGGCTCCCCACACTTTTCAGAAAACAATTCCTATGTTATGATAAAGATACCTTATGAAGCGTATTTCACATTAACAAATCAGACAAACAAAATCTAGAAAATTACACGTCTTGCAGCTCCCAGCCTTCTTCAGGAGGATTTTTAGTTTCCTAAACAAGTATATTTCCTGAGGCACGGCACTGTCTCCTGGTGAGAAGGAATGTTTGCAGACATTAGGCAGGAACACAGATGGAGTTTAGAGTCAAGAAGGTTTACATCTGATAAGGAATCACTGGGGATATGAGGTGGAACAAACTTATGATCATATTTCCTTTTTTTAGTTTGTTTTCCTTGTTAGCAAGAAGAGATAACTCTAACCCTAATATAATCCTTGATCTATCAAGGAATAGCAAG
Organism: Aleadryas rufinucha; assembly: GCA_013397815.1. Lineage (NCBI taxonomy): Eukaryota > Metazoa > Chordata > Aves > Passeriformes > Aleadryas > Aleadryas rufinucha. Next base: position 286,185 of record VZTH01005076.1, read on the forward strand.
TTATTAAACAAACAAGAAAAAAACCCAAAAACTTGGCAAAACATTGTGGGTTCAAAGGTTGACCTTGAAACTCAAATGCAGCCAAACTAATGTAGGAATTTCCGCTCCTTGGACAGAGTAGTAGAATCAAGCACACTGACATGATTTATGTGGAGAGGAGCCCAGGAAGTGGAAAAGAATTCTGCTGATTATGAGGTGACATTTTGGAGCACTTAGAGATTTTATATGATTGCCCAGGGTGGTTGTTCTCTGACATCATGTTTTTGTCAAGTACCAGGACAGTATTAATTTATGAGTCCTCTCACTCTCAAGATATTACTAAAAACAATTTAATGGATAGAATAAAGCCAAGACACTGTCAGTAGAGTTTTAGGGTGTTTGAAATTCTTTACATGGAGAAAAAACCCTCCACGGTCTGAAGTTCCTGGGAAATTCTGAAAGAACTGCTCATTAACTCTCAAAACTGACTATGGAAGCAGACAGGAGTGATTGCCCCGCAATTTTGTTATCTACAAGTACCAACCAGAGTTGGCTGCTGCAATCATTTCTATAGAAGTGCCACCGTATAATCCAGCCTGTTTGATTTTTTATTTGTTTGGCAGATGGACAGGTTGTTGGCCACTTCCATAAGTGGAGTCAGCAAATAAGAGGATGAGCAGGGACTCATATTTGCAACATTTTACTGAGTCACTGCTCATCAGCCTGTAGTTACTATCTAGTCTAAAATGATGAATGAAAGAGACACCATCAGCAATTTGCCCCAGAATGTTTTTGTATTGAAAAGATGTGGTGGTAACAGTTTTAGGTGAGAAACTACCCAAGGACTATGGACACTCAGTTTGATGAAATGCTTAGCAAAAAATAACAAACCTTTAAAAGAAAATAAGACTGAGGGAAAAAATGAATTTCCAGGCTAAATGTCTTTTGGCTGTTTAGAATAAAGAAACAGAACTTTCTCTCTGAAAAAGGTACAGATCTCCAGTGCCTAGCAATAATATTTTTATAATTGGAGAAAAACTCCTTTTAGAAATAGATTTAACTACAACAGTTTTCCCTTTAATTCCTCGCTGTACTCGGTTAACCCCCTCAGAACAACCCCAAGATCTTCCCAGACAACAAATAAAAACCATCCTCTTAGAGTTAAGCCACTTACAGTTCAGCCTCACATCCAACACTAGCATCCAGCTCTCAGGGCAAAGAGTAAGGCTCCAGAATTAAACCAGACACACATTTACAGGAAAGAATATAAACGTTTTCTTAGGTGTTTCCATTGTGGAAAGAGGGATTTGAGAAACATCCCTGAAGTATCTTCCTTGGGAGTGCATAGTCAGGAAGAGTTACAGGAGGAAGTCTGGAATTTCTGACACACCTGCCCAACCCACCCACCTTCTTCCTTTGCCCACTCTGTATAGATTTGCTTCACAACGTGTTGTCTTCTGTGACCACTGCACTTTTATGTGCTGATCAGAGTCTTGAGGCAGGCTGGGAGCATCAGAGAATTGGAATTTGTGTTTTACACGGACTAAAAGAATAAGGAATAGCTATTGTTTAGGCATAGACTCAAATTATGGTCTGGGACAACATAGGAACCTGTGTGTGTCTTAAGTTGAAGAGATATTTCTGTGTTTAACACACAGAGTAAATGAAAAACACCTCTTATATTGTAAAATCATTACTTGGAGTTTGCAAATTGCTGATTCAAAAATGTTATTAAAAGTCAGTTTCCTCATTGAGGAATATGAGAGAGAAATTTAGAAACTAAAGTTAAGATTGCAATTAACATGTAAGTGAAAATTGTAACGTGGTTTTCTGAATGGAAATCAAATTTACAAAACTGAAAGGCTATAGCATCTCATGAGGAGGAAATAGATCCAAAGGAATGCTAAATCAAACTGTTCGCTTTATAATTATTTTGTACTCCATTCGATTCAACTTAACTACCATAATTTTATAAAAGTTCTAAAATCACTAGTCATGCACTTCAATGAAACAGCAGCTTTCCAAATTTTCTATTTTCTATTCCCAGTGACAGTTAATTCGACTCTTCAAAGTATAAGGTAAACAATGCAGGGAATGATAAATGATGCTCCCAAAAGGGTGAAAGATGGTAGCATCAAGATATGAGGAAGGCACAGCATTACTTACAGAAGTTAAGGATAACTCAGAAACAGAGAAGAAATCTGCCAGGAACTTTTAGGCAACAAATATCATCAAAACATTCCTATATGGAGGAAATATGGTTCCACTCATGAGAGAAGCATTAAAAAAAAAATTGTTAAATGTTCCTAAACACAACTCTCTGCTTTTGATTTGTGTGCCTAATTTATTCACTTCTACCTCTTCACTCAAGATAAGTAGAACAAAACATCACAGCAGGAGTAGGGCAAAAGCTTTTGAATCCTGCTGTGTTTGCTCAAGAAAGCAAGTAAAGCTTTCCTACTAGGAAACAAAACACCTTTTTGAACTATTAAGGAAAAATGGCTTTTGCTCTTCAATGCATACAAAAAGCTGTTTTATGTAACTGTTTCAAAGATAAAGGTCATTTTGGAAATCAAAATGAACAAATTTGAAAAGTGGTAAATTTGAGTTATTATTTTATCTTAGTGCTATTTTCACAGCCCTGTGGGATGGCTACCTAAAAACATGCATAAAAGAAACATAGAGGACAAGTAAAATTCATATGAATTTGTTTCATTTGTCTGGCAGTAGTTCTTCCTTTTAGACACATTAACTCTTCCTGGACATATTTTGTTCTGAAAGTAACATAACCATATTAAATCAGTGTCTCCATTGCCTGAAATTCTGGTGAGTTTTTTGTTGGTGTTTTTTTGGCTGGTTGGGTGAGTGGTTGGTTTGATTTCATTTTGTGGTATTTTCTATTTTAAGTATAGAGTATATCACAAAGATCTTTTCAAGACAAATATCAAGATGCAACACACATATCTACCTTAAATTCATCGTTCTTCATTTCACCTGCTCTCTAATTCTGATTTGCAGCAGTTTGACTGAGAGCAGATAGCATAAGAGTAACAGGTTTAATTGTTATTTAACTGCTGTAGATGGTTGAAAACCTACAGGTCTTCAAAATCAATAGCTAATCACTGTAGAACACTGACTATACACTGAAAAGTCTGAAGCCAAAGATTCCATATATAAGAGAAAACACATTTCATCAAGAGGGTGAACTATTTATAACAGATATGAAATAGTAAAGGTAAACTTGAAATGCCACATTTTTCTTTCAGATCACTCAAAGATTAAAGTGAACATGTTTAGAGAGACATGACTGTTTGAAATGTTTATAGAGAAAACATTTGCAAGATGATACACAGATTCCAACAAAAATACAGTACAAGTTCAGACACCATATGGCAAAACAGTGACTAAGTCATTCATAAAGGCATGCACCAGCCCTGTGCTGCTTCCCTTCACCTTGCAGAGAGCAAGAGAGATTCTCTAGGTTTGTTCATAAGCTGCCAGGCCATGCTTATTAAAATGCATATTTCTTGCCTGAAGTTATCAAAATCCCTGGAGGATTACTTGTACCATTGTACCATTACTTGTACCCATCCCATTCCTTTCTACAAACCCCTCTCCTCTTTGTTTGCACAAAAGTAGTACACAGTCAACTAGACTGTAGTCAGTTACTCATGCATATAAAAATATGTGGCTTTAGATCTGCGTTTGCTTGATCTAGGGGCAAATACACTGAAAACTGGCATTTTTGACCATTTATGAAAATTGTGCTGTTTTTTGCTAACCTCAAACTTGAGTAATTTGTACCAGAATGTTATTTAATAGCTCAGAATTGTGGCCATCAGAACAGGTAATACAGTACCACATGGCACAATCTAACAAACAGCCTGACTGGTTGTACTTTCTGCACCAGCACATTCGGGTCTAATTCTCTCTTCTTTCTGCAAACTGTTAAGGGAAGCATTTGGCAGAAATGTTTAGACAAGCAGGTGAAAATGAAAAAGCCAAGGTTAGCTAGTCTAGCCTTTTGGTCCTTCTACTTTTCCAGAAAGCTGTACACAAAATATTTCTTGAAACCATCTATTTCAAGAAGGAAAAAAAAAAACAACAAAGCCAACATCTTTTGGTACCATGTTCTGCAACTATCAAAGCATGAACAAATTATGGACATAGTCCAGTGTCATAAAATAGCATATTACCTGCAGGTTTGAAATAGAATTTTCTGAGTTCCATGAGCAAGGAGATTTCAAATACACATAGTATCATAAAAATAAAACCTCCCATCCTCATATTTCTTGCTTTTTTAACTGTGGCCACTTTTTAAAAAGTGGCTGAGATACATTAGTGAAGTTCTAAGTTCTGTGAATGCCCTCACCATTCTTCAAAAGCTATTAAGCGAAAGATCACTTCACTTACAGCTTTCATTAAAAACTGAACTTTTATCATCATCCATGAATGTTAATAACAGTGATGTCAAACTGACTAATTGCTGTGACATTTCTTACTGAAGGTGCTTTACCAAGAACAATAAGAACAACTTGGACAAGTGAGTGTTGCAATTTCCCAGCACATTCTATTCCTTTTTATCATTTTAATACTTTTTTACCAAAAGCACAAAACACCATCTAGATTTTCTAGTTTCTGGAAGCCTTGATTGTATCTGTGAAATATATAAGGACAATGCAGCAGGCATCAAGCAGTTCTTAACTTTGCCACACTGACTGTGCTGTCCTGAGGTGCAGTGCTGACTCTGGTAACACCATATCGATGCAGAAGTTGTTTAAAAGCAAGAGCACGTTATATGAAAACTATGCAACCTGTTAAAGGAGTCAAATGTTGAATGTGTTCAGGGGTGTGTTGGTAGATACAGTGGGGAGCAGTGAAAAGGCACCAGCTATGCCATGGGTTCTGCAGTCTCTGCAACAGATCCAGAGATGTTTCACATGGAGTGATGGAATGGGTTTGTTTTTTTAATCCCTACTATTATTTCAAATTGTTGATAAAATAGCCTCCCTGTTGTTTCCATGTTGTAGGCTACTGGATGCCTGGCATGTTAAAATAGCTCATGTGTTTGAAGGGCTGCCCTCAGCCGGCACCTCAGCTGGGCTCAGAGCCAGGCACCTTCCTGGGGCCCGGCTCAGAGCCCCTGCCACAGTGAAGTGTTTCGCTGATCACCAACTGTACCGCACTCACACCACCATGGAAATGTGAAGCACTGGTGACTACTTGGAATGACTAGGATTCGATTAAAATATTTTACCTTTTGTGCCTGAGGGAGCTGGAAAACAACAAAACAGAACAAGCAATTATACATTAAATTAATTTGAACAGCTACTTTAGCTGCTGTATTAATAAAAGCATAAACATAATATAAAACAAAGTGTAAAGGAAAGAAACTAGAGGAACTAGGTTTACATTGCCAATTGATTCAACTTATTGAGGCCTTATTAACTGACTTTATGATTTGACAGCTTCTCTACCAGGTACCATAAGAGCACCATGCAATCTGTTGAATACCACCACACCAAGAAAGGGATTGTTTTCTCATCAGACATGGTATGACACCTGAGCTGTGAAGTAGTTCCATCTTCCTGTACACAAATATAATTCAACATAAAGACACTTTTAGTTTTACATGAAACTGACATTAGGAGAAGATTATCATATTAAAGTAGAAGGTTGTGTCCTCCATGACAGAGGAAAGAAAAACAAAATGGGAATAGAAAGTTAGTAACTGCTTATGCAAACAGATTACAATACATGCATAATATACAATAATATATGCATAGAACAATACATTTCTGTGCTGTAAACACAAGTATGATTATATGTGCATATATGCAAATCAAATGCAAGTGTTTATGCATATATGCATATTTGTACCACACAGATGTTATTAGACAAGAGTAGCCATACCTGGTTGTGTGCACAGTATTCACTGTAAGCAACAACTCACGTATAAAGGCATTGAGAGCAGGCAGCAGACTCCATCACATATAAAAGACCTTATTTATCAAGAGTTGAAAGATGGGTTCTGTTTTCACTTCAGAAAAAAGAAAACCCATTGTAGTGGAGGAAGTCAGAAAACCAAACTGTTACAGGCACAACACAGTTTTCCCTTTTTCTGAACTCTTCTCCTCTTACTCCATACTTGTGGAGAAATTCACTCACATAGCACTTCAGCCTTGTGCTAAGTCCACCTCCTCAGAAAATTTGTTTCTCCAACACAAATTTTTTCTTTAAAAGCATCAGCTGAACACAGAAACAGGCAGGTGAATCAATGCCAAATGCAAAAAGACCTTCAAGATCTCTAGTGACCTTTTGACTGACCTTTTGCCCTTCCTCTGAATGAAAACAAATAGGAAAAAAACAAAACAAAACAAAACAACAACTTGCACACAGTCCTCTGATAAAAGCTAATATCCACATGGTCTATGTCATGAAAGAGAACTATCACACAATCTCTAATTCATAAATACTGGGAGCAAGCAGCCACAATTTCTCCATTTCCACAACATAAAATGTAACAAAATTCATGGCAGTAAAAATTGCTGTAAGTAAAATTCTTTCATCCTAAAACTGCAGTGATCCAACATGAAAATAAAAACCATGATCACACTAAAGTATGACCTATATGTGTTTCTAAAAAAGCCTGGGTTTTTTAATAAATTACTATATTGAACACTATAAAAGGGTTGCTGCAGAAATTGCAGATACCTGTGAATTGTAAATACATTACCTAAATCCTGTATAACAGGTTAGAGCAGTTTAAAGCCTTTCTGAAAGTTTAACTACTTGTTAGTCTTTGACTTGGTTAATTAATTTGACTCTGAGAAGTGGAAACCTTTTCTTTTTTACATTCTCTCTCAAAGGAGAGAAAGTTGTAATATGATTTTTTAAAAAAACTTGCCAAATACAATCAGTGTAGTTTGGTCAAGTTTTGCCAAGTGAGGGTGTTATAGTCAGATGGATTGAAGTGAGGATTTCCTATTAATAACTACCACACAAACTAGATGCTTCACACTTTTGCATGTGAAGTGATCCCCATTGCTTTTGCTCAGATTATTTTCACAAGCACGTGAAAAAGCATTTACAAACTAGAGTTCTGTATTATCTGCTGCTGAATTCAGTTAGTCAATCCAATTTATAGCCTTTTATAAAATCAAGAATATTTCCATTCTCTTAAATATTAGTAGTCGCAACCCTGATTAAGAATAATAAAGTCAGCAGAGGAGACCATCATGCTTTTTCCTGGGTTGGAATTCTTGACACATTTCACCTAAGCTTAAAAATCCAGGTTCAAGGCCTCTCCTCAATAAAAAAAACAAAGAGTTAAAAAAAAAAAAAAAATCTGTCTTTGTTCCCATCAGATAAATTTTCATCCTATTGCTGATTTGAAACTTGGTTGTTACAAGGAAGGTCCTATATGTCAGCAATTCAGTTCGATATTTGCTACAAATTCCTTTGAAACAAACTGTGGAGTTTTGTCTGACATTACCCTTTCTGGGAGGCCACAGGAAACAAATAATTTTCCTAACAATAATAGTAATAGTCCTCTGGTCTGACCCTTTATTGAACGGTGTAAGAGCTGGCTGCCCGTGTGTAAAAGCCAGCAGGTACCTCTGATTCCTGTGGTTTGCTTCACACCCTGCCAAGAGGCAGCTTTGCAGCCAACTGTGTGATCTTTCCCTGGCCCTCCAGCACTGCAGGTATTTCTATTCTACCCACACCCCAGGTAAACTGTGCCCCTTTGGTGCTTTTATTCAGCTCCAGCCACACCAAAGTGCCTCCTGTTCCTATTTGTTTTCCATTAGTGTCTCTCCCCTCCTCGGGTGCTTGTCCCTAAACAATGCACATGACAGTGCATAGATCTGGTTTATTTGCTCCAAGTTTGCCATCTGGGTAAAGCAGTTTTTGTTAAAATCATTGTGGCTGAAGTGCAGGGAGGACACCTGGCCATTTGCTGGCTCCTGGTTGATCCTGTTGTGGGTCAGGAGGAGCCCTCTGAAGGAAAATGGACCTTGTTCCACAAAACATCTTAGGAAGAGACCTTTGCTGTGCTGCCAGGTGAGCAGGGACAGGAGCCTACAAGCACCAGGGGAAACCTAAGAGGATTTTCTGATGTACAAAAGCAGACTTAGGGATGTTGATGGAACTATGCAGATTTTGGTGCAACCTAAAGAACTTCTTAGATTAAAGAGCAAGATTAAAGCATGGAGCCTTGCAAGAGCACAGGTAAAAAAGGTAGTGGGATTTGTTTTCAAACTCCTTTCAACCAGAAGACAGACAAACAAAAAAATTCTTTACTAAACACATTTTCTTATTCTGTTTTGTATTGTAAAAAATTACTCTCAGAAACCAGGCCCCCTGAGGTTCACAATATGCTTGATGCCAGTAAAACATGCTGAGAATTCCACTTCTAAATTCAGGTCAACTTGGGGTCCCGTCACACAATGTAACACAGAATAAATAACTGCAGGAGGTTTCTCAATGCTGTTGTTGCACACAGTGTCATGCTTTCCACATTTGCAAATAATCTAGTATTGTTTTGAGCCCTTCATAGAAATGTGTTTGGTATTACCAGAAAAAGAAAAATTAGACACTACTAACATGGTAAAAAACCCCAAGACAAGCAGAGGGACCCAACATCAAGGACTTTGCACTATTTTTTTGGATCAGACACCTGTGAGACCAATATGATCGAACCAAACAAAACCCCAGAGATCTGGAATACTGTCTTTAGAAGCAGAAGGAATAAGTTATAGGACCAGTAGTTCTGATAAGTACCTCATAAAAGTCTATCTCCTTTCACCCTTATCAAAATAAGTTCGTAAGGATTGATTTTGTGAATGATGTCATGATAATTGGAAAGAAAACGGTCACTGTTAAAATATTTTAGAGCTGTTTCAAATTTATTCAAAACATTATGTAGCTGCACATCCTAGATTTCCAAGAAACCAAGTCTAGAAGTTTTAAAGGAAAACACAGTAGAATTATAGACTTATTGTTCTGTTGGGTCAGAATTCAACCTTATGTTTATTTGAAGAATAGCAAAAAAAAATCTTCTACAAGAGTAAATTATACTCAGTAGTTTCTTACTATACCAAAAACCATGGCTTCTATTACTAAAGAAACAAAAATAATATTTATGATATTAACTTTCCATTTCTATTTTTCTAATGATTTCATGGAGTTATTGTCATAAAAGTATACTATTGCAAATTACTTATGCTACAACATTAAAAGATAAAGAAGAACTCTAATTTTACATTCACTGACCTCATTTCCACAGTCCTCTTCTCCTGCCAAGCTTTTAAAAGTCACCAGTCACAGAAAAATAGCAGTACAGACTTGATTGTTCCAAAATCAGATAGAATACAAATCAATAGAAAGTAACTGCAAACACGTCAGTAAATAATCAGCAAGTCTGGATATGGTTTTGGTAATACAGACATTTCTATAAATACTTTCTGAGCTGCACTAAATTTAACCTTAACACATTGTTAAATTCATGGTGTTTTTAATGTTCAGAGCCATCCCACCCGTGTCACATACTGACTCTTTATTTGACATTGGATGGATGGATTATAACTTTTACTTTTTAAAAGTACATTTTCAGGAAACATTTGAAGTGCTGTGGCAAACGTGTAGAAAATGCAAAGCATTTCGTACATTGCTAGCAGGTTTCCTCAGCTCTTCCCATAAATAGTAAAAACTTGGGAAAGAATAGAAAGCATATTCCAATTCTCAGTTTTGAGCAGAAAATGTAAACTTTCTGCTTTACAATCTACTTACTCAGTTGCTATAAGATACAGCATTTAAATATTATGATTTTGACAATTTTTCTTTTGCAATCTATGCACTTATTCCCCCCCATCTAAGTACTACAGGCATCACAGAAAATTATATGCACACACGGAGGAAGAAATAAAATTCAGTCTCCCACCAGGATGTTCTTGTCATTAAGATTTCAGTATAAATATTAAAAGAGTGACATTAACCTGCAGCTCACTAGGCTGACATCTCTAAGGAAATGCACTTGATTTTTCAAGGGATTTAACACCAAATCCTTCATTGTTCACATAATTGTTTTACTGTGCTACCACATATTTTTCAGTAACTACAGCATTTTAGTCAAGGATAGATTGTGCTCTGCATGCAAAGTATATCCATCAGAGGAAATTTAAATGTTGCTATGGAGAAGAGAGTCATAAAACATGGACGAAAATTACAATTCTAGTTCTCTCTTTAAAAAGAATTCCTATAGATGACAGAAAGGAAAGAAGTTAGCTCCTGTGAAATATGAAAAAGAGAACACACAGGGGCTGTAAAGGCATTGGATTGGAATTAAGAAAGAGCAAAACAAAAATTACATACACTTAAGAACTTTGTAATGAAATGGCTCCACTCTTTGAAGATTTGACACATTTTCTAAAATACATTAACTGCTTGTTAATGCAAATGACTGAAGAATTCCTAAAGCAGCCTAGTAATCTTGTCTTTAAAATGAGAATCAGCACAACAAAGGATCTAAATATTCTCAACTTTTAAAACAGTTATTTAAGTCATGTCTGTCTGCATCTGCACTCTGAACTTCATGTGGAAATTAACAGAAAAGAAATCCATACTCATATATTCAGTGAGTCTGTACCTGCAATTCTTTTATTTATATAAACAAACTGTTACCAATCTTACCCAAGATACACATCACTGATACTAAGGGATACAAACTATATTAAAATTTGTATATCTAGTCTTTTTATCTCTTACAAAAAAAAGGAAAGGGAGGAAGAGAAGGCAGAAAAAAAAAAGAATCAACCTCAGAAGACAGGTGCATACACACACTCATTCATTTGTTCATCCATTCTCACATAAAGACCCTTCCATACTTGGAAAAAGGGCAGGTTCTTTGATGGTCCTAGAAACAAAAAATCATTTCTTGATAGTAAATCTTCTTGGGACCCAGTCACATCCTCTTTCTCTCACAGTAAAATCGACACTGGCCTCAGAGCCAACCCAAACAAGAGCCTCACACAATAACTGTTAGAGTCAGTGAGGATCCTGCAATGAGTTTAGTGGGGTTTTGAAGTTGCACTATATTAAATCTTATTTGCTCCACATATCAATGTACAACCAACATCTAAAGATAACTCCTTTCTGAAGATAGATGAAAGTGTATTTGATCTAATGAACATGTAAAGCCAGACAGACTATCTTCTAAAAATCAGATTTACTAATTGTGTTTGTGATTTCTAGCATGTTACTCTGATTGTATTAAATGGGATTGTGCTTCTGAAAGAGATGTGTTGTTCTGTAGTCTGTTTTGCACTCATCCAACACAGTGTAAGAAGGCAATGGCTATAAGAACATGTATTTGAATTATCCCAAACCACTGTTTTTTCTCCATCTTTTTCTCACAAAGTAATACCATTTCTTCTGTGTGTCCAGAGCACTGCTCAGCCAGAAGCAGTGAAGGTGTATCAAGGCTCATTTTCCATTCCATTGCTCTCTGTCCCTCTTCCCTACTGTCACAATCTCAGCCTTTTAGGGCTCTTAGAAACCCAAGATCATTTCTCCTTTGATGTGGTGAGTGTTCACAACCTCACAGGAGTGAAGGTTTCTACCACGACAAAAGGTTTTTATGATTTAATTTTCAAATCTTGAATTAAATACAATTCATACCAGAAATTCAGTTTTACCTCATGGATATTGCATTTAATAAAGAAGCATCTTTTGCTGACATTTACATGCATACAGCACCCTTTCAAGTTCACAGCATTTTGGACAATGACCACACAATGTGCAATGAAGAAACAGAGAGGAACTTACTTATGTCAAGCAGTTTCCTGTAGAAGCAAACATTTTTTTGTTTGCAGGGGACACTATTTACAGATATGAAGACAAAACTGACCCATTTTAAAGTTCACACACAATTTTGTCAAGGATTCAGAATTAATAAGAAAAATATTTGTATTCTGTAAAAAAACTACCCTGACATCAGTGGACTGACAGAACTTATTTACAATATTGAATTCAAGATGATTTTGCTTTCCATTACCTTCATTTAAGCTTCTTATTGTGGCAGTTGTTGATTTTTTTTTCCTACTTTATGATGAAATCAATGAACTTGTAGCTGAAAAAGGAAAGCTTTAGCTGATACCAGGACAAAACAAAGCACCTGTAAAACTACCGTGAAATGTTTAGCACACAACACACGGGGCAAAATAGAAAAATAATTGATTGATTTCAAATGTCTGAAATTCAGCGTACAAGAACATGACCAGAAGAATCAGGCATAAGGAAAAAATAATCACTGAGAATCTCATCAATAAGACTGTGTCTACAATTAAAGTAATCTATCTGCTTTTGATAACTGGAGGACTAAATTGATCTTGTAAGAAATGAATCTGTACTGCAAAAGATTCTAGGAATATTGAAGCAAAGGAAAGTGGAGCTGGGTTTGGAGGAGGGGAGGTTGTAATTAATGAGACTTACTCTTTCTCTTACTTGCTTCAAAACAAGTCCTTCCAAATATATTTTGAAATTAACTAGTTGATTCTAGAAGTTTGATGCAAAGACTGGAACCAGTACAGGGCTCTAAGTGCTGGAACCAATTATCTTTTAGAACTAAAATACTGGACATATTTAGAGGGAGCAATCTGCTTAGCTGCCTAACAAATACATTCAGAATAATTATTGTATTTTACAGGGGTTTTTTTCTCCCCCATTAATCGCTTCTGAATGAGCAGAACTTTTGAACAGATTTTGTATTTTGCTATCACAAAACACCTTGAAGGCAATGTCAGTAAGCAATGGCCCAGAACTGCTCTGTATGGAGCAGGAGGCTGGAGGGCAGAACAAGATAGACACCATACGATGATAAGATCATTTGAGCTGATAAACAACAGGAGATGATTTCAAAGGAAGAAGGGCTGCACAAAAATGTTAGGATCATTTCATTTGCTGAGAAGAAGAAATCCACAGGTATGATAATAGATCAAGGGCACCAGAAACCAGCAGGAAAGGCAGCTTATGCACAACAATTAAATAAAAAGCTTCAAACCTTTCAAAAAAGCTTCATTCCATTTCAAAGACAATCACCTTTTTCAAATCAATTTGCCTCTGAAAGGGATAAATACTGATGAGTCCATCTCAAGACACATCTGAAAAAGTTCAGATGAAGCATAAAGAAAAAGGAACAAATTATGTGCAAAAACAGTGCATAAAAATACTACATGAAGCCCAGGCACTGAGCTCAGGTAGATGTTTAAAAGTGCTGTTCTGCTCTGTCATGGAAGAGGGATACTCCCTGAAACCAGGAACAAATCTCCATAAAAATTTTGTCCAGGTTTTGTGTAAAAATTTGAAAATCAAATGCCCAATATATGTTTGGAAATAAATTAACATTCTGCTAAAACACTGTGCTCTAGTAGCAAGGTAACCACCATGTGGTTTCCAATTAGGAACATGCGGTTTCAGGTTCACATGCCTAAGCAAAGCAACTGATTTTATTATGTAAAGAGATGTACAAGATCAGAAGGCAGTTTTAAATCTCTAACTGTTGAAAGCATTATTTTTAAACCATATGATAAAACAAAGAATTAATTTAAAAAAAAATCTTAGAAAACACTCCATCATTTAACATTGTGAAATCTCTTAGCTGGATAAGCTCCTAATCTAAAAATAGATTCTTTTTCCTATAAAATTTTTCTATCATCTTTGTGGGGAGGTTGGTACCACAGGTGTGGCTAGTGCTGCCCTTCTAAATGACAAAATGGCATCACCAATGCTGCATCCTCTTCCCTGGCTCTGCTCTGAGGACCAGATTCTGTCTTCAAAGCCTTCTAATAAGCACATAGCTAATGCATCTCACCGTTCTAGTTTCACATTGAGATTTTACAGCTACAGTTTATTGAAGCAGCCATGGAGCATTTTATGGACTCTTCATACTGCAGGATGAATTCATCGGGTTCTATATTCACTCACTCTGTAGAAAGAGCTACAATTCTCTCACTGTTTTATTTTGGAAGAGGCTTTTTGCTGCTACTCTGCACATCTTGGAAGTTCAAAGCTTCCCAAAGGCCCACGTGATCTGATGGCCAATAACAAGGCTCTGATTTGTCAGAAGATCACAAATCTGAGACCATTTCTAGGTGATCTAAGTTACATCCAAATATGTCGTTTTTCATTTTTTAACACACTGCACATGAAATCTAGTTCAAGGAAAGGATTTTGGCCAATACAAAGTTACCCATCACCTTCTCCACTCTCCTTCCTTATTGCATTTTCCAGCAGGTCGAGAAAGCCTTACTCCTATTTCACTACAAGAACTCACTATAAAAGGTCTCAAAATTTTTTCACCAGTCTCAGAGCTAGAGCTGTTTGCAGACACTGGGTAGTTTTTAGGCCTACGAGAACCTAAAGTGGGATGAATACCATCATCTTGTAGTACATGTCAAAAATTTCATGAACATAAACCCCCCGATTATTGTAAAAGCAGATTTCACTCTATCTTCATTTTCTTAAACTAAACACAGAAAGGACAAGGGGAAAGAGGCAAGGAAGGTTAAACTTGTTTTTCCTATAAAGACAATTTGTTTTTTGCTGTAACTCAAATTTATGAGGTTTTAAGGCTTTAATACAAAATGGTAGAATGTTTGCTCAGTCAAACAGAAGTATAATCCAAGCATCTTAAACTAAGATTTTTTTTTTAACTGACACAATGAATATGTGTTCTGGTTTACACCAGTGTAACTCCAGATAAATAAGTAGAGATACAACTGATTTACTGGAGAGTAAAATAAGGAAGAATAATAATTAACAAATGTAACCTATATACAGGCATTTAGCTGACTAAGGTAGTTTTCTTTTTTTGGACAGTTTTCTGGAATAAACCTATCAACATAGAAATCTGAGGCCTTTATTATTATTCAGAGTTCATTGGTTGCAACAGAACAAAAAGACATTAGAAAGCTGTGTAAGTTGTGCTGGTTTTTGGTATTAGTTTACACTTTATAATGTGTAGGATATTGTAGTGTTTATATGCCTCTAAATAAAAGGTAGCGTAAAAAAAGAGAAAAATCTATTCTGTAAAAGAAGTCCTTAAATGCAATGCAGAGTCCTTGTGGCAACCCTTACTAGAGAGCCCTTGCACATTTTAATTATTTTCCTAGAACTAGCAAATGTAAACTAATATTTAGGATGAATACATTTTCCTCCCTCAAAAAAAACCTGACATCAGGGCAGGTGAAATGGCTGCTATGAATTCCAGAGAAGATATTCCAGAAAAAATACTTCTGAGTTCTACATTTTCTCCTGATGGTACTGATGTTGCTGAAGATCATTTACCAACTGGATAGATCATCTTTAAACTAATCTTTCATGGAAATGCCCATTTGGAAAGATCTGATCTGACAAAATACAGTGGTGTGGACCAAGGCCAAGTAACTTGTTGTTGAGCTGCAAGAACATCAGTAAAAAACATCCTGTGATTCCTTGTAGAACAGAGCATATTTCTGAATAATTTCTCTGCAAATTATGAACTTCAAAGAAAATGTTAGTCATAATGGCTGTGATAAACATGAACTTTAAAGTTTATACTCATTGTGCACATGACTGAGTTGTATGCGAAAACTCCTGGTTATACAAAGAGAAGAGCTATAAATAAATAGACTTCCATATCTGCAGAACAATAGACAAAAGAGAAGACTATTTTTTTCTATTCTCTATTCTTCTTCTCCTTTTTTGCACTGAATTCTGCCACTGCAGCAAAGCTAATAGCACCAATAATTTAATAAGTCTTTCATATTATTGCAGGTTTTTACTCCAGCAGTGCAGATAAATTACATTTCATCTTCACTGCCCTCTTTCTTCCAGAAAGTCAAGGAATGATAAATATGAGATCAAAGGATGGGATTTAGTACATTATATTAAATTCATTGCTTTCCTACATTATCATTTACCCTAAAAAATCTGTTATGTGAAAACTAAAGACAAAAACATACTGGGAAAAGATAATATATCTGACAAAATACCTACAATTTCCTTATAATTAACTCAATTTCCCTCAGACTAGAGGCAGTAAGATCAAAAATGAACAGTTATCAGTCGTGAATGCCTTTAAGTACATATTCCCATTTAGGACAGACCCGTCCTCCTAAATGCTGGATTCACCATAGCATGTAGGGATGTAGAAACAAATTTTTCTCTAGTTAGTGACTTGTCACCTTTTGATCCTATTTCTGTGTCACAACAAAACCAGAAAATTCCCTGTGAAACAAAGTGAAAATGAAAAGCATTTTCTGTCCTCTTAGTCAAAGGCACTGTAAGTCCTTGGCAGATCCCAGCTGGAAATGGTCCCAAGCTGCTCTATCTCTAGTGTGCAGGTGTCTGCAAATGGGACCAATACCCTTTTGGCATGAATACGTCTGTTAATCAAATTCAACAGCAGAGCAATTCTTTGTAATTTGTACACAGTTACTGGTGGGAGAACATCCAGCAGGTGAAACCTACTGACATCTGTAATCCTGCGGATTCTTTTCCAAGTACATCCAATCAGTTTTCATATCAGAAGCCAGTTTCAATCATTTATCAGCAGTTCTGGCTAACCAGGGAGGACCCAGTTGACTGGAACTTACAAAATATGACACGTCTCTAGAACAAGGGTTAGTGAGGGAAAGCCTTTGACGCTGTTTCTCACAGCATTCTCCTGGAGAAGCTGGCTGCTCATGGCTTGGACAGGTGCTCTGTTTGCTGGGTAAAAAACTGGCTGGATGACTGGGCCCAGAGAGTGGTGGGGCATGGAGTCACATCCAGCTGGCAGCTGGTCACCAGTGCTGTTCCCCTGGGGATCAGTACTAGGACCAGTCTTGTTTAATCTGTTTATCAGTGCTCTGGGTGAGGGGATTGAGGGCACCCTCAGTCAGTTTGCAGGTGACACCAGGTTGGGTGGGAGTGTTGATCTGCTGGAGGGAAGGAAGGCTCTGCAGAGGGATCTGGACAGGCTGGATTGACGGACTGAGGCCAGTGGTGTGAGGTTCAATAAGGCCAAGTGTTGATTCCTCCACCTTGGCCACAAAAACCCCACACAGCACTCCAGGCCTGGGGCAGAAGGGCTGGAAAGCTACCTAGCAGAAAAGGACGTCAGGGTGTTGATCGAAAGTTGCTGAACATGAGCCCAGGTGTGCCCAGGCGGCCAAGAAGCCCAGTGGCATCCTGGCTGTATCAGCAACAGTGTGGCCAGCAGGACCAGGGCCTGACTGTCCCCTGTCCTGGGCACTGTCGAGGCAACAGCTCAAATCCTGGGTTCAGTTTTGGGCCCCTCACTACACAAAAGACATTGAGGGGCTGCAGTGTGTCCAGAGAAGGGCAACGGAGCTGGGGAAGGGGCTGGAGCACAAATCTCCTTGGGAGTAGCTGGGGGTGTTTAGCCTGGAGAAAAGGAGGCTCAGGGGGGACCTTATGGCTCTACAACACCTGAAAGGAGATTGTAGCCAGGTGGGAGTCAGTCTCTTCTCCCAGGTAACAAGTGACAGGACAAGAGGAAACAGCCTCAAGTTGGACCTGGGAAGGTTTAGATTGGATATTCAGGAAAATTTCTTCCTAATAGAATTCCATGAAATCAAGTTTAACCAAACACATGCAAGAACTCCGTGATTCTTGAGACTTAGACAGTTGTGTGGGAAATCTGTAGAAGTGGACACTGCAGTTTGAAAGATCAGTAATCAATTATTGCATTGACCTACCCTGTTTTACTATGTCCTTTCACTCTCTGCCCCTTCTAAGCAACTGGTGATTCTTACCTATTACTTTAAATGTAAATTATATGAGGAAGGAATCATTATTTAATCCTATAATCATCCATCATCTACTGCAGTAGGACTTTAGTGATTTATTAAAATTGGCAGGTCATGATAATAATATCAGCAATGGTCAGTGGCAAAATTGGAGCTGAAGTCAGTGATATGAAGAAGGACGAAATCCACATTAAAACAATCAGTACAACATAAAAACAAGAGTGACCTTAGAAAAACAGTAAAAGACAGTATGGGTAGTCACAGCATTCTGCAGGAAAGAAAGTGGAAAGAGAAGATAATTACATTGGACAAGAACCAGCTGATATGGTTATTGGGAAACTGAGTTATTTTTTGAAAAACATCGTGATCAAGGATGACAATTTCTTCACCTGTAATTTAGTTTAAACATCAGAATATGTAGTAAATAAAGATGTGAAATAGGGTTTGACAGGTGTCAAAGAACTTAAACATGGTAAAACTTCCTTGTTCTCATTGGAAGTATTTAAAATAAAAAACTAAATAGTAAAAAAATCCTTTATCTATCAAATACTGAGAATATTTCAAAAAGAGATGAGATTTTACTTTGTTTAAAGCAATATTTCTGTAGAAACTAATCTGATTCAAAATGATACATTTAATCTCTCTTTCATCCAGTAATAAAAGATTAACAGAGACCAAGGTCAAACTGTAGTTACCCTATCATACAAAATAATAAAATACTAGAAAAGAGAATATTTTAGCAATATATAGCTAAAACCCAAGATGTAACACTCCTCTGATTTCCCTTCAATGGTTTAACCTAATGCTTGTCGTATTTGCACCACACTGGGAGCAGAGCTGCTTAAGACCCAGCTTTGCTGTGGCATTACAGCTGCTTGCTGATGTCGCAGGAAGAAGATAAAAATAAGTTCTACATAAAAGCCTCCAAGTGCAAAGAACTGTAAAATGCATTTAAAGACATCAACTGCATATCTCAAAGTTTGAAGAACAATTTGCATTCTGCATTTCTCGTGTAAATGTACACTATGAAAAATAATTATAATAGTAATCTGATTCAATGGAAATAAAGTAGTGTAATATTTATAGTCTGTGCCAGAGTTATAATGACTGTGGGGTGAGAAGTGAAGTGTCTCAGCATGTTCCACATGTTTTTAACACTGTTTCTAAAGGCTCTGGAGGCTATTAAATTTAATGAACCCATCTGCTATGAAATAGAGGTCCAAACATAATCAGTTTTCTCAGTGCCATATAATACAGATGGCATTCCATGTTCCACATCCCCAGCAGGAAATTTTATGTTCCTCTTTAAGTATAGGACTTTTGTTTTTGGTTTTGATGTTTTAAACATCTTTTTGATGTATCACATATAGCATTTTACAGTGTAAATACCGTATAGAGCAATGCACATGAAACGTGTTAATTCATTAAACTAAGTATTGCTATTTCCTTATAACAGTTTTTCTGTGACTTTGACAACTAGCAATTAGTTCTCTGTAGTAATATTCTTAGCTTAATGCAGTCATTGAAAATTGCCCTAATACTGTAAGTTCCAGCATTAGCAGTGGAGGAAAACAAACATGTGATTTATCAAAAGAAGCAGTTTCCTTCAAAAAGCTGAAAGATACACACTCTTCCATACATACACGTGCATAGGTGCTCCCTGTGATGAAGCCTTATCTGCACGTACTGTGTTTGCATGGAACAATGCACCAATCATTCTTATTTTAAGTATCCATATCCCCACTAGGTCCTCATGGGCTTTATTTTCCTGTTCATGCCTCGTTTTTGATTTCAGGGGTCTCGATGTGTGTGTTTCATTGGGACACACTACACCCAGACTCTTGTCTTGGTGTGTGAATGTGGAATCTAAGCACAAATATAAATGGCACAACATTCCCTGCACTGATGAGCACCCTGCTGCTGAGCAGGAGTAAATCAGATGTGAATTTTCTAACACAAAAGAACAACATCCATTGTTGTTTCGAGCTGCAACTGAAAGACAATTAGAGTGCATGAATTCTATTCATTTTAGAGGTTCATTCATTGACTATCTCCAGCACTCATTGTGTTTTGACAGTTGACACAGATCTTGCTGAATTTGAAACAGTTCATGTGTTTCATGATAATTCATTTATTCTAGATCCAGCAGTAAAACAAACACATTAAAAGTGTTTGGGAGAAAATGAGAGTGCTTAATTACGCCAACTGGAAATTTTGGGCCACGGAACTGATAAAAGCCTTGGCTAAAAGGCTTTCTTTTTTAGAGATTGTCAATGGAGATTTCCACAGACAGTGCACTAACAGTCAGCACAAAGGGATGTTGCACCCACCTCTAAATGTGTGCACAACCTGTTTTTACTGCGTGCACAAGAGGCTGCATTGATCAGCACTGTCAGTGGCTCAAGCACTGTCCCAGATCTGCGAGGTCCCAGTGCAGACACATCCGACTGTCACTGCTGCAGCTTTGAGCTGCGACTGTGCTCCAGTGGAAGCTTCAAGGTGAAATGGTCAGAACTGCTGTACTCTCCCAGGGAAATGAATCCAAACTGATGTGCTGATACAAAGGCATTCCCTGAGCTACTTTCTACTTTTCTCCTGTATCAGAGCCTTCAAAAGACCACTGAGATCTGTCAGAGACAAAGCAGAGCTTGAAGAACCTTATTTTATGGAGAAGCCTACCTGATGGAAGCCCTGATATCCATGCATGGGATTTTTCTTCCCTAACCCAATTCACTCAAATGTCAAAGCAAGAAAAGGAAATCCCCATGGGAACCTCAGAGGCAGATGGAGGTGATGACATTCTCTGATAAAGAGTTGTAAATTCTTAGAGATTAAGAGATGCTGGCCACAAAGGGAAGGTTAGAGCATGTAACCAAATCCAAAGTGGGAATGGAAAAAAGGAACACAGATTTCTAGTTCTTGGTGTATTAAAAAAAAAAAAAAAATAAAATTACTGCGTGTAAATTTTCTTAGCTATTGATTAATGACACTTGCTGTTTTCAGTTCTGCAGTGATTACCAACATTTACTTACTTTAGATGTATGTGAACTTTCTGAACACAGTGATGCATTTTAATACCTACCTGTACTACCATCCAGAAGTGACTTTTTTGAAATAGAGGCCCAGGGAATATTTTACCATGATAGAAATGCTAAATATACCTGCTTATTATAATAGCACAATTAACTTGTGCCACCAAAAGTATTTGAAGATATCTCTGGGAATAGAAGCTAGTGGAAATGGGGTACTATTTTATTTTTGTTACTTCATAAAAGCTCTTCTGTGCATTGAACACAAAGAAAACCGTGTGAATGGAAGAAGCACTAAACAGCATTTTAATACCTCAGCAGAAAGTCCTGGATAGAAAAATATGCCAGCATAACAGCTTTCAGTCTGGAGGACCTTCTGTTACGATTCTGTCCATTATACATATATATATACATATATACATATATACATATATATATGAAATATATATGTCACCTCTCTGGAACTGGTTCATAATTCTCCTCTGTCAAAAGAATTGTATCCGAGAATTTAAATTTTCATACAAAAAACATTTGGATTCTGATGTGACAACTGAGAGGCATGAGCTTCCTATAATTCCTGCTGCATTTCTGCAAAGAATCTGGATCAGAATAAAAAGTATGCCTACACAGTACTTGATTGTTTTTTTAAAGGATGAAGATGAATAAATTGAATTTTTTTATCATATATGTAATAATGTAATTGTAACACCCATCCTAAGCATTTCAGAAAGAGTTATTAAAGGCTTTACTTCAGTGGAGCTATCTCAATCTACTGCCCCGTAAGGAGAAATAAGATTCTTGGACAGGTTGCCTTCCTAGGACAGCATCAGCCTCTTGATCAGGAAATACTTCCAAAAAATACCTCCTTCAAAAAAAGAAAGAAATGAGGAAAGCATATATATTATATAAATACACATATATATAACAGCAACTGTAGAATTGAACTAAAATCCGTAACGGAATGTATGTCTGTGATAATGTGGGGATAATGCAAATGAAGAATCAACATATGGTACTAAAAGCACTCACCATTCATATTATGACGAATCATGACCTGTAACGACTCAGAACACTGCTGTTTTAAATGAACTCTTACATTCTGGAGCATCAGACAGTCATCTCAAAAATATTCAGTGAAACAGTAATTTGCTCTTTTTAAGCAAAGAACTCCTCTGATTGGAAACTGAACAGAGCCAACGTGGTAATGTTTGTCTGAATCTGCTCACAGCTTGAGACCAACAGCCTGGGGGAGATGAACTCAATGGTACATTAGATCCAGAGGATATATTCAGGTACACTTATGAGGAACAAATTCCACCAGGAAGATCCAACAGAAGTCCAAGCAGGTCAAATTGGACACACCAATAAACAAACTCTCAATCACAAGCTTTGAAACAGTGAGAACTCAGGGACCAGACCAGTCTTTTTTTATTTCCTGCAGGGGAAAAAAAGTAATGCTTCATCACATTCCAAATGTGACCATAAGAATGAGATAAAGGCTTCTGTGGTCTACAGATGATAATCCACATTACCAAGAGATGACCTCTATGCATTGCTGCACTTTAATATTCTGATGCCCTGCCCGTATTCCTTTTCTTTCCAAAATATTCACTTTTATTGATTTGCTATAGATGCATACACAGTTAGAAGAAGTCATTGACTACTTTAAAACTGTTTCCTCCCTGAAATACTATGACAGTTCTAGAATTCTTTTATGCTCACATTTGAAAGCTGTCACCCAGAAATCTCTTTTCTTTTTAAGCATCCATGAGATTATCTTATTTTCTGAACCATTACATGCTTGTGGGCCTTAGCAATGTTGAAGGAGTGATATCAGATCCAAATGTGACCCATTTTTTGAGCAGAAAAGTGATATTGAGACTGTTCTGTTGCAGTGGTGTCCAGACCTCACTGTCTAGGGCCCACAAATCCCATCTGCAACCTTTGGAGCTATTCCCTACAGCATCTCTGGGCTGTACAGCTGAACAGGAACAGGCAGCAAGACAATTTCTTCTCCTATTAAACTCCACAATTAAGAATATCCTACCTGGCCCCTCACTCTTGACAGCCCAAACACCCTTTCTCACGGAATTCCACAGATTCAACCAAGCTCACCCACTTGTAGCGTGTATCAAACTGCTGAGTAGAGAAGTACAAATGGAAAAGAGAACAAGTCTAAGGAAAGGTGGGGAATTTGGAATCAGAGGACTCTGAATCAAAAGGCAGATGGCTGGCTGGTATATATCACATCCTGCAATTCCAACATTTTACCCTGAAGGTATTGTCAGCACTTAAGCTACTGGACTATTACAAGAATAGCATTCCCAGCTATTGTGAAGCTGACTTTAGAATTAGCCCAAGACTCTAAAGACTGTTTCCCAAGTGAATGCCTAAACCAAGTACAATCAGTCCAGTTCCCCCCACTAAATTCAAATTATTTCAGAAATCTGTGGTTTCTCTGACTGCCAGTGACATTTAAGATTATATCACTCCTATGTCAAAAGTCCTGGTTTTGGAAGAAATGAGGCTTTACACAGTGATAATAACCTTTCCAACACAAAATCCTCGGTTTAAAGGAAATACAAAGGATTTTCTCATGAAAGGTAAAAGAAATGACCATAGGAGCTGACTGGTTACCACTTCAGAAAGGAAACACGGGGGAGAGAAAAAGAGTCTAGGGACGGGAAAAAGGGAAGCAAGGAGTCATCAGAGAAGCCTTGTCTCAGTTGCTTTCCATCAGCTATCAACCCTGACAGTGCCAAAGGACACCCAGCCCTGGCACACATACGGGTTGTTCTATGTCATGTTTCCTGCATATGACATCTTGCCAGAGATTTCCACTTCTATAAAGGTCGTATTTTTTGTAATGGTATGTGAAGCTCCACAGGAACTCCAAAGCCATGTTGAAGAGGCAGCTGTATGAACATTTTGCAGACATCCTCTTACAGGAAAGGTGAACAGACACAGGAATGAGATGCCTTGTTTAAGTAGCAAAATTCTTCTGGGAATATTCCTAAATGGTTTTAAACACTTAACTTAATTCTGGCTTTCACAAATGACTTTGTCCTGGACAAACATTGGATGAGAACAGTCTGGGGTAACAGGGGAAATGTTTTGTATCCTAGGATTATTATTGTCCAGCTTTTTTCTGTCTGGATCTTAGTATGTTCCAGCCTAATGTTGCTCGCTCAGAAGCAGCACAGCTGGCCAATTAGCTCTGATATTTGGTGAGAAGGGAGCAGGGAAGTATATTCCATGCTGTTAGGGCACAGTGACACTGAGTGCAACCATGTGAGTACAGCCCTGGGAATCTAACCCTGGCTGTTCGGACACCATTGGTGATAAGAACATTTAAGATATCTGGAAATGCACTAATATTTCTAACCAGGAAAGATCCAAGCAGCAGCCACACAAATTGTGAAAATCAACAAGTTATGGGATGGAGAGGATTATTTTAACAGCACTTCCAGTGTGAAAGCACTAGAGATGGCCAGGGAATCTGTCTCTGAAAATAACACTCAGGCAGCTTTACCTGAGGCAGAAGCAAGCCTGTTTTGGTAAAATGTTCCCTTCATTCCTATTTTCAAGTTTTGTATGTTACTACCCTAATTTATCTTGTTCCTTTGCACGTTTGGGTGGGGGTTTTTTTGTGGGAAGAATGATCGAGGAGGGAGGAAAAAGGTAGTTTGCAACTAAGCAGACCATGGTATTTTATTTTTCAATCTTTTCTTATAGAACCCCACCCATTAGGGTCCTGAATGGAGCTTTCATACACTTAAAATAAATGCTTGCATGTATGTACATGAGTGCACGTGTATATGTATATATATATAAATATATATATATCTCTCAATATAAATATATATTTGTGTGTGCACAGTGGCATTGATTACTTTAGTCATGAGAGTAGGAAAACAAGAGAAGATAAAGAGAAGAACCTGGAATTATTTTGACTGCATCAAAAGACCTTTTGTTTGGATTTAAGCAGTTCTATTATTCAAGATTGTAACAGCTCCATTGTCTTTGATTTTCCGGTTTTCTCAAGATTCCCTCTCTACACTCCCTCTAGTGTTCTTAAGTTCACTTGCATTTACTCACCCCTGCTGTATTCACTTAGTATTTCACACAACATTAAGTTGTTAATTTTCCTTAGCCTTTCCATAACCTACTTCTCCTATTTCAGGAGAATCGCTGAAAGTTAGACTAACTTTTATGAGTGTTTTTCTCCCTGCAAAGATAGAGGAAATAAATACAGATTAACAGGCGAAAGAAAGAGGAAAGCATCACATCAGTTCTGAGACAGCAATTTGTACTTTGTTGTTGGGTAAAGGGGTTGACTAGGTGTTGAGAAAGGAGGAAGGTTTTGTTTGAAACACTTTTAATGAACAATTCATAGGCAGAGAGTTGCACTAAGACACCACTTACCTGAGTAGTGTCCTCTAGCAAACACACAAACTCCCTTCAACATGCACACACTGACTGCTTCAAGTGTGTAAGAAAAAAAGTGACTGAGAACAAGATTCTCCTGGTCATCTCCCCATTTCATGGGATGCTCAGAAGGCATACTAATAACACATGTTTTCTGTTCATCTCATCTTATGTTTCAATTAAAAAAAGAGAACAAACGGGAGACTGGATTAATACATTCTTTTTAAAAAGGAAACAGAGATAAGTTGATTCCTTCTAAAACAACTAACTTTTGGGTTCTCCATTATAACTGCAGCTTAAGTATTTATTTTACATTACCAATGGCCACAACTGAAGACTAGAAAAGGTCTAAATAATTGTGAAAATTAAATAAAAGCTCTATTCCTAGGGTGGTTTTGTATAGATTTAAGACTGAACCATCTAGAAGCAAGGCAGACTCAAAACAAACAAAACCCACCAAATATCAGAGTGAAGCTGGTGAGATTCTCCCACCCTGCCCATCAAGTAAAGATTTAAAACAGAAAGAAAGAAACATCTGTGTCATGAGTAATTTGTGATCTTCTATCCATTATACTGAATATTTGGCATCTCCTGTACTAAATGGAAGACATTCGTACAAACTCTAGTTCTATGGATAATATGCTAGCCAAAATATTTTAATCAGAACAAAGAAAATATAATAAGAAAAAGAGAATAGATAAAACTATATTTCAGACTAATCTATGAAAATGAACAACCTTTACCTGCAAATCTGATGATTTACCACACATGCTACAGAAGTACCACAGGAGCTCAGTCACTGCATAATAGAAGGTTGTGCTTCAACTCTAATATTTCACAAGGATGTCAAGTTAAATTGGATATTTATGACAATTGTTTTAATGTATCACCCATTCAATATACTTTAAAAGGCAGAATCTTATCAATATTCTTCCCCAAGATATCACAGTTGACCCCTGGAGGTTGACCCACCTTTCTACACTAAAAACATTGATTCTTGTCAGTCTGTGTGGTTATACCCACATAATGATTGACATGTTTTAAAACATACAGAGAAAATGCTTACTCAATATAATCAATATCTTTTCAATGCCCATTTTTGATTAATAAAAGAAATGTCGGTTTGGATGTCATAAAATCTAAAATTATTCTGTAACTTATGTTTGTTTCAGCATTTTCTATGTAATCACAATGTATAAATATCTGCTGAAGTTCAGTAATGTTGAGTTATTTGCTTGTAGCATAAAGATATCAAGTCCCAATTCTTACACTGAGTTAGCACGTTCCAGCAACAGAAAGCAGATTCACGATGGGTGTTTCTACCACAGTATTTTGCTTTATCATGCAGACTTACAGTGCTGTCAATGTATGCTTCAGTCCACACTACGTCATGCTCCTGGTCAATAACCTTTGGTCGGCTGAGAACATGGAGATATTCCATAACATTCTCTTGCACATCAGCCAAGGTAGAGATCTGAGTAAAAAACCCTGTGAAAACACACAATTCCAAGTTATAAACCAGAGAGAACAAATTAAGGAAGTTTTCAAGAAGGAGTATAATGTGGTTTATATCTGTTCATGCTTCCTGCTTATTTCCAAAGAAAAAAATGTAAAAGAGGAATGTTTTGTCGGAAGCAGCCTCAAACAGTAATAATTGGTGAAAACAGACATCTGTGAAACCTTTGGCCAGCCCTCAAGGACGGGGTTTCCAACATCGCTATGAACCACTGCACAGTCTGTCCTAAACTTTTATTTCCAGACCATTTTTTTTTGTTTAATGGTTTGGGCTTTTTACTTTTAATGCTGCCTGCTTTAAAATTTAGAAGTGGTATTATCTTTGTCCAACTATATCTCACCCACTTTGTCCAGTATCAAGAAATGTGGTGGAGTAGAACCACAGTAACAGAATGGTAGTTGCATATGCTCTGAAACACTCATCCCTACAGAACGTGATTAAAAAAAAAAAAAGCATTATATAATTTACAGATATGACAGGTCACAGAAAATGTGGACAACTGAACTAGAATTGTTTGGTTAGGTGATCACAGCCTTGTTAATCCTTTAAAGCATCTCCTCCAACCTGACAGCATTGAGAACAGCAGAGGCTGCAGCTATTTGAGCTGTCACCACTCCCTTTGCAGTGCTTAGATGTCAAGTATCTTTATACATCACGAACTTGGCATCTGGAGCCCACATCATGCAAGAGTGATGAAGGACTGACAAATTTCAAGGCTAAAATTTCATCAGGCCTTATTTAAATGCATCACTTGCCTTCACTTACTTTGCGTTAATGAGAAAAGACCAACGTGAAAGAGGCCTCACTATAATTTTAATCATTTGACAAGATCACAACTTCTGTGGAGCTGGAATATTAAGTTTTATTAGGCTTCAGCAGAAAACATGGCAGCTGCAAAGAACTTCTGAGCTGTATTTTTGGAGATGGGGCCAATTTTGGCAAGATTGCAAGGGTGGCCTGTCCGAATCTAGAACTTTCTGAATCAATACACCAGCTCATAATTCATACACTACAAAATGGATATTTGTGCATACATTTCATCTGTGTGCGAAGTAAGGCACAGAACTGAAAGAACAGACTTTATAGCAGAGATCTATAAAATGAAGCAAGTCATAGTAGTAGCCTTATGCATATCTTCAACTTAAAAATAAAAAGCAGAAGTGCTGTGTTGGCTGTGGTTTTTTAACCTAATTTGAATATAGATGATCTCAAACATTCCTAGTACAGCATACTACCAACATTCTGGTATCTTACTCATAGTATAGTATTATTATACTCTTAATATATTCAATATTCTGCTTAAGGAACTTTATTTATTTGATATTTTATTTTTTCAATTAAGTCCAGTATTGTGTGAGGGTTTTAATTGACTACTACCCATACAATTAACGTTTACCTCTTGCTTCAGAAAAGTATTATTATTTGTCCTGAAGTTCTGAAAACTTTTTCAGCCACAGAGTAAAATGACTGACATAAGTTTAATGAGGAAACCTGTGCTTGAGAAAGCAGAATTCTATGTTTATGGACCCCCAAACTATAGTGTACTTTCTTGAATCAGTAGAACACTCATGAGAAAAAGCAGTGTATATATTACTCTTTCAGACATGCTACCTGCTCCAATTTTGGGACCCCAAAGTATGAGTTCCTCTGTCATGTGAGTAATGAGCAACACATCCGTATTTGGTCCTTTTGATTTAGTGAAAATGTCAATACATAGTCAAAATATGTTTATTGACCATCATAAGCTATACACATAGAGAACCTCATAAATTATATATACATATATATGTATACATATGTATATATGTACACACTGTGGTTTATAAGACTTTTAATCAGGGATTCAAAATACTGCACAACTGTGTGGATCACTCATTTTACAGGTATGACCAACATTTTCCAAAAGCAGTTCAGAGTGACTGAATTTTGATATGCGTCTTTTCAGAACTACAGTTGAAGCAGAGATCTGTTGGCACTGAGTTGTATCCAGGGAACAACAGGATCACACCTGCACTCGCATACTTCATATAAATTAGCATATTATGTCATATATGTAATTTATGTGTATATATATAAAGGGATATTATAATGTCTGAAAAGTCAGAGGAGATTAACTATTTGAAAAAGTTTGTATTGTATCTGAGGTGATAGAAAAGACTTATTTAATCAAGCAGTATGTTGCTACCCATATACTTTATAATCACAATCAGTTAACTCTTTTTATTATCATACTTCATTAAAAGCAAAACCTTAAAGACTCATTTAAGAAGCTCCTGGATGCCTATGCCTGGAAAATTCTTTAATCACAGCCTATAAATTACCTCTGAGATAAAGAATGCATTGCTATAGGATGAGCATCCTTTCTAATTGTCTCCTGAAATGTTTTTATGTCACAATTTCAAGTGAAAAAATTTAGCTAAATTACTCAAACAAAAAGAAAAAAACAAAAAGAAAAGAGAATCCAATCTGAAGCACTTCAGCATTGTGACATACAGGTTTATACATTTACAGTTACAAGACACTGGTACTGCTGAATTTTCTTCTTTTCATTCTTTTAGAAGAGACCCCTGTGGACCAGGTACAGCCAACATGAGCAGAGACACCTATCTGAGCACTTATTTGTAACTATTCTTCATATGGATGGGTATTATGTATTTCTCTTTGCAGCATTTCTGAGAATGTTGCCATATCACAATTTAAAAAGAAGCCTCCAGGCAGCATGTTACAGACAAAAGATTCATTCCTTTTTGTTGTACTGCAAATCATATTTCTAAACTGCACAATAGAAAAAACAGTTTTAGCCTAATTTCCTAAGACTAAAAAGAGACAGGAAGTCTGAATTAATTTTGCATAAACTTAGTACAGAAATAAAGGTTTCAAAGACAAGTGAAAATATTTTTCTATCTTCTCCTTATGGGAAAACCCTATCAGAAGTTACTATATTACAGCTAGGAACAACATTAGGTAACACTCTTTTAGTTACTTTTATTTTAAATTTAGAGTTTTTGACAATTCACGTGTTTCTAGCTATATGTAACTCACAAGAATTACCTTCCTATACTGCTAAGTTTACATCTCTTATCTAGATGTCAGAGATACCCATGGAATTAAAACCCTTACTGTTCCTACACCCAGGTTTAACCACCAGATAAAGACTTGCCCTGAAGTCCTTGAGCGCAGCTGCTGGGGCCGTGTCAGCAACAGCAGCAAACCCATGCTTAAATTTTTGTATTCCAACACCTGCTTCTCAGCTCCCTGGTGTGTGAATTATGCCACCTCAGAGCCCCCTCACAGTCAGCACTACCATTTTTCCTCCCCAGCAGGAAAAAGTCGTGAAGGAAATGGGTAAGATTTGGTAATGACAAGCATGAGAGATGTATAATAATGTGGTAAAAGACAGACACTTATGCTCTGCATGTGGGCTGCCTTTCCCCATCACACAGTCCCTGCAATGCTTTTTGCATGGCTTGTTTTTCTCTAAAATGTCCACCATTAGACTGATAACTTTTCAAAATGCCTCCAACTGATTTTTACACGGAGTGCAGTGCTTTCGTTTCCTGGGCACTGTGCAAAAGAGATGCAATAATCTTGCAACTAATAAAATATCAGAATTAAAAAATCCTCCGGGCAGGGACTAAGGAGTGAATTCATTGTTTCAGTGCAGCTGTAAAACCCCCATGGAGGCTTCCCCCTTTCCCCACAACAGAGGCCTCTGGAGCAGGTGAACAGGCTCGGTACCTGGCTGCCTGCCACCCCTGAGCCCCCAGTGCAGGAGGGGCTGGGGTCATGCTAATAATGGGAATGGATGTGATGGGGGCTTCCTGCACAGAACTCTCCTCTGCTAATACAATAGTCTATAAACTGCTCCAGCTGGGGCACAACCTGCCTCGGGGCTGATCTGTCCTCTGCCTGAGCCGGAGCCGCTATCAGCTCTCCGATACGCGAAGCGTTTTTCTCTCCGTTGCTTTCTCAGCCTCTGCTCCTTTGTACTGATGAATCCAATCCTTTGTCCGTTTTATAATGTGCCAACCACAGTGATGACCCACAACAAAATGTTTAAAAAGCCAAATAAGTAAAACAGAGGCTGTCAAATTACTAATGTAATAGTGAATTTTACTGGGAAAAAAAAAAATTAATCCCAGCTGTTTTGTTAGCCAGTAATGCATTAACTCCGAGCTTTATCTCTACAGCTTTCTGCTGGAAGTGATGCTGAGGGAAAGGCAGCGCCTGTCATTTCTAAGTTCGAGATGTTACTGCTAACATCTGGCACATGCACACTAAGCACCAGGAAATTTTCACCTTTGTTCACTTCAGAATCTTAGTAAATCTTGTTTTCCTTAAAGTGCACTTGCTTATGATGCAGAAGAGTAAATCACTGCAAACCTCACAAACCGCTCTAGAGGGATTTTGGGGATCTTGAATGTTTTAATGTATTTAAAATGGTTTGGTGTTTTGCTTCATTAAGCAAACTCCCTCTAGATATGCCCTACTTATACGGAAAAAATGTAACAGAAAAGCATGCTTGGGGTTTTTCAAGGTTTCACAATCAGAACCTAGAAGCCAAAGAAGTTTTGCAAGGTGGTGTGAATTTCCCCTGTGACCCATTTTGAAGGAAAGAACTGCTGTCCACAGTCCAGTCAGCTGGAAACCCTGCAAACAGCCTTCATCTATGTTGTACTTCCAAGAGGAAAATCACTGCAAGGAAAATTGATTTTAGGGTCATTCACCCTCAGTGACAACAACATATTTTGGCCCACCCATGCAAGGAGTAAACTGCAGTCCTGCTATTCAGCCAATCTTTAGACCAGCTTTCCTACACTCCTCATCTGCTGTGCTGTAATCCTTCATTTCACTGAAATAAAATGGACAAGCTGCAACTGAAAACTGTAAGGAAAAATCTAAATCTGTACTGTCTGCCCATGATATGCTGTTTCCAATTGTGATTTTCAAAGCTAAAAAAAATATTTAATTACTGATTAGATGTAGGAGATTTTTGCATTATAAGCTATCAGAGAGCAGGTATTGTAACTATTAAACTGAGAGGGAAATAAATTTATAGAAGTAACAGTCATTAAGCTGTTTAGTTGATTCATATGAGTAAGACTCTGACTCAAAGAAACATGGCTCTGAAAAGAACAAAGTAGTCCTGAAGAATGACAAAGGTGACCACTTTTCCCCTCTGGGAATAAGGAAGACGTGGACCAGATGATCTGCTGAGGCAGCTTCCATTGCCTGGTCCTAATTTCTGAGTTGCTGTACTTAGATCTTTATGAATTTGTGGAGCTGGGCTAAAAAGTTAAAAGATTTTGTTGATTAAATTGTCTTCAAAAAAGATGCTTCAAAGGATTCTTATACTATTATTTAAACTAAATTATGGTGTAATATTAGCTGATTAAGACAAGACTTCAAACTGAGTAATTTCCATCAGCTGGACATAACAGTAGTTAAAGAAATAATGACTAAATGGATAGCACCTGATGCAATTCATCATAATGTAATGTGGCACAATGGAAAAAAAGAACTTTTTTTTTTTCCAAGAGAAAAACAAAAGGAAAACCTGAAGATTAATTGGGGTTTGGGGCTGGCTTTTTCCTGAATTATTCTTACTTATACTACTCAATCCTTTTACTGCAGCATCTCAGCATCTTAAATGCTTTAATGCTCTTTTCCTTAAAGGATATAAACCAGTTTTTTTCAATTACACTGTCAGTTCCTCAAGGGACAGGATGTCTGGTGTTTTACATACCATGCTTAACTCAACAGGACTTGTACCCAACGTTCTTAGAAACCAAACTCACTCTGAGTAATAACAGATAGAAGAGAACAAATGCTTTGAAATTAGTTTGTTCTCTGAACAAAAATTTAAGACCACATAGTTTAAAAGCTTCATATATATTTTAAGGAAGAAAATTTCAAATTGGGGTTTTTTTTCTCTTTAAATTGTATGTTACAAGATAATTAAGTCTTTTCATTTTGTGGGAAAAAGAAAACAACCCATCCTCTGTGATTAGCTGTCAGTGACACCGTATCTGTAGAAGGGTCAGATGTGCAGGAATGCTCAGCAATGGGGGTTTGAAAACAAGGCTTTCACAGATGAAGGTTAACGGACCTTTGTTAGCACAGGCCATCCACTTCAGGTTATCAGCAAATGCAGCTTCTCTTCCAATCAGATAGGTAAAAATACGGACCTGAAAGTAAAACGCAAAAGATAAAACAATTAATACTGCATTTAAAACATATCCAGCAGAACTTAAGATACAGGTATGTAATTCACAGGATAAACCCCTTCTAAGAAAGTATTACTGGTTAAACAGCACGGTAGGTTAAAAATATTTCTGCCAGTAATGTCTTCCTGACAAAAGTGTGGCTTTTGTTCTGTGTAATAGGATGGTTGATCTTTTTGAATGTGCTTAATATCTGACCTTTAACTACAGTTATGGTTAATGTGTAATTAAGAATAAACTAAAACCACTGGAGTACAAAATGGTATGTTTCAGACAAATCTGTTCTGCACTTATGAATTCAGAAAATTGTTAAGATGTAGGGGAAGAGGCACTTAATTAGCAAATACTTTTGTAGATGAAGAATCTGTAACAGCAGCAAGCAAATTCCCCTCGGTTTTCAAGGTTCATATGACACAATATCATTGTCAACACAGACACAGGTACCCAGAGGTAGCACTTTAATATCATTCAACTCATTTTCAAACTTTAAAAAAAATCTTATAATTTTTTCCATTAGCATTTTTCCTCATTCACAGATCATATTATTTGTAAAATAAACCAACTTTATGCTAAGCTCCCACAGGATTTTTTTTCCCCACAGAAGTAGTTTTAAAATACTCTGAAATTCTCCCTCTTTACTGTTAGTTGTGACACTATATTCTCTCACTGTCCTTTTATCCATTTTCTTAATGGCCACATCCTGTTTTTAAGAATACATAGTGTTTTGTGTTATCATCATGCCTAGAGACCAGATTCCAATCACAAAACTTTTCCCAGTCTCTCAAACATAAAATACACACAGAACTGAATCATGATTTATTTGGTTTAAAAAGTCTACATAGTGATGGTGTAGTGTTGCAAGCTTGAGTCCAACAGTCTGCATAATCCCACTCTAAGGCTCTAAAGAACACAACATTAAACAAAAGAATGGTGCTTTTATACTTTGTTGATTACTATGAAAAGCATTAATAAAGAAATTCTTTATTCTACAAAGACACATGAAAGTGCACAGTGAGATTTATACTCTCAAAATACAGCATAAATCACTGTCACATTTTATCTTCCTGCAAATGATGCTTGAAAATAGCCTATGATGAGACTGAATACTCTGAGAGATTTATATTTAATGATCTGCTTTAATCTATAAAGAATCAAACTAGACTGTGTTCCTAATAAAAGGAGACCAGCCTTATCTAAACAGATGAGCAGTAAGCATGGTAACAGGCACAGGCAGCAAAATAACCTACAAAAAACAAAATTTCAACAAACTGTTGGAACAAACATGGATCATCATGAGGAACGGGCTGTCTCTGTGATACTGTCGCAAGGATTTTAATGATTTCTCACTGAGTATATTTTTTGCATCTAGTTTACTTAATATCTAGCAGTTTCGCTAGAAAATATTTTTATCATGATAAAAATACTGCTAATTCTAATTACTTGAAAAAATAAAGGAATCTATAAAACAGAGAGCTAGAAGATGAGTGATCCAAATTTATTAAGTGCTGTTTCCTTCCCTGTCCCAAGGCATTGTGTATTTTTCTCTGCACACTTTCCATGGTACATGTTATATAAGTGATATTTACTACTGTCAGCATGAAGTAAAAAGTCTTTTATACAGTGAAATATAAGTTACACTATAATTTTAAAATACCCTTTCTATATTGTTAATGAATTAACAGAGTGACTTATTATTCATATTAATATTGTAAGAAAATAGCCATGACAGGGTCACAGGAAGGTATTTTAGTTAAAATTAAAGCCACTGATACTTTAAAGTTTTCCTTCTACATTGATCTTAAAGACACATTAATAGGTATTGCAAATATTGTTCAATACTTCATTCAAAATAGTGAGAAAAATCCTCAAAATCAGTTCTGATGGAAAAAAACTCTGATTATTTCTCTACCTCCAAAAGTTTTGTTTGATCAGTTCATTGAACCCATCAGCATAAACTTAATTCACTGTGAGCTTGCAGTGAAAAGCATTAACCATACACTGCAGAAATATCACAGAATCATAGAATTAATCAGGTTGGAAAAGACCTTTCAGATCACTGAGTCCAACCTATGACCCAACACCACCTTGTCAATCAGACCAGGGCACTGAGTGCCACATTCAGTCTTTTCTTAAACACCTCCAGGGACAGTGACTCCACATCTCCCTGGGCAGCCCATTCTTATAAAACAAAGACTTGGCATATTCTGCTTTCAGAGACCACAGCAGTGACTTAGGCAAAAAATTATTAGAACTGGAACTTGCATGAATAATTCTACATTCTAAATCCCATTTTTCAAAACAGGCTTGGTTCTACACACCTTTTATACTGGTTTTGTTCTTGACGAGTATTCTAAGTGATAATTCTGGATGTATAACACCAATAAACAAGAAAAAAGTTACTGTGGCCACATGTTTGCTCCAGATACATAAAAATATAACTAAGTCAGTATTACAGAACTACTACATTAATTTGGCAAGATAAGTTCAAACTACTAAGTTCAACTGCTGTCCATGGATGAGACCTGTGCAGTGATGGGCTCTGCATGGTGCAAAAAAGGACACACAGCATCGTAATAACCACTGAAATTGTCACTGTACATTGATTAGACATTGGGGATCAGATTTAATATCATCCATATTCTCAGATCCCAGGCAAGACATATGCTGGTAGGTAAAGCCCTAAAAATAGTGACCACCAAATTTTCTTGTATATGTGAGGTAACTGAATAGAAAGTGTGTCAAATCAGTCCTGCTCTGCAAAATGATTGCATGAAATGTTTATTTTACTCAAACAACCCACATATAGCACTGATATTGTGCACTCTGCTGATAAATATGTATAGTATTGAGGCATATGATTGAAATCTCTATAATTAATAATAGATCAGGAAGTATAGGGTGTGTGTGTCTCATTCTGTTGTTTGTGTTTGACCTTGAAGAAAATAACAAAATAGAAACTATGAGTTCTAATAGGTCTATGCACTATATAGACACACACCGATGCACCTATGTTGGTATCTTATGGTACAACATAATGTTAGGACACTAAAAATTCCTTTGAATCCATATGGAGAGAATGTTTCAGTCAAGGCAGACTGAATAAATTCAAAGTTGTTATGGGCCAGTCCCAGAAGATCCAGTAACAACATTTACATAGTCTACATATGCTCTGGCTAACTGAGTATAAGCCAAATGAGAAAAACACCTTTGAATATCCAACTGCTGTGACTGAATCAAGAGACCACTTCCATCAGAGAAGGAATCAGAGGGTGTAAGTACCTCTGGCAAAAAAAAACATGACAGAAGAGATCCCTTCAGTTCTGGGTAATTTTGAAAGCTTTACAAGATACTTGAAAGAGACGCCTGAATCAAAATATTTTCTGTGCCTGATCTGCAAAGCATTATATCAACTATATTAAGGCTTATCATGAACTGTTAGGTGTGGAGAAAGAAAATATTCTCAGGCAGATGTACTAGTCTTGAATTTTTATATCCTATCCACAAAACTGAACATTGTAGATGTCAGGTTCACTGAACACAAAGCAAAACTTACTCCAAGAGCAAAAACTTTAATCTTTTCAATTATATTTGCTGTTCCTGCACAGTAGGTGCCATAGACTGATATTTTTAAGCCAATGTTCACAGAATATGGAGTGAGAGCTCCATAATAATATTAAAAAAACTGAAAGGACAATGGAACTAGCAACTTTAATAGAGCTTGTGACTTTCTCACTTCATATTTTTCTGAAGCAAGTGCTGAATGGCAAAGAATACCATTTGAGATTCATGTATTTTAATTATCTTTAAAACAGCAGCTGTGGAAACCTCCCATATGTTACCTTCTTATTATGTCTCATTCCTGACCTGGAAGGGTCAATTCCTGGAAAGAGACTCCATTCAGTTCCTCTTCTTACTAAGAGATTGCTGCATAAGCTCAAATGGTTCCAAACTGTGGAATCAAATTGATATTATGCAACCAACTAATTTCAACAGTGCATTTTATGATGGCCAGCTTCTGTGTGCAAGACTGTGGATTCAGGTCACAAGCAGGTGTCACAAGCTTTGTTGGCAACTGCTCCCATCTAGACAGCAGAGTTAACCAATATTAAGGCACTGAACCCCCAAGCTCAGTGGTTCAGACAAAACTGAACAAATCTTACACCG
Source organism: Aleadryas rufinucha (assembly GCA_013397815.1). Lineage (NCBI taxonomy): Eukaryota > Metazoa > Chordata > Aves > Passeriformes > Aleadryas > Aleadryas rufinucha. The sequence continues at coordinate 323,317 of VZTH01005076.1, forward strand.
AGTAAAACTCCTAAATGAAAAGCAGATATGTAACTGCATTTATTATCAGTATTTTTATCTTGCTTTCTCTCTGGTTTTTCACATTCTTGTTGCCTTACCTAGGCACAGATCATGGTTTGGACTACATAAGGGGTTGCTCTCTACTCTTTGTTGCAGCCCCTCAAATTTTGATAAATAAGAGAGTATTGTTAGTAAGTTTCTTGCTTTTACAGCCGGGGAATATTCTGAAGTTTGAACCTTTAAACTCCAGACAGAAGGTTTATATAAAATCTCAGAGATGCATACACTCAACCATTAGAGAGGAAACCTAAGAATGATGACTTAAATGACAGCTATTTCAGTGCTAACCACTCCATCTGAAATATCCACTTAACAGTTTCATCCATTATGTGTGGGCTAATCTGCAGTCCCTGAACTGTCCTCACCTCTGAAACTTCATTAAACTGGCAGTGCAAGGAAGAGAATAGGGACCTTCTTCCATCTCTGTTAAGCAAGACAAGTCAATCTGCAAGATTCTACACACTGGAACTGTGAATTCATATCTTCATGCCAAACAGCTGGTAAAATAGTATTTCCAGAAACTTAAAATACTGTGTGGGAGGGGAAATGGGACTTCTGCTTGCAGCTGACAGTGCAGGCCTCTGTTCCCAGCTGCAAACTATTTCATGGACACCTTCAGCAAAATAGTCTTTCCTTTCTGGCTCAGCAAGAAATAAAAATAGTCCTGTGGCAAGAGCTATGGGATTTGAGTGGGATATAGGGACAAAATCAAGTTCCCATAGTTATAATCTGTGGTGGTCCAGGAACACCTCAGCTATTCTCTGCATAGAGGAGTAAATGGACTGACTGGGAACGATGGATCAATGTGAGACTAAGTGATTGTCTGAACTCCTGAGCAGCCTCACGAAAAATAATTGATTTAACTGTTACAAGGGCTCTCAAGGTGAGAGCTCTCCAGATAGCTTTTCCTAGGCACCTCATGCTTCCTGCCCAACATTACCCTGTGCTTGTCACCACTTCCAGATAAGTCTTCAATATCACTCTTCTTCACATAATCTCATCCTCCTAGACCCCTCTCTCCAGAACCCTTTTGTACACCTCACCTCAGGAGACACCAATGGGAAAAGGAGGAATTGATGCTGCAGCTGGTCCCTGTGTTAAGCACCACATGGCCCAACCCCATATTTGCCTGTGAGGAACAGTCTGGATGCAACCATAAATGATTTTCAGAGTCATACTGGATTCACTCATCACAATCAGTAAGATTCACAATAAAAAAAATCTGAGCAGGCCCCAGGCCTTTGCACAAGAAACCTTTCCAAATCTGAGAAGGGAAAAAGTGTTGAACTCTTAAAATGTATCAGTGTGAGGTGTATTACAGGTTCTAACTTAAACTGATACACACACAAATCAACCCAAAAATAAACATGAAGTCCAATTGAGTGCATCTGGTTGTTGCAAAGGGCAAAATATACAGGGCAATGAGCAGGCATGGGAAAAGAGAAATAGATACATAAAGCCACTCTTGAAGCTTCAATTTATCTCTAAATGTCTTCATAGCTTTTTTTTTAATTTAGTTCATTTTTTATTATGAAGTAATTAAAAAAATTAAAACCAAACAACCTGAGGATCTATTTGCATTGATAAGTTAACAGGAAATTCCATGAAGACAATGCTATAAATGAGCACACAGAATTCTACTGAGGAGGGTGCAAAGCCCTGTGATGCAGCATAAGACAGCACTACCTCAATATCTTCTGTCCTGTTAGAGACCTTTGCCCTGTGAGGTGCTGAAAGCCTCAACTTACAGTGCACTCTGTGCAAGGAAGCCATGAAATTGAAGACATTACCTCATGAAATTGAATCCTTAAATGTTAAGTTACTCAGTAAAAGGTTCTTCATTGTTAATTTTTCTCCCATAGTATTCAAAATGCCTCTTTTGGGGAAGTTTACATTTATACATTTCCTCATGGTTTTTTCTTTCCTGCAATTGCACACTGTACCCAGACAATTTTATAACAATGTTTTGTATTATAGTGACACTGTAACTCCATGTGTTGTACCCTAAAAACTGATGGGACAGTTAGCAAAAACAAACCCCAAATAATTAAAATGTCTACTTCACTGGAAAACAAGATGTTATAAGCAAAAACTGCAACAAAGGAAAACACTCATCGAGAAGCTGAGCCCTGCTTCCCTAAACATCCCCATCCCCAACAGCTCTTAGCATAGACCTACCTCAGAAAATTCCAACAGGAGGAAAGGAAATGGATGCTGCAGTTAATCCCTTGGGGGCAGGGGACAGCAGCACTGTGTCACACCCACCTCTGAGGAGCATATCTAGATCTGCTCTCTACGTCTAGGGCTGCTGAGGGTTACTTTTGGAAAATTCAAACAAGCCACACGTTTTACATGAGACATCAAGTGAGGATATTTCTTCTAGCCCTGAAAATGCGCTGGCATACTTTGCTGATTTACAGAAAATTATAATGCAACTCAGGACTTACAAAGAATAATTTCCCACTGTGAAAATTCACCCAATACATAAGAAATATTCCTAGCAAGGAGAGATGGGATTATGCTATTTTACACTGTGCAGGGACAGAGGAGGTGATGAGAAAGTGTCCAACTCAAGGCTTTTTAGCACAGGGCTAATTGTTTCCCTTAAAGAGTTTGATGGTTGACATGGCTGTGAAAAAAACAATACAGGTTTTTTACATGGGGCACAAGTTCTAGACATTTTACACATCCTGGATTATTGGTCCCACAGCACTGAATAAGATCAATTCCTTCACAGGTGGCACAAACAGCACAGCAGCAGCTTAACAATAAATAATATATAAAGATGTGGCAGAGCAAATAGGTTGTATTAAATAACCATTTCAGAGATGGTATTTGAAAGCAAAATAAAAAAACCCACAAAATATATCTAGATGCTAGATCTGATCTAGAAAGCACCCGATGCTTTCTCGCTCTCTTTCCTGCTTGGTGTGCAGCACGTGTTAATGATGTCAAACAGGTAACCAATAATGCACTAAGTGTGGTACGACAGCATGCAGCTTGAATGTACTAAATTCTTCTCAGCAGTTTAACAATTCAATTCAGCAAAGACAATTTTCCCAGATTTTGAGAATATTAAACTTTTTGGCTGAGACCATGTCTAATAAATGACATCCCAAAGACTACTCTGCAAAAAAACCCCAAAAACATGAGATTATCCCAAACCAACTTGTTGCCTTCAATGTAACTTCTACTTTCAGCACAAGCTCTGACAAATTACTTTGAGCCTGATGGGTTGTACTATAAATATTTCAGTTATATAGAGAGAGTTTGAAGAAAATGTTTATACAGCACCACCAAATATTGTGTAAATACTACATATTATTACTGAAGAACTATTTTTGAAATATTTTCCTGAGTTTTACTTTTTATGTCATTCCACTGGTACATCCAACCATGGTACAGTGTAACAATGTTACTATTTCAAAGTAAAATGAAAGAGATTTATTGGAGCCAGGAACAAATTCTATGGTACCATCTGAAAAGCAAAGGAAATTTTTGATTCCATTCCTGATATGCAAGATTCCAGGTCAGTCATTACAAACCATTAACAAGCCAAGCCTACATGAACTACCCAAGCATAATTCAACTGTACCTAATACTGACGTTCTTCAAAATCCTGGAGGATTTGCTGAAATGTAGAACATACATTTTCTTCCCTAAATACAAAATAGCAGCCTAAACAAATTAATTTGTCTGAATGGAGAGAAGGGGAAGGGATTAGAGCAGAAGCCGTGACATAACCAACTTTCTTGGATCTAACTGGAGCTCCTGTGGAAAAAGCAGGTTCATACAATTTCTGCTACTACTCTACTCAAATTTCTTGTATATCAAGTAATTTTTTTTGCAAGAATCCATGAGAAAAGATCAAAATCAGACTAAATTCTAAGTAACCAAATACTGCCAACATCTCCACTTCTGCTATTACACAGTTCCAGGATGTAACATAGAACAATGGTAACTCATTTACAGTGTACTTCACTGTGCATGGTGCAGACACAGATTAGAGGATGACATAATGGATAAAGCACTGGCCTTTCACCCTTGGGATTTTGTCCAGCCTGCAGTCCTATCAGATAATGGGTTTGGCAATCTCCACTAGTCTCTTTTGGACACTAATCCCCACTACAGAGTCTCTATAATTCATCATATAATTTAATACACCTGGCAACTTTACCACCAGTTCATTCTTTTGTTACATAATGGCCCAAAGTGAAGTCAAGGGTGGTTAATGCTCTGACAACCGGCTATTATCTCCCATAACAGCTGATTTTGAGGGGATTATTGCAGTCATAAACCATTTTATAAAAATTGGCAACTGGGAAAGCAGTGTAAGAAAATAAGGTGATATTTAGAAGTTTTATCACTGATTTTCTACCAAGCTGTAATGGAGTTTCTAGCATCCAAAAAATGCTGGAGAGGAAACTTGAGATTAAAGCTACAGATCATGAGCCAAGAATCTGAGGCCTGAACAAGCTGATAGTCAGAAAGGTTCGACTGTTTTGAGGTTACAGATGCCTTTTGTCTTTCTCTTTTTTTCTCTGAAAAATATACAGTATATTTCTTCTTTATTTTGTCTCAATTATTTGTTCACCTCTTCACTTTATCAGGATTCTTCCCTTTTCAATTTGAAGTATTACACCACTTTTGGTATTTCAGTTTTAGACCCACAGCTTTGTTCACAAATTAAGGGACTCCTCTGCTCTCCAGACCAATTGCTGAGGATATAAGTGACCCTTCAGGCAAGAAAAAGGGAGCTGCACTCCGTTTATGGGACAAGAAATCAACTCACTGGAACTGTGGGAAAGGTTGGGAAGATGAGCAATTGTGGATCCAGTCTAAACTACAACAGCATTAACACACAAGCAGACAGGCAGTAGCACCAAGGTACTCATAGCCAAGGGAATTAGCACACACAATTCCCACTGGAAATAAGTATGGGTCCTGCAAAGCTGTGAAAAGGGATCAAAAATTTTACCAGATAAAAGTTAACAGAATGTAGCTGTTGTTTGGTAGACATCAGACTGTAGAAGAATAATTTTAAAAGGTGTAAGGTCCTTCTGGGCTCTCTGGTTCATCACAGCTACATCTGTGCAATGTCATTTTGTATCATGCAGGTCTGTAGCAGGAGTTGGATGCTCCATATTTAATCAACAAAACTGCTTTGTAGAATAAATTTCACACAAAGGAAATAAAATCATTAAAATAAAGCCAGAGAAATTCAAACCATAGCCACTCCACTCTGACCAAGAGGCATTACTAAAATGTCCAGTTTAATAAAATATGATCCGTTTTGTAGAAGCTTTACAGAATTGTGTTGAAGTGAGCTTCTGTATTTCATGACTCAGTGTATCTGTCTTTTTTCATGCAGGCTTGAATTGAGCAAGCTTTCCTTCACCACAAGGAGATGTAAATCCCCCTGGCCTGTGCTTTGAACGTACGGTTTTAGGTAAAAGTCAATGTGGTGCTGAGCTCCACTTTGTAAGCCTATGTTTGGTTCTGTGCAGCTGAATTTTATGATAGGTTTTATACTAAATTCAGTGGCAAAAGGTTCATGTTCTAAGAATCCAACTTGCAACAGGAGGATTTTCATAATGTAGCACAGAAAACTGTATGAGGTCTACTCAGGGAATGGAAAGAATTTTGCAAATTGTAGATATAATAGAATCACAGAATATGAGTTGGAAGGGATCCACAAGGATTATCAAAGTCCGAGTCCTGGTCCTGCACAGGACAGCCCCAGGAATAACACCATGTGCCCAAAAATAAAACTGAAGACTTACAAGAACAGGAAAAAGTTTGTGGATAGAATTTTAAGATTACTTTACTTGTTCCTTGAAATACAAAATCAGCCAAAGCAGAAAGAAGCTGTAAATGCAGATGCTGCTCTGATGGAACAGCAAACCCACTGTTTGGCAAACTCTGGTAGGAATGTGTGTTTATTGTTGGGCTTCCTGTGAGTAGAACTTCTACACTACACCACTTCTACACTACAACTTATTTAAGAAAATCTTTCTGAAAATGCTGAGTTAGTGGATAGAAAAATAAATGAGATTTTACACAAAAATTGTCTGCTATGCCAAAAAACATTTAATCTTTCAGACACTACGTATATACACCATGAATTGTTTGAACCTTCAAAGTGCTACAGCAAGATCATAAAATAGACATGAAATCCCTTTATCTTGACATTTTAACCAACTGAAGGCAATTGCTGCTCAGACTGTCATAGCATACCAGTCAGTATTAAAATTGCTATGCCTTTAAGTTTATCTTTGATTAAAAATTAAATGTACCTCTACTTTATAATTTTTGTAGCCCTACAGCATCCATGTGTTCTCACAGCTAAGTGAAGTCAAACTAAATATTTAATACACCATTCTAATTAGCTACAAACTATTACCTGATTTAAGTCTGTAAATGAATGTGAAAAGACTCTGGAGGCCTAATGTTAACCTTCATCCACTCCAGTTATATGAGAGAAATTACAGGCTCTAATTAGACTCTTTAAACTGCAAAGAAATAGAATTTTCATAACCAGCTTATTAAAAAACGAAGACCCCCTTGGGACAGGGCAAATTGCTTCTACCCTGATCCGCTTATCCTTGTACAACACCATACAGAAGACTCATGTTGTCTGACTTGCAGCTCATATTTCTCCCAAATTAATGAGCACTCAAATTATTCCAGCTGCCCCCTTGGCACAGGGAAAAATTGAAAATCCATGGCTGCCAAGTGACGTGTATAACCCAGCTGCTAAATAAAATGTGCTTAAGGGGACACAGCTGTCGAGGTGACTATTTACATTAAAATAAGTCCATGGATACAGAACAAATGTCTAAAGACAGAAACAGTGTACAGCACTTTGTTTAACCCTTGAATTTAACCAGGTCATGAAAATTTGCAGCATCATTTATAGGCTAAAGGTAAGTGCATGGTCTTTTGACCTTATGATTTATTTCTTCCAATTCGTCTAACTGTGGAAAAATTCTGATTTTCTTCTGCAAAACAGGTAAATTCAGAGGAATCACACTAAAGAGTAGAATTCACATAACAGAAAGGACAGCTGATTTTTCAAAGCAACTCTACTTGAGAGAAATACAGAAAGTTTAACTCCATTTCCTGCTCTCCAAACGTGCAGTGTGATGATAAGCACAATCTTTGAGGCAGCAGAACCAAAAAGGATGCTTGCAGAGAGTTCACACAGACTTGTAGAGTCAAAAAGAGACTATTAATTTTTTTTTGCCTTAACCTACACAGGCTGCCAACTCACCTCCACATGAAACTGAGGATACCAGGTATTATCTTTAAAACACTAAATGGTATAAGAGCTCTGTTCTGTAAGAGTTAACTCTATTCTAAAATACTCTAAGATGCTGTGGTTCAGAGGCCACATTTTTAAATGTTTTATAAACCATGACCATAACCCAGCTGACTTGAAAAGCACCGTGCCAGTTGCATATATACCTTGGAATAATAGGGGCCAATGCAATCTTTCTCTTTACTAATCAGGAATACTTGGCCAGAGGACACCTTGGATCCAGCACCATAATCTAAATTCAAATTTTTACAGTCAGAAATGTTTGCTTTGTTCAGCAAGTACATGTGAGGCCCAAGCCATAACAAAATGTGTGTGCAAGCAAATCCTAACAAGAATTGTACAGAACCCAACTGTAGAGAAGGTTCAATTAGTCAAAGGTTTATTTATTTCAGCCTTCACCAGACAGTTTAATTTGAGTAGTTACTATGACACAAGCATTTTTAACTATGGGATTAGGAGCTGAGGTCATATTTGGAAAAAAAAAAATGGTAAATAAGTAATATGTGTTTAAATCAACGAAGACTGATAAAATTTCCCAGGAAGTTTTGGAGAAACTCATCAAATTAATCTTTAAAGTTTTAGTGAATATTTTTCAAGATCTGTGGGTAGCAAGGAAAATGCCAAGGACAAGAAAAGGGAAACTTATTTTTAAATATTTTGAAAACCAAGGAAAAAATCTGTAGAATTACTTTGCAGATTTTACTACCCAAAAGGACACTAGAAAAAATGATTAAACAATTAATTCAAAATCATATAAAACACAATAATGTGGAAAGAAACAGCCAACATCAATTTGAGTGATTCTGTTTAACCAATCTTATTGCCTGTAATAACAAGTGTCTTTCGTACTACACAGGTGAAAAGAGGAGGAGAAAGGTATCCTGATTAAATTCTCTAAGTATTTTTAGAAGTATGGTCATTCTCAACCATCTTGGACTCACAGGCACCATACCATCCATGAGAGCTTCCAAATGGCCTGACAAAAGCAAGCCACAGCATATTATGTGCTCAGTGATGTTGTTTCCCTCTAAGGACTCCAAGCCTAATGAAATGAACACAAGGTGAATGCACTTCTCAGACAGCTGTGCTCTCAAAGTGGATTTATTATTGTCATGTTAGGAAGAGAATTTGGTAGAGGGGGGAAAGATCTGGCTGGTATCAAGTGCAATTTAATAATTTGATTGAGAATTTAGATTAAGAGAACCTTAAAAGTTTGTCAAATGGCATGGAGCTGGAAGTCATTCCGGTCCCCTTGGAATATAGAATTAGAATTCAAAATAGTGTTTCAAGCAAGAGAAACAGTCTGAAATTAACAGGAATAAATTTGTGTCAAATAAGTGTATCATTAGGAGGGAAAGTTCTAATGCATGGATGAAAAATTAGGAAGAACTTAGTGGAGCACCAGAAAAAGATCTAGATTTCAGAAAGAATCACAAATCCATTGTGGGTCAAAAATGGCAAACTACTGCAATAAAAGCAAATATCAAACAGTTGCTGGATGCAGCTGAAAGAAGTGGCAATATATACTTGATGTGAATGCAAGATAAAGGAGGTGGCTATTCAGCTCTACCTGGGAAAAGGAAAAATGGACAAAAGCTTTAGCTGGACTTGGTGTGCAGTGCAGGGCCTGAGACAGTTACAAAGGTCTGTGATAAAGCAGGAACCCTGCATGTACACAAGAAATGGGGTTTTACTACTTACCATTAGCGATCCTCCACAATATTAAAAGCACTGTAACTGAGAATGTCATCCAACAATAAAACACATTTTACATAAGGCTACAGACATTGTAACATAATGGCCATCCTAGTTAAACACAGAAACCAGGTTTGCTTCATCGTAATTGTTAATTCTTCTCTGACTGCACCCTGAACAACTCCTTTAAAGGTTTTACCTGTGGGTGACTGCAGGTACTGTGGTTAACCCTTTTAGAATGTTAGCAAAACATTGAGTCAACTTGAATTCATCCACATTCTGATATTTTTTAAACATCAACAACAGCAGTTGAGGTGTTTGTAAAGAAATACTTTGGCTTTTTCAAACCTGACACCAGAGAGAACGAAGGATGAAGACCTGAACTACTGTGGACACTAAATATGAAAAACAACCTAGAGAGGTCCATCCTCTGAGTTCAGAACTAAGTAAGCTTTTTTCTCTAACGTGACTCACAAGCTATGCTTTAAGTCCTGTAGTTAATTATAAAAAGATGCTCTGTTTGCTCTCTCCATTTTCACTTCTGGTTTTGCATTGTCCAAACCATATGAAAGTATGCAGTGATGTCACCATATGTATCACGGAGAAGAAAAAACAGATGAACACTCTATAAACACTCTTCGTTCTTAAAACACGTAGCCTAAACAAAGGGCTTCCTCCTCCTTCTTTTAGAGAAACATGGGAGGAAGGAGAACTGAGAACCAAAATGAGGACACTGAGCATCAGCACACTCATAATGAACTTGCATTTAGTGTCAGGAAACACAGGAAATTTAAGTTAGCGGTGAACTCCAAATTTAAAGGATAAAAAGAATTCATTTTGTAGAAGGATTTTTGACACTGAGTAACTGATTTCTTAAAAATCTTTCTGACATGCTACATCACTCTATTCATTCTTCCTTACAGCAATCTTTTCTGGAGAATAACTGAATCTATTCAAAAAGACCCCTTTTCTGACATTTTACTGCCTCCATCACAACATCTATTACAACATCTAAAATCAAATCAGCAGTTCCGAACTCTAGAACATTTTTAACACATGGAGTCATTTAAAATATCTAAAAATCCCCTAATCAATCTGTAACTTTTTAATATTAATATTAATATGCAGGTGCTTAATGCTGCAGAAAAAGTGAGAGCCTCTTGGAATAGGGATGTAAAGATAAAAGAACAAAGTAATGCCCTCAGTGCCAAGAAGACAAGACAAAGAATGAAAGTTGGAAGACAAGACAAAGACAGGATTAAAGAATAAATAGCTTGCAGCAGAAGGAAGACAGTACTTTTGAGGACTGTAAAAGGCAGAGTTGCAAAAACTGCAAACTGGACTGAAAATCAGACATTGAGAGCTCTTCGTGTGATGAGAAGAATAAACATCGTTAATGCAATGTCAGGCAACACAGGGACACAGGGCCCAACGGAGACACAATTGAAATGCAATAATAGTAAAGATTAGGAAGTCAAGATATGAGCCTAAAATTATGTCTTACTACCTATGTTATACATATATGTGACATCATATCTACACATGACTTCATATAAAATGAGAGCAACAAGCAAACACAAAAACACAGAAGAGAGAACAGAACATGAGGGCATGCAAGCTTTCTCTAAAACTGTGCCTCAGGAAAGGCAAAACCAGTGTGCAACAAATTAAGACAGAGATTGTATTCAACCTTTTAATGAGACAGTCAAAAGAGAAAAAGGGGTTATTCAATCAAAGGTAGAATTAGGTTAATTAAGCCAGACAACATTGAACACATGGAATTAAATCTCTGCCCAGCTGAACCTGAGGGTCCAGCAGTGCCGGGGCCCTGCAGTAGGGACAGCTGGCACAGAGGGAGGGTGGATTCCCCAGGATGGATACTTCACTCTGGCCCGGGGAGGCAAGAAATGCAGGTGAGTACCAGAGGAAAAGGAATGGCCAGCTGGGGGCAATGAAACTCCAGGAATCCTGGCTGATGCCAGAGCAAGAAAACAAATGTAGCTCCACTAAAATTGCTTGCCAATCTGTCCATCATCCCCTTCCTCTTCTTGTGTCCAACTCCCCAGTTCCTTTGGGTTGGCCACTGCCTTTCCCTCCACAGGAAAAACATTTGGTGTCTGCACTGTTCCCTGTCACCATCACGCACAGCATTTAAGGACTGCTATATTTAAACACTGATCTGAAATAAAGATATCTGCACTGAAAACAACAGCTATTCTTGAATAAACCCATACATGAAAACTTAATTCATAGTACAAATGCTGATCTTATCAGTTTAATCTCCTTGGAAGGTATGAGGATAAAAATACCTGCATGTGAAATTCCAGAAAAACTCAATCAAATTCTTATTAAAAGACACTTCTCAATACTGCCACACTTAGGCTGTGGTGCTCTCTGTGCTACAAAGGTATGAGATATACTTGTAAATCACCCACATGTTCTCTGGAAGAAAGAGGAAGGAATAGGAGGCCCTGGATAGAAAAGCACATTTATTATTTAGTCTTTTCAGCATTTCCTCTGATGTCAGCCATACTGCTGAAGTGAAGCATGCAATTATGGTACCATTACAGTCACTGAAATCAGAATTTGTTTCCTCGGATTTTTCTAGACAACTAATTTTTATTTATTTATTCAAAGTAAAAGAAAAAAGTTTACTTGAAGAGTATCCACTTTAATAAAACTTCATACCTTTTTAAACTACCTACAAGAGCTCCACCATGCTAAAATTCAATAAATGAGATAGAGGCATGGTGTTTTTCTGAACCAGAACACGTATAAAACTCACTCAGGTACAGGAATCTCACAGAAGAATAAATACAACTTTCAAATAACAGTGCATTCATTTGAGACAGATAGCACACAGACTCTGTCATTCCTCGGTTTATAGCTGCCAATTTTGACACTTCAGATTTCATTTTCAGATCAACCCAATGGCCCTATGGATGCAGTTTAGAGTGGACTTGAAGCACCCACCATATTCAGGTAACGCTTACTGCAAATACAAGCCACACACTAATCTGCAAGCCCTTTCCAAAACCTTTTTTTTCCTGGAAAGCTATTAAAGAGCTTTTACTGCCAAGTGCCTTCTCCTACAGTGTTGCTGTTCCTGACTCTTAACTCCATCTTTCAGTGTTGCGTGATGTATCTGTTATTCACTGTCAGACATTTTCCAAGATGAGGTATGTTCCTAGAATTCTGTAATTTCCCATAATAGAATATTTCCTCAAGTAACATTTTTCTGAAAGCATCATTAGAAATAGACTAAGTATATAAGTGTAAAACAAAATTCAATGCATTCCTAAGACAAGAGATGTACAAGAGGTCTCTAAACATCCCGAAAATGTTAGTACTGCAGGGGAGCTGCACATGGGCTAATAAAGTACTTTCCTTTATTTGTTGTGATTGTGCATATGGAGCCATTAGTCTCAGTCAGTTGTCTCAACTCTCTCCTCAGCCAGCCAGTGCTATTGATTATCTGGGCCACTGTCAGAGGGAGATTAGGACAAGGCTGACAGTTTGCTGGCTGATGTTGAATCAAGAGAAAACTCACATGATGCCGGGACATTTCAAGGAAGAATTCAGCTTATGTACTGAAAAGGATCTCTTCCCTTTTCATGCAGCGCGTATTCCTACATTTGTTTTACACATTACTGACACGGGGGCTGCACCAGCTGCCCCAGCTGCCCTGGAACCAGCAGCTGAGCCCAAGAAAGCTTTCTGCATGGGCAACTAGCCAGAGAGTTGCAACCATTTGTTTCAGATGTTACCCTTTCTACCATCGCTCATTTTCTCGAAATCAGGTTATGGCAACATATTCCACACAGAAAAGTATCTTGACTCAGTTCAACAGTACAGGACAATACAGAATATCATTTCTACATTAACTTCAAAATGGAGGTTGAATCTTTCAATGCCAATAATTTGAGCAATGTCTATTTGAGAATCTCATTAGGATTACTCCACTTGTACAAGTGTTGAAGCTGCCCTGACCTTAGCTCAAAAGAGGTTTGCAACAGAGCATTTTCCATTAGGAACTCTCATTTCACCATCTGCCTGAAATTGTCCAGAACCAATGACCTTCATAAAAACATAATGGAAGAGCCATCTGATTATGGAGACTTTGAGCAAAGCGAGTCCCTCAAACACACACAGACAGGAAAAGAGTTTGCTGTTCTGCTGGCAACTTAATATTGCTTTAGCTATTTTATGCAAGGATGCCCAAGGCATTTGACTATTACCTATATAATAAAAATGTAATAACAAATTTATAGAAGGCCTCATAATTGAATAGGTGAATTCATTGACATTTTGCCTCAGGAGATACTGGTTGAATTTACACCACTCAGAAAACTGACATCCAGACGATAAAGAATAATGCAGGAATCTGGGATTCAAAGGCCTAAAATCTGTTCCTTTTTCAGCTGGTAATGTACAGAAAGTGTCTGCACAGGTCTGTTGGATATCCTATTCACAGTGACTCAGTAAATTAAGAGCAAATTTTCCCATTTGGGGCTGTCTTTTCATATGAATGCACATCATTACTAAACATCACAGAAACAAAGAATGGTATGAAAAAACAGAATTTGTGTCTGCCAGGAACGTTTGTAACTATCAGAGCAGCATGTGGTATGAACATAAACAAGTTTGACACTACAAGAGAGAAATATATGTTAAGTAGTTGGTGCTATTTCTGGCTTACTCCGTGCTAACATTGATCCACTTTCATGCATGCTAAATAAAACCAATATAATAAGTAATGGAGTTTTGAAATAACCGTTATTTTAAAATTAAGATGCCAACATTCTTCACAGAACAATTAAAAAACAGATTCACTTGAAAGGATTTAAGCAAATGAAAACAGCTAAAGAGAAAATACTTCAGTGTTTGAATTTTAGTCTGACCTATACCTAGATACTGGTACTCAGTACTGACCAGTGAACCCATATGTGAATGTGCTATAAAAAAATTAAAATTATTGTGTGTTCTATTGTTTTTCCAGCTATTTTCAGGAAACAGTCATGGATACATGTGACTTTCTTACTAAAATTTGTTTTCAGCATTGATAATTTGTCTGGTAAATTTTATTTTCACTGAATTTTATGGGGCTACTTTAGCCTTTAAGCTGTCCAATAAAGCAGAATTGAGCTTACCATCTGCTTGTATGGATATGTGGCATTTTTATTCCAAACTCTTAAAAAGAAATCCTTAATTCAACTGACTTTTCACCCATTCTTCAGTCTTTTGTTTATTTCCAGGATGTCAAAGCAGACTGTTCCATCTCATCCTGCTCATTGCTTTACAACTTCATTTCTGTCCAGTCCATTCTACTAAAATTATTACCTCTAATTTTACCAGCAAAGAATTGCAATTACTATGCTCTGATTTATGTTTATCAGGACAGACATTTTCTTCATCTCTGTTTTTGCACGAGCTCTATTGTCTCACCTTGCTAAAGCCTGTTTTTTCCCACTGAGGTAACTCTCTGTTGGCATTCATGATATTTCTACCCTTGAGTACTCACTAGAATTATTTATCTGTTTAACTGCTTGCTGTGCTGACCTGGATGGCACCACACAAAACTTCACCAACAACCAAACCTCTAAATAGGAAAATCACAACAGTACAACATGTCTCACACTAGAAAACTACTCAAATGTCCCAAGGTCTTTTAGAAATAAAATTCACAGTCAAAATTAAAATTCTCAAAAAAAGAAATTTATTTTCCAAAAGATATCCCAAAGCAAGATAATTAAAATTTAAAGTATATTAATAGCATAAAGCGAATCAAGCGATAATTTTTCACATATACATTTTCATGTAAAATTTTACTTTACTTCTTCAGGAGTAAAATCATCACTGCTATTCCATGCCATTTCTTCTATCTAGCAAACCATGCATTATTTCCATATAAAAATATCAATTTTTCAAAACTTTAATTTACCAACATGTTTTGATTCACTGACTCCAGAGCCACTTTACAAACAAAATGGATAACAGCTGATTTTTAGTCTAGGTTTCACTGGTTGATAAAACTACTGAAACAGGTATTATTTATCTCTAAAGGCCTGAGGAAATAATGTATCTACTCTTGGTTTTTCCTTTGCCAGTGACTATCTCTTTCTTTTAAAAATAAGCCCTTTTTAACCTTTGATTTTGTTTAGGAGTTTGAGAATCAGAATGTTAAAATTGTATTCCTAGTTAAGATTACAATTCAACCGTGACATTTTGTCAGGATTTATTTTATTGAAAGGATTCGCATTGTGTTTGAATAAATCAAACTTAACCTGTATCTGATCTGAAACTGAAAAAAAAGCTGCATCAGCACATCTCCTTACCATCTCTAATTAGCAGGGGGGAAAGAATTTTAAATGCTCAACCAATTCAAAAGCTACAAGCTTGAAAATAAATGAATTGCTGAAGACCTGGGAGAGTCTGTTTCAATGTTGACTCCCCACCAAGAACTCACCAGCTGGATAAAACTTCAGAATCTCCTGTGATTAAAATGTTTAGGTTATGTCTTAACTTACAAACATGCATTTTAAAGCATCCTGTCCTAAAAGATTTAATTGATCTGTCCCCTGTCCAAACAGCAGTCCCCACCTTTTTGCATACTTTGGCATAGGTTGGAGGTGCTAAAACTGCACCTTTCATGCTCCTCTCCTCAATCAACACATAACCCATTATAAACATCTCAAAGTCCAGCCTGGCAGCCATCCCAAATGCTCCAATCAAAGACATTTTATTCAGGTTTATCCATTCAGTGTCAAGTTTATTTTTGTTATTTTTTATGGTGATTTTTGTCTCTGGTAGCAGTAGAGATCTCAGAATCAAACAGGCCACTAATCTAAACTCTACAGCCAGCTATTTATGCATTTCCATAGTACATTAAAACATGCAAAACTTTGGCTACACTGACATAGCCTGCATGTACCATTTCATTTGCAACAGGTCAGACACCCCAGATATTGCCCATTCAACTGGGCTACCAAGAAGTTGAATAAAATGAACTTATGCAGACAGAAGTGCAAAAAAACATGCAAATTTGGTGGACTTATTCATCCTTCCATTTAAAAAAAAAAAGCCAGGATATTCAAAAGCTCAACATCTCTAAGCAATGTGTTGCCCCAAAAACAAGGCAAGAATAGAATTCAGATCTCATTTCTAAGCCAGAATCTTCAATGACTTTTATTTGTTCAAATATTCTGTGTTTTAAGCATGAAGCAGATTTCATATATAAAGTGTTTGCAATCCACAAAATTTACAAAAGACAGCATTTGGGTGAAGCCAGGGAGCAGAACACATAAAGCAAACTGTGTGAAATTTTTATGAACAAAGTTCCTCAGCACAAACTCTCCTGACAAATTTTTATTCAACTTTACAAGGTAGATCACAGTCACAATGTATCACAGAGGAACTTGAATGAGAAATTTCTCTAAATATCTATAGGCTGTGGTTCCAGGCTCCTGAATAAAGCTTAGGAAAATATATAGATAGATCTCCACAGAATCTTTTGCAGGAAACAGATCACTAAAAGACAGAGAGCTGGGAAACTTTCTGCAAAGTAGAAACTCCTTTTCTAGTTGGCAACTACATCTATTATACCAAATAATTAATTCCAATTTCTGACCAACAGTGCTGCTTGCTTTAGAGACAGTGGGACAAGGTCTTTATACCAGAAATCATAAACTCAGGTCCTGAGAGTTTGCACAGATATAGACAAATATTTCATTTTATCTCCCGAAATTTTTTCACAAGTACACTGTACAAACCCAAATTCTCCACCCAGTCCTTCTTTGTCTGTTCATCCAGGAAGTTTTTCAGTCACAGTTTAAGGCCACTGACCTATATATGCCTGCTATGTACCTGGTTTTTCATCCTCTTTCAAAAAGTTAGACAGAAACTTAGTCACATGTTCTTTCTGATTTTATTTTTCCCTGCAAAGAACAAGCAGAGAAAGGCCTTAAGCTGGCCTCAGATATTCCATATGCTGGGCAGCTGGTGAAGCAGAAAAAGATCCCAGATCCTGCATCAGTTTCTGATGCAATCCCTGCATCCTGAGGGGATACAGCTTCCAGTGCCATCATCCCATCATGAAGTCAAACTGCTAGTGATACATGAGCTAATGAGAAATTCACAGTCTCCTGACACAGTTTTGTCCTAAAGGTTCGTTAACGCCACAATATTATTTTTAAAAATTATTTAATGCAGAATATTCATACAGTTTCCCCTATCACTATTCTTGCATCACGGGTATGTGGTGCCAGATTTGATTTCTAGGCACCCTGAGCTCAAATAAAATTTAGGCAGTTCACGAGGGCAGTGAGGTTAAAAGGTGTCAGGACTTAGTGAAATTACTTATGGAAGTGGCGAACTCAAATGCAAGTAAACAGACAAGGTCACAAATTAAAATGCTTTTCACAGAAGACTCTCAGAATATTCCCAGTGCACAAAGCTAAGCACATACTTAAGGCTTTTCAGGATCCCAGCTGCATCCTGACATAAAACAGAAACAACATCAAAAGATAAATAAAAATAAAGTTAAAACTTCAGCAATTGCACTTGGGTTTGTATTTAATATATGCTTCATAATGGCTGTTCATAATCATGGAGTAATTAATGAACAGTAATTGCATTTCTCTCCAAATTACTTGCTAATTAATTGAATTTACAGTGGACATTAATATGTGAACATTGGGTAATCTTCCATTGACTGCAGCAATGTAGCAGTATCTTTTAAGATATATCTTCACCTCATTTTGGATTAGTGAGCCATGATTTTTTAATAACATCTACTATAAAGGGTTCTTAATTTCTGAATAATGCCTTATAAGCAAAAAAAAAATTAAATATTTAATAACTACTTAAGTACAACCTGTAACTAATATGAATAAAAAAAATTTAAAACCAAATATGCAAAAGTCACATGAAAAATAAAGACCCACTATTTTTTGTCTTTTTTTGTAACTTTACAGAATAAAGAGTTTGAAGTACGCAAAAATAAAAAAAAAAAAAAAAATAAAATTTGAGGGCTGAGTAAAGGCTTACTACACATCAGCATGAATCAAACCCACAAATGTTGAAAATTACCTGACTTTACAGCCTACAACACTTCTCACTACTCTTCAAACCCCTTCACTTCTTCATCCCACCTTCCCAATGTGACAAAACACTGCTTGTTTCAGTGACAGTATTTACCTGGCGACCAATTTACAGATTAAAGAATTAGCCAAAACTACTTTGCATCCAATCACAAGAACATTAGGTTTGAAAAATCTCCTACTAGTCTTCTATTATCACATAAACCTTTTAGACAGGCTCCTGTCCATGTATTTCAGGGAGCCACTAGAAAAACACAGTTCTCCCTCCACCCTTTATGAGCAAAGTTCTTGCAGCATCGGGCTCCCCATCAACAACTGATAGGAACTAACCCAGGCACTTCCTTCTGCCCTCTTACTCCTTCAAAATGTCAAGCGTGTGATGTACAACTTGAGCTCTACATTAACATACCAGTGAAAACTTCTGATCTATTATTTGCAGTTTGGGCTGTTTGCTTTTCCTCTGCCCTGTGTTTGAATTATTTTTATCTGTTATCAAGGGACCAATGACCCCTATCAATTTTTCACTTACTGTGATAGCATCATTGCCATGCACCAACTATATACTCTCTAGATTACAGGCATTTTCAAAGGTTTTCTCCATCAAAATAGAAATAAACTGTCCAAGGGGGCAGCAGACCATAAAATCCCAATCTGGACTATGCACAGTTTTCTAAATGACAGCAGAAAAACAGAAGCTGGAAATTACAATATCACAGCACTCACAGCAGCCAGTGGAAACCACCCAATCAATATCCTGGCAGCTGAACATGCTGAAGGCTGCTGAGGGAACACAGGGTCCTGAGCAGAGAGCATTACAAAGTATTCTGAGTTGATCATCAAATGCCTGACAGTCTTCTCACGAGCCTGGCTTGCTCAAGATTACCCTGTTCACTGACATGGGCTCAAACTGGGCTGAGGCAACGCAGAGGAATGGATGACAAATCAGCGGGAGAGAGCAGCAGCGTGTGGCTGTGGCAGGGAAAACCCCAGTGCCACACTCCATGCCAAAGGAGCAAGACAGGTTCCTGCTCTGAGCTCCCCCATTACCGCCATAAATTAATAAAATATGTAAACCCTCAAAATCTAAACAATTAAATCAAAATAAATCACTCTTTGCAGAAAATTCGAAATACTGAAAACTGACAGGAATACCCTCTTAAAGCCTTTGGGCTCAATCAGAAACCATTGCTGGGTTTTGAGGAGAAGTCAACAGAAAGTCACCTGTCCCTCTGTCATCTACTCAACTACAGCTGCCTTCTTCTCTGGTCAAATGTCAATCTAACAGTCAAGAAAGGGCCAGAGCAGATTTATGCTTCAGGCAGAGTAGAAGGAGCTGCACACTAACAGAAATACTCCAGTACTTTTTAATCTAACAAGGTCAAAGCACAGTAATAGCAAAGACACTGTAGAAGCACAAATGCAGAGCAGCTGTGAGAGTCAGCCCCAGGCTCCCCACGGGATCTGCACCAACCCTTGGGCACCTGATGCACCATTCCCAGCTCTGCCAGGGCAGCAGACTTCCAACCTGCCCTGCACTGCCTGTCTGCAGTGTTGCCATGGCTTGTACCCTCAGAAAGCACCCCAAGTTCTCTCCTAAACTTCAAGAATGTCATGGCATGCCACAAGGATTTGGAGTGGCATCGTTGCCACGACAGGGAAGCAGCAGATAAAGTTAAATGTGTGACCTGTAGCTGCAGCAGGCAGTGCCACGTTCTCTCGGGGGTCAGAGGAGCACCTGGCTTGCTCAGGTAGGACAGCTCTTAAGCAGGATTGGTCCATAACCACAGCTATCCCAAGGGAATGCCATCCCTCCTGAGCATTCTCTCTGCTCTCTACTGTTGTTGTGGCCACCAGAGAATCACCATTGCGCATGTGACTGATCCCTTGGGACTGGAGATTGCCGGTGTTAATGTGGGTCCCTTAGCCTGCAGGGTTCAGCAACCTTTAAAATCAAACCCACTTAAGTACAAAGAGATCCAAGAAGTTACTCATGAATAATGCACTTAAACATCTACACTGTCTCCTGAAGAGTTTTCTTTGCTCTGTAACCAAAGCTGCAGTCGTGTTGTACCTCTACCTTTATTGTTATTGTGTAGTCATTACAAATAGGATGTGATCCTTGCTATATTGCCACTTCATGAATCTCAAACATCATAAATTTCTAACTCTCTGCAATGTATTTTCTCTATCCATAAGCCAGAAATTTTTTTAAAAAGTATTTTGAGGACTTAAGATACAAGCATTCCATAAAACTGAACAGTCATTCCTTATTATCATTATCAGCTGGTCCACTGTGAAAATTTCAATGGCAATCAAAACCTTTAGAAGACATTTTAGAACATTTAGAAGATGTATTTTATTAAGTTTATCAGAAAAGCCTAAAGACAAAAATGCTTCTAATAAAAATGTATAATATGCAAAAAACTTCAGTTGTGCAGAGAATATAATTTTTAATTTATGTATTCCAGTGCTCTTTTAAAGAAGACAAATTTCTATGTGGCATTCAGAACCAGAGCATTTCATTCTAGTTTTAATTTTGGCATCCCTATTAAAATTTGAAGCATTTGATTTTTACCATCAGTATAAATATGTTTCTCTTTTTAAGACTGCATGTATAACAGACAAAATCAGAAACATGAGAAAGAATGATGGTAAGCCAAATAAAACATGTGTTTGTCCTGAATATAATTGTAACATTATAAACTAATGAAGAACAAATACAAATCGAGAAATTCTTTGACAGTGAGCAGTGTTCCAAGTGTTGTACAGAAAAGAGGAATTTTGCATCCATAGGCAACAAGCAGCCTGTTCTTTCAACTCTGAGCACCCCACTCATGAAACTAAGCAAATTTAGGCTAATACAGGAGCATCTCCATTGTGACACTTCAAATCAGGCTGCTGACAAGAATATGCTGCTTTTGGATGGTTGTAAACCTCATATCCTTTTTCTGTATATGACAATAAAACAAAATCTACCACATGAATTAAAAGAATTATTTTAACTGAGGAACACAAAAGTATTAGAGAAACAAGTCAATGATTTTGCCTGCTGTGGAGAACCAGAAAAGGTTCTAAATAAATAAATATTTTTAATATCTATATATTTGAATATTTATATATATATATTCAAATATTTATGTATATTAAAAATTACAAGTAGAATCCTCAAAAAATTACTAGAAGGTTTGGGGATTCTTGACAAACTTTTTACCAGCAAATATAGCAATGAGGTGAGAAGAAAGATTATGAAAACAGATAAATACTGCTGCATTCTCTTCTTTTTAGATAAGGTAGCCATTCCCTTCAATATCCCCAAAGGCAAGACGAGTTCTGACTCATCCTTAAGTCTATCCCAAGTCCCCAAAACCTGTGTATGTCAAAATTTAACTTTTCCCTTCTTGGATTTGTAATACAAGAAACCATTGAAAATAATTTATGTGTTCCTCTGGTGTTCCATTTGTTGAGTTCCTGATACCTTATTTTTTATTTCGCTTATACCCACCCCAGGCTCCAGCAAGACTAGAATGAACAGAGTCATACATTCTTATTTTCAGTAGATGGCAAAGTTACAGTCAATACACATTATGGATGTAACAGTTTCTATAGAAATTACTCAATGAAACATGACAATGTCAAAGTAAATGCAATACTGTAAGTTACCAAATTCCATTTGTTTGCCAAAGTACAGCATTAAATGGAAAATTAAGCTATTAAATCTATAGCATTACATGAATATTTTCTTACTTATAAATGAAGAAATATGGTTTGTCAACTTAGGAAAACATTTTCCCCCTAATCTTTTAAGCTAAATTTTGTTCCTGCTAAGAAAAATCGCAGTTAAGAATATGAAAATATGTGAATATACAAATGCAAAATACGTGAATCTAAACTCCTCCATTGCCAAAGGGAGGAACTCAGCTGTAAAAAAATCTCTTTCCTTCTATGCCACAGAGTCCAGCTAACTGAGACAAAAGTAAATATTCTAGTAGGTTTTCCTTGAAGAATTACAAATTTGTGATGCCCCACAGAATAAGTCTTTTACATGTTATCAATCCTTTAACTGCTCAAATTTCTTTAAAATTGTCAGCTAATTATCAGCAAATACAATTACTAACTAGAAATTTCTAATAAATGCCTGCAAATAGTAGCTTAGTAATGGCCAGCTAGTGCCATTTTCTTTAAATAATTCTCTAGTTTATAGATGAAAAAAATAGACACTGATGGCTTGCTCTCCATCAGGATGAAATGACGCCTGGCCATAGTAAAATGGGGAATAGACAGAAGGGAGCTCTTTGAAGCTGTTGGCACTGATAATATTATTGTTGCAAACTTCACGTTTATTAAGAAACACATAAAAAGGAGCTGTGAACTATCACATCCCTCTCACCAAACTATTTTGACTTTATGGGATCTCTCATTTCTTTTTGCTCATACTTTGTTTCACACGGAAAGTGACTAAAAAGTCATTTTCAAGCATCACTTTTGCTCTCTGAACTCTGCAGTGGCAGAGCGCAGAGGGCATGCAGTGCACTAATTTTCCAAGAAACACACACATTAAAGTAAAAAAAAGTCCCCTTTTTTAATGCATCTTCCTTTATGTTTCTTGCCTTTTCTCTTGTTAATGCTGCACAGATGGGACAGCTTGACTGGAATTCCTTTCTGGGTCTCTCACTGTCAACAAAGTGATGACTCTATATTCAATCCTTTCCTAATAGTCATGATGACTCTCTTGTTCCCTTTTGTGGATTCTTCTCTCCCTCTTTTCACATTTCAACACTTCCCTTTCAACTTTTGTACAGCCAGTCCAGTCAATTTCTAGCACATCTAATGGCACACATATATTTACTATTAATTTTAATATGTAGCTTCCTACACGGTAGATTGAGATAAACTCCAAACCAGACCACAAGTCAAAGAAACTTTCGATATTCAAATACATGTATATTATTAAAACAGCGTGTGATAAGGCACAGATTTTTTTCTTTATAGTTGGATGCTTCTGCAAAAAGAGTAGAAAATACACTGCTGTCAATTAATACTTTATGTTCTAAAAAATTCTAAAGTACACAAATTGTGAAGCTGCAGAGACTCAAAACATTTGTAGTTAAAAATGCATCAGTATCATAATTACATATTATGAAAAGAAAGGGGTTTTTTTCACTTGACTTACAGGAGAAAGATGGAAGAGTAAGATTTCCCACTCTGAATTAAAAACTGCTTTTCAAAGGTACCTAAAGGTAATGTAACATAAGTGAAATTGTGACTCTCAAAAACAGCATCCACTGTATAGAATTCCTGAGAGCTTTTAAAAACACCACTAAGTGCACATGAAAGAACTAATTAGCCACTGTGCAGAACTGTGAACATGTTAAGCATTCATAATTCCTAAACACCATCATAACTGTTCCTCACAGGACAGCCGGGAAAGACTTTCCATGGGTAATGTTAGCCCAGGGTTCCAACAGCTCAGTGAGGACCACTCCTCTCACTCCTTTCTCATGCAGCAGAGGGAAGGGAGTTTTTTAGGAAAAAGGAGTAGGGGTAAGTCAGCACTGTGTCACAGCCTTATCTGGTGTACTTTTGGCTTCTGACTCCTAAACAGATGCAGAGATACCTGAATCGTTTTAAAAAGCTGATCAAAACTTTAAGCAGTAAGGTGCAGCTGTTGATATATTACATTACATGGAGTGAAGCTTTGCATACTCAACAAAAAATATCCAAAAATTCTATTATTCTCTTTCTTTCAAGACCTTCTTTGCACATTGGGAACACACTTTATGGTTAAGCCTGTGCTCTGTATTCCAAAGCCAGCTAAGCACAGTAGAAATCAGTTCAAAATGTAAGATAAGACTACACACTAAGAACCAGCAGCCTGTCATCTCATTTCCAGACATGACTTGTACTGCATAGCAGTGCTCAAGGCCGTATTTAAGATTCTCACACTGCACAGTGGCATTTCAGCCTGCTGACATCTGTGAGTGTTACTACTTCTGTATGCACCCTCGGGTCCACAACTTGAGGAAAATGGAAAGAGTTCAATGACTTCCTTATTTAGTCATTTCTTCATAAGCCTTACAGATGGAAGATAAAAGATAATGCTCTTGTGTGAAAAGATCTACTACAAGAAGGATGCTCTATCCATGTGTTATTTCACAGCAAATGCACTGTATTTCAAGGGCCTGGTACTGGTTCCTCCTTTATTTTGTTTTATGACTGCAGTTAGTCCCAGTGTTAAATTAATATCTGCCTCTTGCAGGGGAGGTAATCCAAAAGAAATTGGAGCCACGTGAGTTTGTAACAAAAATTGACTCAGGTGCAAAACTTTTTGTGCATAATACTTTCCCTAAACTCATATAAGATGAGAAGATTCCACTTAAAAGGAGACATGTCAACAGAATGCTTTAAGAGTCTTGCACTCTACAAATGCTCACCTGTGCTAACAGGTAAAGGAGACGGCAAAGCTCCACCTTCATTTCATATGAAATAATCCAATCATGTTTCCAACTTATTCTGACGTGGGAGGACAAATGGCAGAACTTGCACGTCTGTTATTGCAGACACTTTTATGTTCTTGAGAGGACCTGCCTGGGCTGCATCCCTGAGTGTTTTCACTTGGGTCCCAAGGGAAGCATTACCCGTTTACAGGTCACATAAAAGAAAGGCTGATGAAGTTTATATGCTTACGTGATCTTCTGATGTACACACTGCTTTATTTATTGCTCAGTTTAATTTTTGCCTTTAGCATGCATCACTCTTGGTGATCATGAAGGTCTATAAATGAAAAGCAAACAAAATTCATCTGAAAAAAAAAGAAGTCTGGAACAAAAGTACTGGGTCTGAAAAAAAACATGCGAGAGAACAGATGTAAAAAATCCACACTGTACGTATTCCTGTACAGGTAACAAGAGCAATTTTACTTCTATTAATTGAACTAATGCTTTAATTAAATAATGGGGAGATGTAGACATAGTCATCTCCTTCAATCAATTTAAAAAAAAAGCTTTATGAGTGTTAACAACAGAAAATCAAATCAAATATGAATATTAACATCTTAATGAGCATGCAAAGTAATTTATTAATAGATTAAAATTTTAAAAAGCTGTTCTAATTAGATGCAGAAGTAATCCCTCTGATATGCAAGCAGTGCATTTGCCTTAGTGTATTAAATTCTATTAATGTTATTTTAATATATGCTTTGAACCAGAGATTATGAGCATCAGTTCTGCATAAAGTTTGCTTTCAGGAATATTCTAGTGGTAATCACCTAGGAAGCTTTTTCAGCTGAGTACCGCAGTACGAGACATGCATCATCTTCCTTTTTATTCCAGGTATCTTTATAGAATTGGTCTACAGATCAGGCCATTTTTCCAAAAAACCCTTCACCCCTCTGAGGCCATATTCAAGTGACGGCTCAGAGAATACAGGGCCAGTCAGAAATGGGAAATAAAGGACTTGGATTCTTGCAGAAACTTGCTAAAGCTGGGTGATAGGATGAAAAACTAAACCAGCAGAGTACCCCATCTGCTCCAACCAGCAAGCAGAACACCTGAAACACCCACAGAGAGACGGCAGCTAGCATGAAGGAAACAAAAGCCTCCTACCTGTAACAGCCTGCTCAATTGTTGATGACTTGTAATACTAAGGGATTTATTTAATGTTCCATGAATTTTGAGAGGTTTTCAGCATTTTTTAAGAATTTCTCTTGGGATAAAAGGATTTTTAAAAGTCATAAGATGTCTCTTTGACTTGAAAAAACATATAAAAAAATTTTTTTAAAAACCCATGCAGTAAAAAGAGAAAAAATATCCCAAATAATCTAAATCCCACTTCAGAGAAATTATAATAGCAGCATTATATACTAATACTTGATGATTTGGAAGTATTCCACAGCCCAAACTCAATTTACAAATTTGATGGAACTTTTCTGCATTTCAAGGCTGCCAAATCTACACACATCTCAAGGATTCTGTATGCTTTCATCAGGGAGCAGGTATTAGGAGATAATGAAGAAACTTCATATTTTCTCTATCCTAGAAGAAGTAGACTCAAATAAATTTAGCTTTTTTGCAAGCAAATACAAATTATTGTACTGTAAGAAGAGCATATAATGTCGTTATTATGCGATTTAGACAGGGAAAGGGAGAAATATTTTTAGGTTGCCAATATTTCTAATTAGTCATAATTTGATCTTAGCTTAATTGCAATTACTGCTTTTCCTAATACTAATTTTCCTGCCAGCTGGAAAGTAAAATTGGTTGAAGTTACCGTGGTTTTTTAGATGTCTTAAGTACACCATAATGCAAAGAACATCACAAATATGTGCGAAAAAGACCTCTAAACACAGAAATTTCTCCATGATCCAGTGTGATTAACCTAATACCCTCAAACCGTGTTCAGAACCTGTGTTATACATGCATGTTTTAGTTGCACTTTTCGATGGGGTATTTGTTGCTAAGGGAAGGAATACTGACATCCTGATCTCCAGAATGGTTTTCCTGCCAGCAGGCACTTTAAATAGAATATACAAAAATACACTGCTGTTGTGAAAACCTTTGTATACATTTCCAAACATCCTACAGTGAGAGCTTTGTTAGACATCCACTTTTCTAACTTGGAATAAATACTGCTAATAAAGACCCACTTAAGCCAATGCATATTTAAAACAACTAAAATATTAAGACTAACATTTCATAACAGAGATTAGTATGGTATAAACCTCTTTCAGAAGGTCATATTGTACAAATCCTACTAATTTAAATGGAAATATTATCTTTGAACTGAAAAACAATTTGGCTTGTGAAATCGGGATGCACTCCAGTTAATATGTAAATTTAGTCTAGCATTTGCTACCAATGTTCAGCATGGTTTGAGGCACGTTACCTCAAACAGATACAGCCCAGAAAAATCAGGTGTGTCTCATTAGCCCAACATCTGAGAGCACCATGCTTGCACACTGACAGTTGTTCTTGAATGCACCTGTGTGTTTCTAGGGATATATCTCATGTATCTCTTGTGAGCAATAAAGGTCACTATACCTGGTCCACACTGTACCTGGTTTAGAATTAGACACTGTCAATTAAAAACACCCAAGACAGAAACTGGTCACAACAGCAAATAATCTGAATTCAGTCAGTCCCTCTCCCACAGTCACTTTCATGTATTCCTGCAAACACTTGCAGGTTTGACTAATTATACTCTACCATTTCTTAGTTAATTCACTAGATAATTCCCAAACAGTTCATTTAACATAGCTGAAAATATATCTCCTGGTAACAAAAAAAATGGAGGCTTCTATTTTTACTTTCAGGTCTTACAGCATAAACCATCTTAATGCAACAGCCACACATAACATTTTCTTGTCAAGCATGAACATTATTAACTTTACCAGTAGGCAATTTTTCTTTTCAATACCATAGACCACCATGAGTAACAATATACTAAAGATAAGAGGCATCCACTATACCTTAGACTCCCAAAGTATTCTGCATTATTTGTACATTTCTGTGTGGTACATATAATAATGGCACCATAGCCTTAGATTGGTTTAAGCTGCTTATGGAATGGTAGCTAAAGAGATCTTTATTACATCAGAGAGTCACAGGTATGTGGCAAAAACCCTCTAAATATAAAAAGTGTAGAGTTAAAACTGTAAAATCTCCAGAGGTCAAATTTATTCTTGCTACATCATATCAGAGAAAGCAAAATATGTTCACCACTGATGCAAGAACAGTGATTTTAGGAGACAGATCAGCTGAGCCAGATCTATGCTGACTATAAGATACAATATGTGATGGAAGACAAAAAGAAGTGCTTTGATTCGAAATACTTTATGGGACAGTAAAATTTAAAAGCTGTAGTTAAAAGAATGTCTTTCTCTAAGGCATCAGCCCATAATTTTTTAAAAGAAATGCATTTTTCACTCAGAATTGGAGTCAACAAATGGCAATACTTTGGTGAAAGCCAGAAAAGATATAAACCAAAGGAATTGGTGCAACACTGATTTTATGCACTTTCTTTGAACCGTTCTTTCAACTTTGAAAGTGAAAGAACTAAGAAAAAGAGTAAGTGAATTTACAAAGAGACTTCATAACCATCACAGCTGAGGAAATAAGCAGCACCAATTCCATACATTTCACACAGGCCAGCACATTAGCACTCAGTGGATAAAAACACCTGACTGTAAGAAAAAGCAGAGTGAAGTGATGCTGTGCTACAAAAGGTAGCTTGGATAACAGCAATCAAAATTGTTGTTATGACACAAAAACTGCAAAAGTATTTTTCCTTCCCTGCATTTCACAGATGCTGGCAAGGTATTGAGATTTTGCAGTGACTCCCATCACAAGACAGACAAAATAAAAGCCACAGATAAATATCTGTCAGGACTGCAGCTGAAAGCTATAATCTTTTAACTTGTCAGTCTTCATGTATGGAAAGAAAAGGAAAAAAAAGAAATTATAGAACAGGAAAAGCATACAAATAGCCTAGGATTTGTACATTTGATTCTTGTTCTTAAAGAGCAAGAAAGTTGCCTGAAGCTTTTCAATGCTTTTATCCATTGGGAAAATTTGTATGCTGCTGCTAAAAAGGAACTTCAGCACTTAATCTTCCTCTGTCCTGCAAAATAATGACTTTGTTTTGGAATAAATTTGAATAAATCTGAATCCAAACATGATTGTTGGAGGTCTCTGGGAAAAAGAAAAACAAACAACAAACCAACAGATTTTTAGCCAAAAAAAAAAAAAAAA